>PVLA01000005.1:531252-948518 GCA_004027455.1 Hydrochoerus hydrochaeris
TTTTTTTTTTTTTTTTTTTTTTTTTTTTTTTTTTTTTTTTTTTTTTTTTTTTGTACCAGGGATCTAACTCACAACCTTGCACTTTCCAGACAGGCATTTATGCCCTAAGCTAAATTCCCAGCCCATGATTTTCTTAAATACAGCAGACTGTTGAATTCTGTTTTTTGATCTAATATATCTGTCTTTTAATTGGGGAATTGAGGCCATTAGCTTTGAGAGCTATTACTGAGATATGTTGGTTACTTATTGTCATTTCCTTCTTTATCTGTTGATGTATCCTTTGTTGTTCTTTTCCTGATGCTTTTTGTTGCTGTTTGTGCATTGATTTCACTAGCTTCTTCTGTACTTTTGACTGCATCTGATTTGTTATTTCTGTCAAGAATATTCTTTTTTGCTTCTTTGTTTGCTCTTTTTTTTTGAGACAGGGTTTTGCTATGTAGTCCAGGCTGACCTTGACCTTACCTTGTAGTCCAGGCTGGCCTCAAACTCAAGGAAATCCTCCTGCATCAGCATCTCAAGTGCTGGGATTACAGTTGTGTGCCACCATGTCCAACCTTGAGAATATTCTTAAGTGTTTCCTTCAGTGCTTGTTTAGCACTCATATATCTTCTGAACTGGTCTTTTTCATGGAAATACCTTACTTGTTTATCTATTTTGAGGGATAGCTTTGCTGGATAAATTAATCTGGGTTAGAAATTATCTGCTGTTAGAGCTTGGAACACTTTACTTGAAGCTCGTCTGATCTTAGGATTTGTATCAAGAGGTCCACTGTGATTCTAATTCATTTACCTTTTATATGCAATTTTTATTTTTCTCGGGGTACTTTTAAAATTCTGGGTTTTGGGGGGGGTTTGTTTGTTTTATTTCCTGTATATCTGGTATTGTAATAAGGATATGCTTTGGTGAGCTTTTCTTCCGTCATATTTATTCTATAAGCGTCACTTACTTGTGATGTTTTACTTGCTCACTTTTAAACACTTATATTTGGTAATTTTCTCCTATGACTTCTGTAAACATGTTATTAAATTCATCTGTGCTTACAGTTTTTCTCTATCTCCTATTAACCTTAGATTGGTTTTATTGTCACCTAGTATCTGCTGAGTGGTTTTCAATTGTTCTCTTAATTTCCTTTTGACTTTTGAGCTCTGTATCACTATTTTGTTCTCAATATCAGACACTGTCTTTACATTGGTCATTTCTGTGGTGTATGAATTCTATACTTTTTTTATTTCAAGTATTTCTGTCTGACATCTTTTCAAGGATTGAATATCCTTGTTGAATCTGTCATTCAAATTTTGAACTATTTTGGTTAGCACATCCATTTTTTTACCTTTTTCTCCAAAATTCACCAAGGGCCTATTAAATGTTCATTTCCTCTTTGAACTCATCTATTTTCTTCATTCTTTCTATGACCTTTCACAGATTTCTGCTAGCTGATACAGTAGTACCTCAGTTCTTGACCATTCTTGTTTGTGAACAATTTGGTTTGCTAACAGAAACATTTGACAAAATTCTCTTTTAGTTTGTGAACTCTGCATCATGTGATGAACACAACTGTAGCCATGTTTCCTGCATGAACAGGAAGGTGGCCAACTTTTCCAGAACTGTAGAACAAATTAAATTTGTGAACCAAGATACCACTGTATTTGTTTTCTTTTCCTTTTGTAACCCCATGTTCTGCCTGCCTTTAGAGCTGAAGGTGATTCAGAGATCTTTTGTTTCCTTGCATGCATGTGTGTGTGTGTGTGTCTATCTATCTGTCTGTCTGTACTTGCCTCTTTGTTTCCCCTCTTTTTGAGGTTACTGCAGGTTGGGGCTAGAGAAATGAGGAAAGTTAGCCACTTGAATGGAGATTTTTTTATAGGATGTTGCCTCTCATAAATAATTTTCAGTGTTGTATGTCCTGTGCTAATACTTCCTCTGTTATTTGCTTTAAGTAATTTCAACTCTGTTCCTATGATTTGCCAAATTAGATACTTCTGGTTATAACAGCATCCACAGATGCAGCTTACAACACTTCTATATGATACTACTCGCAAAAACACTTACCCTCTTTGCGTAGTCTCTATGCACACTGTAACAGTCTGTTGTTTGTGGTGTTCTGCAATGAGGTAGGTGAAGTGGGGTGCAGAGAATGGGAGGTGGTTTGATGAGTGTTGGACACTAAGAGGGAGCTTAAAGAGGACAACAGTGATAGATGAGAAGAAAAGGTTGATATGGTGTCTAATTCTATTGGAGTACTTTGAGTTGAAGGGTTTTCAGGAGTTTTCAGAAATATTTTATGGGAGCAAAGGCAAGATATGGGAGAAAGTGAGGACTCAATATTAGTTTCTGCTGCTGGAATACTGTACATTCAGCAGTGGCTGTAGTCAGATAACCCTTGGTGAGTGAGAGTCCATGTTGCTGAGCCCATGCATAATCTCCATCCCTGTCACCATGGCCACTCTGTTTATAAGCCCACTGCGCAATGAAAGAGGTGGCTTGGAAAAAAGAGGTTGATTGCTGTCTACAGAACAAATCATCCTATCCACTTGATTGTTAAAGTTCTCTTTGCTGAGGTCATTTTTGGTGAGCAATTACATGAGATACAAAGTGGTTGGGTTTTTTTTCTTCATTTATTTGTTTTTACATCCTTTGCCCACATAGAGATGTCTATCCATGTACCTCCTCCCCAAGTATCTTTGTCACCAATTTTCTATTTACACCCTGATTATTCAGCCAGACCATTGGCTCAGCCTCCAGGTTCCTGACTATCCAGCCAGACTACTGACTATACCCCTTGAATCAGTAAATGGTTGCACATCTTGCCATTTTTCCCTTCTAAACAAAATGTACCACAGGTGCACTGCCTGAAGTTTCATGCACTGTGAAGATTCCCCTTTACCACTGTCCTTCAGGGATGTCATGGAAAGGGTTTATAATGTTGTATGTGTCCACTTGTAGGTGGTGCCTGTGTAATGTGCAGAACTATCCACAAACCGGGCACTCACCTTTTCTTCTAACAGCTGATCATATGGTACAGCCCATGATGCCACAGGTTCATGGGGAAAATAGAAGGCAATACAGCAGGAGCCATGGGCATTGGATAACTTTTTCATGTAATTTACTTGTGTCCTCTGGATCTGCTCTGGCTTAATCATGTACATGCTATTCCCATTTAATGATGGAATTGTTGCTGTGCACATCCAACCTGATGACTCAGTGGATCAGATAATACCCAGCTCATGACACACAACTCAGGTTGCATGGTCTGGTGTTCCATGATTAGGCGTTCAGTTTCCACTAAGGCCAGTAGCAGGCCAAGAACTTGTTTTTCAAAGGGAGAGTAGTCTACAGATAATGGCAGAGCCTTGTTTTAAAATTCTGAAGTTTTCTCCTGCATTTCACCTACAAGGGCCCTGCTAGAGACTTTAAATAGCATCCCTATCTGCCACAGACACTTCAAGTACCATTGGATGTGCTAGATCATATGAGCCCCATATCAGAGCAGTCTGCATAGCAGCCTGGACCTGTTGCAGAGACTTCTTTCATTCTGGGCCTCACTCAAAACTAGCAGCTTTCCAAGTCACTAAGTAAATGGGTCAGAGTAACAGATAAGTGAGGAATGTTTTGCAACCAAAATCCAAACAGGCCCACTAGGTATTGTGCCTCATTCTTGGTTTTAGGGGGAGCCAGATGCACCACTTATCTTTTACCTTAGAAGGGACATTTCTACATGCCCCATACCACTGGACTCCTAGAAATTTTACTGAGGTGTAAGGATCTTGAATTTTAGTTGGATTTATTTCCCATCCTCTGTCTTTCAAATGTTTAACTAACAAATCCAGAGTGGTTGCTACCTCCTGATCACTTGGTCCAATCAGCATAACATCATCAATGTAATGGATCAGTATGATACTCTGTGGAAGAGAAAGACAATTAAGATTCTGGTGAACTAACTTGTGATAGAGGGCTAGAGAGTTAATATAACCCTGAAATAGGAAAGTGAGTTTATATTGCTGGTCTTGCCAGCTGAAAGCAGGTTGTTGCTGGTGGGCTTTATGCATAGATATGGAGAAGTCATCTGCCAAGTCAATAACTGCATATCCAGGTGCCAGGCCCTAGCCTTCTCATCCTCTAACAGCTGATTATATGGTACATCCCATGAGGCCATAGGTGCATGCTGGGAAACAGAAGGCAATATAGCAGGTGTAGGAGCCATGGACATCTGGGTAGTTTCTTAGTGTAACATACTTGTTTCCTCTCTATCAGCTGTGACTTGATCAAGTGTATACCATTTCCATTTAATCTGTTCAAGGAAGCACACCACATGTAGTACAGCAAGTGCAGTCAGCATCCACACATTGATTCAGTTTTCAGTAATCTACCATCATTATTCAGGACCCTTCTATCTTCTGTACAGTCCAGATGTGAGAGTAAATGAAGATGGGATGGGAACCACCATCTCTGCATCCTTCCAAGTCCTTGATAGTGGCACTAATCTCTGCATTGCCTCCAGGGGTGAAATATTGTTTTGACCTTACTATTTTACCAAGTAAAGTCAACTCTAATGACTTTCATTTGACCTTTCCAACCATTATATCCCTCAAAGAACTAATACTAGGATTCTGCCAGGTCCTAAGTACAGTGGTACCTCATCAGTTCATGAACTTAATTTGTTCTCTGATTTTGGAAAAGATAGCCACATTTGTGTTTGGGTGGGAAAGATGACCATGGTCATGTTTGTTACCTCATGAAGAATTTGCAAACAAAACCAAAATGTTGCCAAACACTTTTGTTTGTGAACCAAATTGTTTGCATACAGAAGTGTTTGTGAACTGAGCTACCACTGTATGTCTATCCCAATTATGCATTATGGAACAGGGGAAATGATTGAAGAATGGATTCAAGGACCTACTGGACCCATGGTGAGTCAGACCTTTGCTAAAACTCCATTGGTCACCTGATCTCCATAAGCCCCCTACTCTTAGAAGGCCCCAGTGATGTTTTGGATCCCCTGGAATAAATGTTAGTTCATAACCAGTGTTCATTAATTCCCAAAATATGTGTGATCATTTCTCTTCCCCCATTGTATAAGTTACTCTTATAAAAACTGTAGGTACCCCCCCAAAAAAAAACTGTAGGTCCCTTTGGAGAAAGACTGAGTGTATAAATTTTTGGTAGTGCACCAGGGTCTTTCATCTAGGGGACCTGGCCTCCCCTTCATTCAAGAGGTTCTGAGTCTGTAAACTGGTACAGATCTGGAAACTGGTGGCAGTTTCCAGTTAGTACGAATTGAAGCAATTCCCTGTTAGTACATATTGAAGCAGGTTTCTGTTCAGTTGCCTTTAAATTTTTTTTTTCGAATTGCAGTATGTAAATATAAAAATTTTGTAGGCTTGCTGTGTATTTCACTTTTGGGACCATCATGGCTAATCAATGCCATAGGTCTATGCATGTCAGACCATTTTAATCATTGTTCTCCTTCTACTGTCCATTGTGGTGAGTGGGCACACCTTGCTTTGGGGGATTAAGTGCTACCAGTTGATCCTTGCCACTCCAGGATCTAGTTAAACCCATTGCCCTTAAGTTTCCCAGCTGAGTTACTGTGGCCCCTCCATAAGGTCTGGCATATAGAGCAATGACAGGGCTCTTCAGGGATCCCAGTGCTCCCCTCATGAGTTTATTTCTCAAAGTATAATGAAGGGTGCTTTTTCTGAATCAGTTTTAACATGACAAATCCACTCCAGGATTCCCATTGCCCTAAACCTCTGAATCCCCTCATCAGCAGTAAAGCATGAAATCTCAGGTATATTGTAACTCATTCACAGTGGGCCATCTTTTGATCCATACTTCTGCCACCCAGCCAAATAAACTGTTGACACCTTTTTTTACTCTATAAGCTGCAACATTAAATTCAGAATCTCAGTTTAACTGGCCCACATCAACAAACTCAACCTTATCCAGGTATACATTTTTTGCCACCATTATTCCACACCTGTAAAGTCCATTCCTGTACTTGCTCATCTGACCTCCACTTATAAGAGTTAGAAAACTCCAAAAGAAGTTCTTTGGATGAATAGCAGACCTCCTCATGGCTCACACTACGTACCTTACCATTAGGAGCCTTCTGCAATTTGAGCCTGGTTATAGAGCTAGAGATAAAAGTGGGTAATGAGTATGGGTCCTGAAGAGGGTCAGCGTTAGCCTGCTGGGTCACACAGCATTGGTTTCCTCAGGTATACTAGGGGATGCTTCTGCCGTGGTAGGTGGGGAAATCTCTCCCTCTGGCAAAATAATCTCATTAGCATCTAGACGCTCAGCTCAACATCCTCGTCCAATTAGGATCCTCCCAAACATCTCCATCCCAGTTTATAGGACCTCATTCTTTTCCAATTAGTGTCCTCACCTTTACTTCAGATACCCTATGAGGTGGAGCATTAAACTTAACCTACATTTCAGCCAATCGAATTATGAGGACCTATGTTTGGGCTTCTACAGTCTCTGCTCTCTTGCTAAAGGAGAGGGGATTCTCTTTCAGGACAAACTTAGAAAGTTACATGTTTTATGTGTGTCTAGAGCTGGAAATCTGAATCTTCGAGTTCCTTTTTTTTTTTTTTAATTAATCTGTCCTCACAGTTAGAAGACTTTAGATTTCCTATGGATGTTTCGAGTTCTTTGTTTTCCTTCTCTAATTTGTCTTGAGATGCCAACAGCAGCTAGCTAGCATAACTGTATTTCTCATTCTGGCAAAAATATTCAGCAAGTTTCTTGTATGGAGTTGCTAAATTCCTTACATCTTACAAGTGGTGAATTAGGATAATCAAAGGGATCTACACTGTGCGTCACTGTAGAGAGTTCACACCAAGCACTGTCAGTATTCCCCACAGGATCAAGAGAGACCTTGCCATCTTTATGTCTCATCAAGTTAGAAGACAGCTGCTTCCAGGAGCCACTAAAGTCTTTGATGTATTTCATCTTTACAATTCTGTTTCTCTAGAGCCACTGCTATATAATCAGTGCTTACTAGAGAACAGTCTAAATGCAAAATATACAAATACATGGTTTACAATATTGGCTTACAGTGGCTGCCTGCAGAGTCGGGTAAGGAAACATACAAAAAGCCTGTCTGTGTGCTGAAGCTCCAAAGGGTCCAGCTGAAGGCCTGAGCTCACCATCATGTCCCATGTGAGGCCATGTCAGGAGGCTGAGGGTCTGTGATAAAGGTTGAGGGGTCTCATCAGAAGGCTGAAAGATCTGTGCCGGAATCCGGGAGACAATGTTCAAGCTAAAAGTGAAGACTAGAGCTCCTTCAAAGAATCAAGTGAGCCTTCATTCTTTGGTTCCCCTTTATACCATTTAGGAGGCAAGGCTATTGGTTGCTGACCTTCACATCCAGTAAATCCCAGCAAATTTTCAATAAATCCCTTCAGCTACACCCAGAACTATGCTAATCTAATTTAATTGGGTGTTTTTACTCAAATTGACGTATCAGTTAACTATCACACCTGTGTTCTATGTCCAGGTACTACCATGTGTGACTTTAGGTCAGCTCTTGTCTGTAACAGTCAGTTCACCTCAGGGGGAAAGATTTCTTCCAGGGGATCCTGGCAGACCTTATTTCCTGCTCCATGCATTTTGAGTCTATCTGATGGTCCTGTGCCTTACTGTTACCCTTTCTGACTATTCCCCATCAGTTCTCTAATCAGTCAACATTTTGTGAGACCAACTATTTCTTCTCTCTCTCTTTATCTCTGTCCTCTTTCTTTTCTTTTCTTTTCTTTTCTTTTCTTTTCTCTTTTCTTTTCCTTCCTTTCTCTCTCTCTCTCTCTCTCTCTCTCTCTCTCTCTCTCTCTCTCTCTCTCTCTCTCTCTTTCCGACAGGGTTTTACTATGTAATCCAGGCTGTCCTTGAATTCACTATGTAGCCTGGCTAGCCATGAATTTATTGTGATCCTCCTGCCTCAGCCTCCTGGGTGCATAACTATCTCTCCTCAGTTAGTGAACTCTCATTGTGGACCAGCTCCTCATGTCCAAACCTCTGTGAATGTGTGCCAGCTTTGGAGTTGTATGCCTGCCTCATATGAGAGATTAATATGGTCTATAAAATTCCTCCACTAAATATCCATGGACAGAAGGGAGCCTCATAGTCAAAGTTCTTTGCCAATGAGTTTAGTCCATCAAAGAGAACATTTACCTGTGCTCAGGAATTTATCCTAAATCAGAGTTGCCCTCCCAGGCCTTTGTATCAGGATAAACAACCCCATCATGTTCACAATCTCTCACAGATGATTTGGCTTAAGTCTGTCAGCCCTTCTCACAGAGATTCAGCCTGAGCACGTTGAGATTTGAGGTTGGATAACACTTTGTATTCTTTATCATTCCATTAATGGCAGATGTTTAACATGATCTCTGGTCTCTGCTTACTAGATGTAGTTTTGCTAACTACAGATGTCTGCAAATTTTACCAGATGTCCCCCTTGTGATGCAAAACTGCCTTATTTGAGGCATTATGATGTGCCACATTGCAGGGAATCCAGAGAAAAGCAGCTGGAAATCAAACCTAGAAAGCCCCAGCAGACCAGGGTACAGTAGCACCTTCTTGAGAGAGGTCAGTCCATAGTTTCTTCCCTGTATAGAGTGTATGCATTCCGGGGAGACACTGACCTTGGAACACAAATTCCTACGTTCAAATCTTGCCTTTGCACACTTGAAGCACACAGTTGTCCACCTCCGTGTGCTTCAGTTTTCTTATTTGAAAATGAAGACCAGTGTTTTTTTATCTTATGTAACACAGCAATAATGAAAACAAAGTGAGACTTTATTAATATCCATATATATATATATATATATATATATATATATGCACACACACACATACGTGTCTCTCAAATAAAGATGCATATACATGGACTTAATCAGGTTCAAATATAAGTGTACTTAATTTTCTAATAAAATTAAAAGGATGATATAGAAAACCTCTCCATCCATCATGCAATGTAGTTCTCTCTGTGACTGATGATATTTTTCTGTGCTAAAAGGCTCAATAGGGAATGTCTAACTTTAAAAAACAGAAGGAAAAAGAATGTCTTTCAGCAATTAAACACAAACTAAATTAGAATGCAAAGAGTCAGGCTTTTATATTTGATTCTTCATTTTGCATTCAGTAATCTGACCAGACTGCACAAGAATTTAAATGTCTTAATGGGAGATAGTGGATTTTAGTTCTCTTGGGATTTCATTGTAATGAGCCTGGTAAATAATTCAGGAACATATTAGAAGCTAGTGAATGGATAGCACCTGGTGCTACATTGTTTATGCCTAAACACACAGCCCAAAGATGGCATTCTACACCTGTTACTATTGTTCTGGCTTAAATATGGACCCTGTGTTCAATGGCTATTGAAATAATAGTAATTAATATTTTTCTCCAGTCCTCTACAATCAAAGAATACTGTTCTAAGCTATTTCAAAAACACAGAACAGCAGTAGCATCCCCTTAAATTTCCTCAGTAAAATTTTAAATCTATTTTCTCTGTCAAGGAGTGATTGCTTTAAAGAATAAAGTATATGTCCACCTTTTCTACTGGTACTAAATTGAATCTTTTTTACTTTGCTCTGCAAGCTTGGGCTTCTTTTTAGATCATGCATCCATATTGCAAGAATCTACTGAGAAAACACCATCCTCAGCCACTCAGTCAGTACAAATGTCTATAGCTTCCCTATCATTGCCTGAAATCCTGTCTCTCCTCTCTGAGTTAAAAAGCAAGCATGATCTTTGGGCAATCCCAACTGACTGGACACAAAATGTCCTTCTGCAGGCTAAAAGGACAGGGGCTAAAGACCAACAGACTGTTCATGGAGACAGCCAGGATCAAACAGAGAACTACATGGAAAGATCTTGGAAGGGCAGGGCATCCCCAAAAGGGGAAACAGAAAGATATACCTTATAAGTCACAAGTAAAGTTTTTACAGTGCTTAGCCATAAAAAGGGTGTCAATAGAGAATGTAGAGATTTTTACTTAGAAATTGTTAGATGTGCTTTATCTTTGTTTTTAAAGTTTTTTATTATAATGGTTTAAAATATTTAAAATTACATTTATAATATATGTATATAACTATATATAATAAATATAACTAAATAAAATAGAAACAAAATATTTTAAACCTGCGTGTGTGAGAGAGAGAGATTGATTGACATTGCTTGTTAACAAGTGTACTAAGTCTAATTGCTTCAGGGCCCAGTGTAAGATCACTTGGAGCAGTGACTGCCCTCTGGTGGTGAGCCAAAATTATTACTTGGTGTCACCTAATGGTTGCTAAGATGCCCACCTTGACTAACATGGTACAATGGGCAGCAGGGGACCAGTTGAAGGATGTCTGATGTTAGAGTATGGCTGATGAAGAAACCTAATGACCTAACCCTTCGCTTCTACCTGAATTGGTTGTCTATCCCAGATTCTGAGCCAAGAGCCAGCCCCGCAATGGGATCCCTGAAGGAAAGATTTGGGTCTACATCCCTACTGATGGGTAACCAAGACTGAACAAGTGCCTACCAAGAAAGCATGTGGCGACATGGAACCTGAAATAAACTGCTCTGAATTTTGTGACAGTTTTCCCAGCCAGGAGCTGGATCGGAGTCCCCTTCATGATCTCTGCAGGACAACAATTGTAAGTGAGTAGCCATGGACATTGGAATTGTTCCGATGTACCTGTTAGAGGGAGTGGGAATAGAGAGAGGAGAAAGAGAAAGAATTACCCATGTTCAATACGTATTTTTCAGCTTTGGTGTTGACCTGTGGAAGATCCTTTATTCCTAACAGCTTCTCTTTATTCTGGCTTCAGACCTCTTCCCAGGACAGCAGTAATACCATCTCTTCATTATCTCCTGCCCTCTTGGGCATTGTGTGGACTTTTCTCAGCTGTGGATTACTTTTGATGCTCTTCTTTCTTGCCTTCACAATTCGCTGTAGGAAGAACAGGTAAGCAGCCCCATGCCCGGTTTCCCCTCTCCCATAGCCTGAAGTGTTAGCATCATTTCAGGGCCACAAGCAGTTAGCCCGTAACAGCCAAGCTGGCCTTCCTCTGCAGCATGGAGTCATGTGAACAGGTCCCTCTGAAATGCTGGCCTTGTCATATAATTCCTTCTAAAGAAGAGAAAGATGCAGCCCAATACTGTGCTGACTATTCTAAGGATGTCCAGTGAAGAAAATGAAAAGTCTCTCCCCATAAAGGAAAATACAGTGCTTCTCAGAAGGTGAGGTATTTATATGAAAAACGAGACTATGTAGAAAACATGTGCAAAACAACATAACAGTTTGTGAACAGCACAATAGAATCAGTCTGAATGGTTAAGGTTTCCACTAAAACCGGTGAAGCTTTCTTGCCTGGCTGTTCTGCAGGACAGTTCTGGTGGGCTGGGGAGTCAACGGGCTTCTCAGGGTAAGTATCTGGGGTTCCTATGGTAGGCAAAGAAGTAAAGTGCTGACATGCTTAATAAATCTTGTCTATGGTGCATTTTGATTCTCCCCTCGGAGCCCATCACGTCTCTTCCACCCCACCCTGTACCTTCATCCTGCCCCATTTGTCCAGCTGCCTCCTGGGAAGCCACGTTCTAGCGCTCTCTCCCTGGCCACTGGCTGACTTCTAGTTAGAGCCCATTCTTAGAATTCATCTACTCCCTGAGAGAGGCCAGACTCATGCTGACCCCCTTCAGCCCTCCACCTCCTGCTGATCAAGTGTTCTGGGCTCCATTGCTTGTGGATTTGGCACTCGGATGAGGGTTGATGAGTTATGTTTATCTAGCAGGCGTTTTGGATGCTATTTGTCATTTTAGACATTAAGAACATGGAATTGTTAACCAACAGTGTCTTGTATGGCTGGGTCAACCTCAATATAGCAGTGGCATGTCGCACTCGTTCTGACTGTATTTCCTGGGCTGCCCTAGCCACTTTTGGTTCTATTCCTCAAGCAGACCAAACTTAGCTTCATCTCAAGGCCTTTGCGCTTCCTGTCCCCTTGCTGTCCCGTCTACCTGGCAGTCTTCACCAGATCTTCCACCACCAGTTCTTTCTCACTATGTAAGCTTTGGCTCCAGTGTTACCTCTTCAGAAAAGTCTTCTCTAACCATCCTCGCTAAAGTGGTCTCTCTGTGCTATGGCCTGTCAGCCCCCTGTCTCATTTCTCTATTTTACCACATTTCTAGTTTTATTCTCTTCATAATGAATATAATTACTTGACACCAAATGTATTGAATTGCTTGTTTTTGTCAGTATCCACAATTAGAATGGAAAGTCTTTAAGAATGGAATCCTGGCTTGTGCTCACCACTGGACCTCCAGAATTTAGAACAGATTGAAATAAAATAGGTACAGTGAATATGTATTCAGTGATCCTTGGAGGAATTTAAATACCTGTGGTGGATACTGTCAAGAAAAATGACTAGGGGAGAAAGAATCATGCTTTTTGAGGTTAGAGAAGTTTAGAACAGAGACTTCAGCTGCAACACATTCTATAATGCAAATTAATACTCTACTGGCAAATTAAAAAGGAAGTCATTGCTTCACATGTAAGGAATCCTCAAGAAAGCCAGTAATTTAAAGTATTCAAGGGCAAGCTTTCTCCTAGTTAAAAAATGAATCCTTAGGCCAAGAATATAGTACTATAGCAGTGACTGCCTTTCATGTATATAGTGGCCCATTTAATGACTTCACGAATCACATCTTCTCTGACCATGAAGCAGCAGTATATGAAGAAGCAAAGGAGACATTAGCCTTATGTTTTAAAACTTTTAATTGATTTTTGAAGAAAGCATAGATTCAGAGCATGCTTTTAATTTTGATGACAGTGTTATCTATTAGAGATAAATGCTGATCTACATCTTGAGATTAAAGTTATAGAAATTACCTGTGATCCTAGATACAAATGGTGTAGACATTTACTGAACATTAACTAATATTTTAATTGGGATGATTATTATTTCATTAATATTCTTATTACAAAGTTAAATGTTTTGAGTATTATGACCCATCATAAATATTTTCTAAGCCATTATTTTTACAATTTTGTAGAATGCAGGTTTATCATTGATACATTATTTTAAAATAAAAACCTCTATATAGCACTAATGTAAAGTAGAAACCTGTATTCTATTTTTTAAAGATCTTTTTGCCTATTTTTTTGCAGTGGGAGAATTACTTGGCATAAAGAATTAAATAATAAGAAACAATGAATAAAAATGCATTGGAACAAAGTAGCATGTAAGGTCAGGCAAGAAAGATAAAATAACCCATTTTGAAAATTGCTTTATTGAATAATAAAATTTGCCCAATTATGCAACATCGCATGCATATATTTCAGTTCTTTGGTCTCTAAAACTTGTGTGTATGCACATACACACATGAATATATAGGCATGTGCCAGAGGAAGAAAAATATTTTTAATAAAAATAGTACAATGATGTTTAAGTTCAGTTTCAGATGCTGCATTTTTTTATAAAAATTTTACAATTTTTAGTAGTCTATATCAGAAAATCATTGAAGATATGGGAAACTTGAATAACACTACCAACCAATTTGACCTCCCAACAACAGCAGACCACACATTCTATTCAAGTAAACATGAAAAATTTACCAAGATAGATCATATTCTGGGTCATAGAAAAGGTTTCATTGGATTTAAAAGAACTCTTCAGGACTATCTGGGGCTACCTAGTGAGTTCAAGGCCAGCCTGAACCACATAGCAAGACCCTGTCTCAAAAAAAAAAAAAAAAAATTAAAAGATTCAAATCACATAATACATGTACTCTTAACATAATAGAATTAAATTAGAAATCAATAACAGAAAGAACTGTGGAAAATCCTAAAATATTCAGAAACTAAATAGAACACTTTAGTTCAAGTCAGAGAAATCAAAAGGGAACCAAGAATATGTTTTGGATTTACAGGGAAAATTTATAAAATTCCATATTGGGGGAAAAAAAAGATCAAATCAATGGCCTTTCTTTACATCATACAAAAAGATGGAAAAAGAACACATGATCCCTGAAGTAAAAGAAAAGAAATAGTGAAGAAATGAATTCAATGGAAAGAGATAAAATAGCAAACAAAAACAGAATAGGAAAAAAAAATCAGTGAAATCAAAAGCTGACCCTTTGTGAAAATACATAGCATTGACCAATCTCTAACCAAAGAAGTTACAATTATCCAAATAAAGAGTTGGAGAGGTGACATCACTATAGAGCCTATAAATATTAGAAGGATAATAAGATAGACAGCCTATAAAATACTCTCCAACGCTTCCAGCTCCAGGTAATCACCCTCTTGCAAAATCTCCTTGAATATGGGGTGGACTTACTGACTTGCTTCTTGGTGATATCTCACTTCTGGTATTAGGTTACAAAAAGATTATATTCCCATCTTGGAGACCTTCCACTGGCTCACTGTGTATTGCACATTGCAAGCTGCCTGGTGGAGAGGACCACATGACAAGACACTGATGTTTCCAGCCTGTACCCTGCAAGTTCACCAAATTTGCCAACTGAAAAAGAAAACTGTGATGATCTCAGTAGAAAGAGAATTTGACAGATTTCAACATCAACTCTGATAATAGAAGAGAGATTCCTTAACCTGATAAAAGTATATCTATGGAAAAATTATAGCTAACATCACTTTATAGTAAAAGATTGAATGTTTTCCTGTTAAGATCAAAAAGAAGGCAAAATGTCCACCCTCAATTCTGTTAGAGGTTTTACTCAGTGCAAGAAAAAGAAAAGGAAAATAAAAGGAGCCTGCTTTTTAGAAGGAAAATCTAAAATGTCTTTACTCTCAGGTGACCTGATAATTTATGTAGAAAATCTAAGTTGAATTTATTTGTAACAAAACCAAAAAAATCAAAATTAAAAAAAACTACTACAACTAACAATATTGGGTATAACAATATTGTAAGATACAAGAGTAATGTAAAAATCACAATAGTATTTCTATACAGTAACAATAAACAACTGAAAAGTGACATTTAAAACAGTATCTTGTGTAACAGTATAAAAGATATAAAATATTTAGGAATAAATATAATAATATTAAATACCTATAAACTGAAACTAAAATATTGATGAGACTATTAAAGAAAACATAGAAAAATAATGTATTCACAGAATACTCAATACTGTTAAAAAGTTAGGTCCCCCCCTTAATTATAACTTCAAGCACAATCACATTCCCTTCTTCGTGTAAATTGACAGTCTGATCCCAAAATTCATATGACGGTGCAGGACCCAGGAGAGCCAAAACAACTTCTGAAAAGAATAAAGTTAAAGGACTAGACTACAAAATGACAGTAATGGTGATAGTTTGATATTGGGCAAAGATAGACATACACAATAATAAAAAGGAATAGACTATAGAAACAAATCTCTGTATATTTGATCAACTTGACTTTTAACAAAAATGCAAAGGAAATTCAGTGGAGAAAGTTGAATCTTTTTAACAAATGGTGCTGGAACAGTTGAATATCCATATGTAAAAATGAACTTTGTCTATTCCTTGCACCATAGTTAGAAATTTATTCAAAATAGGCGATTGACCTAACTGTATAAACTAACACTGTAAAACTTATAAAATAGCAAAGTTTTGTGACCTTAGAATAGGCAAAGGAGCCAGAGATACAGCTCAGCAGCACAAACATCTGCCTGGCAAGCGCAAAGTCCTGAGTTCAGTTCTCTGTACTAAAAAAGAATAGGCAAAAGTGTTTTAGACATCACATCAAAAATATAATCCATAAAAGAAAACATTGACAGATCAACTTCATAAAAGTTAAAAAACATCTTCTTTTCCAAAAGGATTCTTAAAAGATTGAAAAGAAACCACAGAATGGAATAAATTGGTATATGTCCTTACAATACTACTCTGCAATAAAAAGAGTGAATTATTGATTGGGAGATTGCAGGTAAATCTCAGAATAATTATAGGCAGAGAAAGAAAAAAAGATTACATACTGTGTAAGTCCAGTGACACTAAGTTTTAGAAAATTAATCTGTTTTAACTAATCTGCAGTGACAGAGAATAGATCAGTCATTGCCTGCAGGTAGGTTAGGTTGGTAAAGAGAAACAAGGAAAAACTACAAAGGGTCATGGTGTTAAGTTTTGGGGATAATAGATATATTCATTACCTCAGTTATGTATTCAGTGGGTATTATATATGTTTGAAAACTTACTAGATTGCATACTTTAAATATGTTCAATGTATTGAATATCAGTTATCTACCAATAAAGCTATTAAAATGTGTTACACAAATATTCCTATTTTTCTGAGAAAATTATCATAAAGAAAAAAAAATATATCATATAAGTGTCCTTTTCCAAAGGGCCATGTTAGGTGTCCTAAAACCAGCAGATAACCTTAGTATAGGAGAATATTTTCTTTGTATTCTTTATGCAGTTTAATAAGTCCCATACTAAACAAATATTTCAGGCACAAAAGGAAACTGTCCTGGTGCTTCCTCTGAAATAAACAAAATAATGGCAATGTTGAGGCTGTCCATTAAGCCAAACTTGTTCAATAAGGTCTTTTACTAAGACTTTATTTCACTATCACTTGTAACGATTGTAGGTGGTCATTATTACTGACATATTGTTACCTCTCAGAGTCAGAACAGTCCCATAATAATCCTCAATATCTGAGATTTTACTGTCTGGGAAATCAAGAAGTTTCAGAGATAAAAGTTTATGGTAATGACAAAACTTTTAGAGACTGAGTGCCCAAACTGCAACCCAAAACCCAGTTATTTATCGCCAAGTGCCAACACTGCAGTTCAACTTGATCACTGAGGTTTTGGTTTAGAAAAAAACAATTCATATGTTAACATCTTTTGTCTTAAAAAAACACAGTAATACTCATATCATACGTTTGCCACCACTGGTATAGGATATACATTTTTACTGTGCTTGCAAACTAATACATTAACCTATTAATGCTTCATGGATGTTGACAAAAGACACAAGACTTGTGGGTCAGAGACAAAGATCAGCATTGCTTATAGTGAAAACAGTAGTTAGAGTTTTGTATTGGGTTTGTGCTGGATCTCAGACTCCCAGGGCCTATGGTGCTGCCATGTACACAGAGTGGGCTGCCACGCAAAGATAGCAGCCTGAGCTCGGAGGATACACAGCTTTTCTAGTGAGTTTCAGTAAGCTTGGATTTTGTCTGTACAGGATGTTACCTGATCCCTTAGTGTTGCTCATGGCAAACATAATCTTGAGAAATGGCCTGGGTAGAGTGTCAGGGCTTTGTCTTTCAGTATACTCAGCAAGAGTGTACCCAGCAAAAGCTTATCAGAGCCCACGACTGGTGTGCCTGTGACACTGGAGCTCTGCGTAAAGGCACCTGGCACTCCTGCCCACACCCTGACAGCCAGACATGCTGGTGAACTGCTGAAATGAGGCTGTCCCTGGGCCACCTCACTCTGTCACATCTTCCACTTCCCCACACAGGCTTGCTGTTATGCACCCTGCTGGGTTTGCCTTCTCTGCCTTTAGAAGAGCCAGTGTACTCCATGAGTCATGGATCTCACAAATGTTATTGTAGTCTCATAATTTCTGACTTCCTAGCTTTCACAGAATTGTCTGTTATTATAAAAATCCTCAAGAGCAGCATGTTTTAAGAAGGGTTAGAGTCATCTTTTCTATATCCATTCCTCTCCCCAAAGCCTTATATTATCATCTGAGTGAGATTTATCTGTCAGTGTCAACAGTAAATATTTACTGAGCTGAATACCTGTGTGCTCAAGATACTCTGTAAAATGTGATTTAGGGGTTTCTGGGCACTTTAATGCATCTCCTGGGTAGAAACACAAGCAAGTCAAAAAGTGCATTCTGTGTTTTAAAAAATAACTTCAAATCTGCAGGGATAAAAGTTGCTCTTCTTTCATATCAGTTGTTTCAAATCTGTCCTTGTTGTGCTTTGAGTAACTGGAGCTGAAAGGAAGGTTAACTAGGAACAAAGGAAGGTCATACTGATCTCTTGGCCAAGAGAAAGCTTTGCACTCTTGAGCTTTTATAAGTTATTGGTGATTATTGACCAAGAAGGAAAAAGAGGAGCCAACCAATCCTAGAATAAATGCCAACCACACAGCTTAATTTGGCCAGTGTCTGGTTTAGGCCATCACCAGACATGGAGCCTGCAAAGTCTTATCTAAAAAGGTAGCTAAATTTCAAAAAAAGGAAAAGAATGTATCAGTCAGTTATCAATCCCAGAAGATTGGGTGGAGGGTTAAGAATAGGTGGTATAAAATGAGGTCAAAAGCCATTAGTATGTAGGAATGATATGGGAAAAAGAGATTCAAAGGAGCTAGTTCAGCTATGGGATGGAATGTGGGTGAGTGGACTGAGATTAATGATGGAGAGTCAGTCTTGATGCATAGGGAGAATTTCAGCACAGAGATGGGATGCTGTTTGTCCATCCTACAAATGTAAATGAGTATGAGCCCTGGATGAAGCTGCAGCATGTTCCTCTGTTTACCTGTGATTATAGATAGATGCAACTGTCCTTACCCCATCACAGCCGATGGCACTCACTGCATTGGGAGGAGTGAGTTCCCTACCAGTTAGTGAGTTCCTTAAATTTCTTTATCTTTGTGTCTTCATCATGCCTGGACTTCACTCTGATTCCTGAATGAACAAATTAACTGACCTAGAATATAATAGAGTATAATATTAAATGCAAACTCTTAGATGACAGACATTTTTATTCTTTACTTTGTTTGGTATAGTACAAGTTATACATAAAATCTTACCACAGTTAAGCAGTCACATTGTATTGTTCTCCTGTCTCCAGGTTGTTTCTCTCTTTAGGAGCCCTGTAGCACACAGCTAGAGTCCCAGATTCCCAGCCCTCCTGCCTGTGGCACTTCATTCCAAACTATCCTTTCCACTTGTCATACCTTGGAAACCTGTCTGTTCTGCATTAGCCACAGAGGACTGTATTCCAGAAGGCTCACTCATAATCAGGTTCTTACAAGTTTTAACAAATGTTATTGAATTGGTCAGCATTGTATCAGATACTGCTCTGTGTGCCAAGGTATCTTAGAAAACAGAATAGGCAAAGATCACTTCCCTCACTGGTCCTGCTTTCCTAGTGGATGAGCAGTCAATATGTAAAGTATATTGTAAAAGATATGTATTATTTAAACCATTAAAAGTGAGTGGGAAATACTAAAGTGTTAGCCCCTATTTTGAGTTTGACCAGGAAAGTTCTTACTGAGCAGATAACATTTGATAGCAGACTTGAAAGGCATCAGAAACAAGTCCTTAGGTAAAGAGCATCTTAGGGAGAGAGAACAGAAAATGCAGTGGCCCTGGAATAGGAACATTCCTGGTACTCCAGTAAAAGCAGGAGACCAGTATGCTGGAGCAAATAAATGAAGCAGAGAGTAGAAAAAGATGCCATCAGAAAAGTAATAGGACCAGATTCAAGAGGTCTTGTAGGTCAGTGCAATGGCTTTGGCTTCTACCTTGAATGTTATGGGGAATCGCTGTAGGATTGGGAGCTAAAGAATGACATAACTTGATCTTCATAACAGGAAATCTAGCTGCTGTATTGGGAACAGACCTTTTACATTGAAATGAGCTATATAAAACGTCTTAAATAAAGGCATCTCCTTGGGGGTGCTGCAATTCAGATACCTAACTGGTTAAAGGTAAAACTTAAGAACCCAGGGAGATGTCGGGGTCCTCTTTGGTTCCTCTGTGCTCATGTGGTAAGTGGTCACCAACTCCATCTCTTCGTAGAGTAAGAGTCCCTGTAGAACAGAGGGCCCTGGACTCTGTCTGCTTTGCCTTCTTCCCACAAGGACATGGCATGATTGGCATCAGAGAGTATGGGCTCCCTCAGAGGGCACTGTCCTTTAACTAAGCCAAAAGAAATCTGATTTTGGAAGTAAAAAGCAGTGATTGTCCATGGCATTTCTTATATACACTCAGAAAGCATAGGCCACAGAATAAAAACTACAGGGGGGAAGAAAAGTTACTGATTAAAGAGTGAAAAAGAAGACAAAACCTTATTGTTCAAAGAGAGTATCATTGTATAGAGAACTCAAAAGTGTGTTCATATACATTATTAGAATTAAGGGACAAGAAATTCTGGGAAATGACAGTGGCAGTGGCATTAGGAGTTCTAGATCTTGGTGAATCTTCATGTGAAAACAGACATAGCAGTTAGATAGAAACAAAATTTTGTGGGCAACACAAAATCCATTCATAGGAAAACTAGATGGTGAGTTACTCTTGTCAACAGCAAGATATAACCATTTGGGGACAGACCAGTAGTCACCAAAACTGTGTTGTATTTGTGTGGGAGAAATAAGGGAGCAGCAAGGGACTTCTGACAGATAGCCAATAAATAAATGAAGAAGGGCCCAAGTTCAAAGTGCAGAATGAAGCCACATTGAGATGGCAGTGTACACTTGCTTGAATGTTTAGAATAAAGGAAGACTGGCAAAGCCATGTTAAGTGCTGAGCAGGGTGGGCAGCACGGGCCTCCTATGCATTGTGGTAGAATTGTAGTCAGTGCCACTTAGGGACAGGTATGCCGTCTCTAGGTGATCATCTTAGAGTGTACTATGCTCATCAAACCTAGATTGTACCACCTACTAAACACACCTTGCCTATGAGGGCCCATCATCATATATATGGTCCATTGTTGATTGAAACACTGAATGTTATACTTGACTCTATACGTTCATGTAGTCACTTTGGAAAACTGTTTAGTAGAGCCTACTAAACTTGAACATCTTCTTACCGTAGATCCTAGAAATTCCAGCAAAACTGCATACATATATTCACCAAAATACATATACTGAGAAATTCTTAGCAACACTATTATTATAATGATCCTACTTAGTCCTTCTGATATTGCCATAACAGTTGCTAGGTAATATGTAAAAGAAAGGTTATTTATTTATTTATTTATTTAAAATTTTATTCTGAAGATAGTAGAAATACAACAGAACAAGACAGAACAAAGTCAATTGAGATAGTGCAGTTAATTTGGTACAGAACTTCCCAGCAGGTTACCATAGTGTATCTCATTATCTTCACAATAGTTGTCTAGTCAATTAGGTATAGCAAAATCAAACCAAAGACAAAACATTATAAAATCAATCAAAAGAGAATGTTAAAAAGAGTAAAGCAATTAATCATAATGAATCAAAACTGAAAACATTTGCTTTGAAAGAGAAGATAGAGGAGCCCCCCCCCCCATATTTGCTATATTGCATACAGTCATCCTGCCAAGGGATGCTCAGACCTCTGTCTCCAGTTGCTAATGCTGGGGGGGTGGGATGTTGGATTCCAAGCCCGCACACCAGTAGGCTCACAGGAAACACTACTGGGCCTGCTTCTGGCTCACGAGGGAGAAAGGTGCTCACCAAGAGGGTGGGCAAATTGCTTCTTTGTGCAACCTCCTGGGTTCCAGCATGGCCATGGCGGGATCTTAGGGCGCTCTCTGATTCTCCTCTTGGCTCATGCCACAGAAGGCACTCACCAAGAGGGCAGGTGAATGGCTTCTTTGGGTAGCCTCCTGGGAAGAAAGGTTATTTAGCCTATGATTCTGGTGGTTGGAAAGTCCAAACAACCAGTACTCTGTCTGTATCACAACAAGCAGAGGAAAAAGAAAGGGAAGTGGCTATTCAGAAAAGAAACTGAATTCGTGGGGTGGTATTGCTTTAGAAGAACTTGCTCTTGCAGTATCTAACTAGCTCCACAAAACCAGACCCATTCCCAGGAGATGAGCATCAAGCCCTCTCTGAGGTGGCATGTGCATGACCCAACAATGTACTGTCTAAATAGATTATGATATACTTAGTGATTGGGTACTGCATAGCAGTGAGTATAATTATATGCCATGGTATGGATGACTTTCCCAGAAACAATGTGGAGCAAAAAACATCGGAAATGAAGATGATTCCGTCTATGAGATGTCTGTCTGATCCCATTTCTGTAAAGCACAAGAGTCAGCAAAGCTAATGTAAGATGTCAGAGTCAGAATAGTATATTTACCCTGAGGTCAGGAGAGAGGGAAGGAAAGGGAAAGGAAGACATGACTGACTGAAGACATGAGTGCTTCCTGGGTGTGGGGAATGTTTGTTTTGGGACTGCATGCTGCTTATGTGGTTATGTTTGTTTTAAAAACAGTCAGTGAATTGTACATTCATACGTATTTCTGTTTGCATATTTTCTTCAACATAAGTTTAAAAATTATCTTTGGGCTTCTTGATAAGACAAAAAGGAAACATCCAAACAGGTACATGTCAGTTTATTAGTAGGGACTAATTTTTTCTTTTTAATATTTTGGTGGTTTTGATACTAGGCATGGAACCTAGGCCTTCACACTAACTACATCCCCAGCCCTTTTTTATTTTGTTTTGACAGCCTAACTGATTTAAACCCAGGCTGGGTTTAAACTTGCAGTCTTTCTACCTCCACCTCCTGAATGATGAGATGATAAGTATGTGCCACCACACCTGGCAAGACTAAATTTTTTAAAATACTATTTGATAAAAAAATTCTCACAATTTTATATATTGATATTGAAAGGAAATAGAGGATAGTTTTATTACAGGTGCACAAGTGAATATTATAGGTCTTATTCATGGCACCATTGATAGTAGTAAAAAAATTAAGAATTTGAATTTACAAAAACACAAAACTGGGCAGGGTGGCACATATCTGTAATCCCGACACTTGGGAGGCTGAGCCAGGAAGATCATTGTGAGTTCAAGGCCAACCTGAGCTACAAAGTGAGTTCAAGACCAGCCTGCACTACAAAGCTAGACCCTGTCTGAAAGAAAAAGAAAGAGATGACACAATTAATGAGACCAAAAGTACAAATAGCAAAGGAAAAATATATTTAATATTATCAAGATTAAAAACTTCTGTGTTTAAAGAACCCCAAGAAGAAAATGAGAACGTACAAAATGAAGAGAATGTTTAAAATCATATATACAATAACAGGCTTGCTCAAGAGATATAAAGAATACTTGCAACTCAGTAATAAGAAGACAAACTAATTTTAAAGTGGGCAAAGAATCTAAATTAGCTATATTTCCAAAGAAAATATACACATATCCATTAAGCACATCATCATACTCATAAGGAACATGCAGATAAAAATCATGGTGATACAGTCATTTATACCACTAGGATAGCTGTAATAAAAAAATAGTAAGTATTGGTGAGGATATGGAAAATTAAGAATATTCGTATGCTGCCAGTAGGAATGTAAAGTAGTACAGCTGCTATATAAATAATTTTGCAATTCCCAATGTTAAATATAGAGTTACCATATAGCTCAACAATTAAATTGTTTATTGTATATACCCAGAGGTTGAAAACCTAAGTAAGGCCGGACGTGGTGGCTCACGCCTGTAATCCCAGCACTCGGGAGCCTGAGGCAAGTGGATTGTTGTGAGTTCGAGACTATCCTGGGCTACAAAGTGAGCTCAAGGCCAGCCTAAAC
Organism: Hydrochoerus hydrochaeris; assembly: GCA_004027455.1. NCBI lineage: Eukaryota > Metazoa > Chordata > Mammalia > Rodentia > Hydrochaeridae > Hydrochoerus > Hydrochoerus hydrochaeris. The sequence continues at coordinate 554,742 of PVLA01000005.1, forward strand.
TGCATAGAGATCCTGTCTCAAAAAGACAAAAAAAAAGAAAAGAAAAAGAAAACCTAAATAAGTCCACATAAAAACTTATAAGTCAATGTTCATAGCATTTTTCATAATAGTCCCACAGTAGAAATTATGCAATTGTCAATAACTGATAAATGGATAAATGAAATGTGATGTATCCCCACTATGAAATTTTATTCAGCCATTAAAGTAACTTACTGATTGATGCAACAATGAGGATGAAACTTTAAAACATTATGTTAAGTGAAAGAAGCTGGATGTAAAAGACCACATATTGTATGATCTCATTTACATGAAATATCCAGAAGAGACCAATCTATAGAGACAGAAAGTAGATTCTTGTTTGTGTATGGCTGGAGATAGCAAATTAATCTACAATGAAACACATACCAATGGATTAAAATTTTAAAGATAATGTTAAGATAAAGATGTGATGCTAATACTCTCATTCATAGCAAATAAAACTATAAATTAGTACTATTTTAGAAAATACTATGGTGTGTCTTAAACTTCACACATTGACTTTATGATCTAGCACATTCACTTCTAAATTATACACAATAGAAATGCATGTGCATTTACACCAAGAAATGTGTAAAAATATTCATGGTATCATTCTTTGTAATTATTCAAGTGTTCATCAGCAGTACAAAGAATGAGTAAGTGGTAAATTCTGGCCATGGGACGAATTACAGCCATGGAAAAAAACAAGCTACAGTTACACCTAACAACATGGACGAATCTCTTAATTCCAAATAAAAATCCAATTACAAAGTAGTGTGCATTTTATTATTTTAAAAGTTTAAATCAGGCATAACTGTAGTGTTAAAAGCCAGTGCAGTATTTTTTGCCTTTAGGGAAAACAGAAAGGGTAATAATTATGAGATGGAATTTTGAATTCCTGTAATGTTCTCTTTTTGACTTGGGTTATAACTACGTGGATGTTTTCTTTGTGATAATTTACTGAGCTATATATTTATAATTTTTGTAAACTTTCCCAGCCAAGATTATTTTTTCTAAAGGCAACTATCAGGGATCTATACATGTAGGAATCGTGACCAGGAAGTGGTTCTGCCTTCAGAGAACTATTGAACGTGAGGACAAAGAGTCAACTTCCAAACATCTTTGCATAATTTCAAATGTCTTAGAAAGAATATGTTCCCCCAAAATTCATGGTTTGAAGCCCTAACCCCTAATGTGACTGCATTTGGACACAGGGTTTCTTGGCTTAAATGAGATTAAATGAGGCATAAAGTCAAGCCCTCATCTAATAGAAAAAGCCAGACACTATGCATGCCAGAACAGAGGTCTTGTGAGGACATGGCACGAAGACAGCTGTCTGCAGGCCAGTAATGGAGATTCACCAGAAACTAATCCTGATGAAACCTTGATCTTGGAGTTTTAACTTCCTGAGCTCTGAGAAAATAAATTTACTTTGTTTTATCCACTAAGTCTGTGATATTTTGTTGTGGCAGCCCAGGACTAATACATGAAATATTCATATGTGTTCACCTGCTTCATAGCTTTTATTCCATTGATCAAATAATTGCATCAGGATTCATTTTTAAGTTTCCTGTTCCCTTTGCTTTTGTAGATACAGCTGAGCATCCACATTTCACACAGTTGGGATGCTAAGAAGATTAGACAGTAATCTAACAGAAATCAGTGCCTGAACCTTTTTCTGCCATCTTCCCTTACCAGCCTAGTAGGGAGCTTGATTTGGGTTTTTTTCTCTTTTGAAAAAATAGTAAACATTTTATTAAGCATTTTGAATGTTTCCATTGTACATGGCAAAACATTGTGTGTGTGAGCCTATGTGTGCATGTACACTATACACCGACACATGCGTGTGCTTTTAGAGGGGGTGGCCACCACAGTGCTAATCTGTGTACAGTGACCTTTGTTTCTGTCTGACTGAGCAGATGTAGGAATTAATCATTGTCACTCCTAGATGGTGTGGCTGCAGCTGTCTCCCACTGCCTTGCTGCCCCTGATAGATTTATCATTGTGTTTTGTGTATTAAAAAACATGCCTCAGCACAAAAGAACCAGTAAATTAGAGAGTTTATCATAAATACAGTTTTTTATAAATGTGTTTTTTTCTATGCATCTCTGCCTTTATACTCTTAACTTTAAAAAAAAAAAAAGATCCCAGTTACAAAAAGAAAGGAGTAGGAAAGGATGGAGAGAGAGAAAAGCAAGCCAGTGATGCCATTTCTGTAGCTTCTGAATAGTTTTTTCACATTTGGAGTGTCATATCAATCCAGCCTAGAACTGCAAAGAATCAGTTGTCTTCTATGTTCCATATCCTTTATGCAGCTCACCCCACCCCCGCCCCAAGATAACTGTCAGCTTAGTCCTTTCCCTAGAACTGGGGTTACCTTGGTTCTGCGTATGTTAAAAAAAAAAAAAAAAAAAAAAGAACAAAGAAAACAGATTTTCTGTTTGAGTTTTCTTACTGTTACATTTATTGTATAGCAGGCCCCAGTACAACCTGCAGACTGTAACTATATCCACTTTCTGAGCCCCACGAATCCCCACTATGTAGATACTCTTACAGCCTTATAATATCCACCCAGTGGTGATGTTGATACTGACCTGGGTGGAAATCAAAGCAACTGTAACCCTTTTAAATATTAAGAGTCTGTCCGGAAAGCCAGTACAAGTTTTCTAGGCCTGGTCTTTTGTCTGTTTTGATTACATCAAACCACCTCTCTCAAAAATCAGGTCAGTATGCCCCAAGGCAGAGGCTAAGGGGTGCAACTACTTCCTGTTCTGAGGCTTTCTTTCCTATAGTAGCCCATCACCTGCCCAGAATCCTAGGACTTGGCATAGATATCCATGCCAGCCTGGGACTCTCTGACACCACCCTCACCGGCTGGAGCTTTGAGAATTTTCTGCACTCCGTGAGCCTACCTGGCAGACATAGTCTCCTCATTCACTGTCTTCCTTAGTCCTGCGTCCCTGCATGTTCAGTGTTTGTTCTTACTCTCCTGTTTTTAGTTATCTGGCTTATGGGTTCACCCAGACTCCAGAATTAAAACTCTTCTGGTCTAAACTCTTTGGCCAGCATATGAGCCTCAATTTAGGCCCTCTTTCTCACTCTAGTAGTGATATAGAACACCTTTATAGAAGAAAGCAGGTTAACCTTCTGAATGCCAAATTCTGCGATTAGACCCATGATACACACACACACACACCTACTAGTAGTAATTCATTTTTAATTTTTTTTTATGTTAAAGAGAATAAAACCAAGCAAAATAAAGCAGAATAAAGCCAATCAAAACAAACCAGTATAAGTGACACAAGACTTCAAAACAATAGGAAATCCACAATGGTTACCATAATGCCTCCTGTCATCTTCAAATTAGCTTCAGATACCTTCTGACATAGTAAAAATCAAACAAAACAGAACATAATAGAACCAATAAAAACAAAACAATTCAATAAAGACTTTAAAGCAAGATAATAGTAAATCCAAAATGGTTACCATAATACATCTTGCTATCTTTGAAATGGCTGACCCTGCCATTGGATATAACAAAATCAAACAGAGCAATACAGAATAGAACCCAACCCAGAAAATCAATTAAAATGATACAGGACTTCAAAACAAGACAATAGGGAATCAACTATGGCCACCATCCTCACATCCACCATAGATGCCACACTTTGTACCGTGTCCTCCAAATAGGTGATCAGACCACCGACCCTTGACCTGCAAAATCAGTGAACACCAAAAGCATCAAGTTGCATCCCACCTCAGTGCTCATTATTGCAGCCTGTGTTTCCCCAGATTAGTCAGTCACTTGCAAGTGGTCAGGGGTTGGCACTTCTTGTTTCCCAGCCATGAGCTAGAAGGGGCTGGGATCTAGCTGCCCTCCTGGTGGCCTATGCATGGCTCAGTAATAACTCATTTTGGTTAAATGATCTATTACGGGACAATTGTCTTAAAACTATATTTCAGAAAACTATATTACTTGTGTCATCTTTTGGAATATAATTATAATCCTTAAATTACTATATGTTTTACATATTAGTACTTTATTTTTCCTCTCTAAATTTGCATATTTGAACCTTTAAGTGGTATCTTTTCTTTGAATTATTCCATGATTTCATTTTCCCATTCTCAGAATTTTCTTGTAATTTAGGTTTCAATTACAACCTCATTGGCCTTCTCCTTCCTATGCTCCCGAATAGTTTGGCCTCATTCAGTAGAGACCCTGTCATTCTAGATTTCCCTCTCTAGAATTTATTTTCCTCATATCCTAAGGGTAACTAGTGACAAATATTTCATTCTAACATACCGTGGGACTTTACACTGGACATTAAGTTCTCAGAAGAAAGGGGAAAAAGAGGTTGAGGTTTGTATGAGATATACAGTGAACAGATATAGGGTAGAATAGGAATGTTACTGGCAAGTAGACTCTAAAATATCTTCAGACACATAAGATGACAATAGGAATATAGTGACTCTATTTTTCTTTTGAGGTATTATTCATATAACATCAAATTTACCTTTTTAAAGTTTGCAGTTCAGTGTTTTTTAGTAATAATCACAAAGTCAAGTAACCATCATCACTAACTCCAGAAAATTTTCATCAGCCCCAAAAGAAATTCTGCATGTTAGCAATCCCTCTTCATTTCCTCCCTCCCACCAGCCCCTAATAATCAATAGTCTTTTTGTCTCTATGAATTTCCCTGTTCTAGACATTTCACAAAAATGGAATCATACAAAATGAAGCCCTTTGTGTTTGGCTTCTTTCATTTAGCATTGTCTTAATGTGTTTAATAGGTGCATCGATGTGGTAGCATATGAAGTACTTCATTCCTTTTTGTGACTGAATTATACTCCATTATACCACACATTGTTTATCCATTCATCAATCAATGGATATTGGGTTGTTTCTACTTTTTGTCTATTATGAATAGTATGTTGCTTCAAACCTTTGTGTGCAAGTTTTTGTGTATACATGTGTTTTTGTTTATTTGTGTACCAGCCTAGTACTCATAGAATTTCTGGATCATTTATTTTGTGGCTGTGTTTAACATGAGTTCAAAAGTGTTTATCAAAGTGGCTGCACCATCTTACACTAACCAATGATGTTTGAGTGTTTAGTTTCTCTGCCTCATCACCAACACTCACTATTGTTATCTGTCGTTTAAATTACAGCAATCCTAGTGGGTGTAAAGTGGCATTGTATTGTGGCTTTGGCTTGCATTTCTTTGATAAACAAAGGCGTTGCATGTCTTTTCACTCACTTATTGGCTGTCTGTATAACTTCTTTGGAAAAACATCTATTCAAACCTTTAAAGAATTTAAAAATTAGATTATCCTAGAATATGCTTAAATTAGTGGTCCCTAAACAGTTTATATCAGAATCTCTTAGGGAGCTTTTGAATACCCAGGCTTTATCCTGGACCAGCTAACTAAGAGTATCTGGGAGTAGGACTCACACAACTGTTTAAAAAAAAATTCAGCAAGTGATTGTAATGTTTAAGAGTCATTGTTATAGGCTGGATGACCAAGCTGATTTTACCAATATAAAAAGGCTAAAGATTAGAAATTTAGAAATTATACTAGGCAAATTAAAATTTAGAAATTATACTAGGCAATTAAAATTGAGAGTTTTACTCAAAGTGTAAATTGCAAAATGCCTTATCAGATCAAGAGATAAAGGTGAGCTTTTTAATAAGGATTTTGATAGCATGAACATTTTTATTTTAGAAATTTTAAAAACACCATTAGCTACATAAAACGGCCCCTGTTGTGGTTCTTTTCTGGTGTGTAAAACTTGGTTTTATGACATATCTGTAAGTGAGGCAATAAATGTGAGTGATCATGGCATAATTAAATCTATAAACCACAAGAATTTACCTTACTGATGCAATTAAGGAGACTGAAGAAATATAAGTATTACCAAGGAAAATAGGTTTTTGAAAGTATAGAAAAAGGTAGGTTTTTTAAAGTCATAGGAAGATTGGAAACTATTTTAAGAAACTTTATTAGAAGGATATGGAAAGAGTAATGGGAATTTTTTAAAAATCCAAGCACACAAAAAAGTGATAGTCACAATGGTTATTGTTGAGTGAAAATGACAGTTTCTCAAAGAACTTAAAAACCTCTCCAGAGGAAAGAAGAGGCTCACAGAGTATCCCGGGCTAAGTACAAAATAGGAAAAAAGGCTTCAAGAAGCACTTTCAAAGATGGTCCAAAGCACATAAAGAGATTATTTAAAATCTGTTAAAAGGAAGAAGCTAGAAGGACTGTGGAGACTTTTGCTGTAATACTAGAGCCCAGGGAGTACTCATGTGCCAAGAGACAGTAGCTAGATTGACTTCATGGGTCTAAATTTGTTGATAAATAGTGATTACTGCACTCACATTGCCTTCTAAGAATGGATCAGTAGTAGTTGATCAAATATTTTTAATGTTTTTAAAAATTTTATGTAAGGTATTTTATGTAAGGTAGAATAAATACGCATTAATCACTGGAAACTGTTGGTGTTCTTCAGACTTTAGAAATCTTTCAGAAGTTATTCTTTTGGTCATGCCACTCACTGAGACCACAGACAAAACCCTTCCTTGCCTTGTTACCTTCAAGTGTCTTAAACTAATGATCTTCACTAGCCACCTGCACTTCCTCATCCCCAACTTATTATTCAATCCATTCTCATTCCATTGAAAAATCATCAAATCTGACTTCTTGCCAAGATCATAGATCTCCTTTTAGATTCCATCCTTTGTAGCCTTTCATATATATTAGCATCATTAGCCTTCTCCATTTCTCCTTTCTGAAGCTTTTTCTTAACTTTTATTATGTGAATGTACTAGTTACACTTTTCTCCTTATCAGCCACTCTCACTGGTTCTGGAATTTGACCTACACGATTACATTTGATATCACCCTAGGTTCAGACTTGATTTAGTACTAGGTATCAAACCAGAATAGACATTTTGCAAAATGTGTGGTCAGCAGATACATGAAATAACACCCAGTATCACTAATTGTTAAGGAAATGCAAATGAATCCCATAGTGAGACATCCCCTTATGTCTGTTAGAATGGCTGTTAGCAAAAAGATGAAAGATAAATGTTGGTGAGGATGTGGAGATTGAGCTGTTGGTGGAAATGTAAATAGTACAGCCATTAGGGAAAGCAATATGGTGTGTCCTCAAAAAGTTGAAAATACAACTACATATGATCTACAGTCCCACATCTGGGTATGTGTCCAAAAGAAATGAAATCACTGTGCATCCTTGAATTTACTGTAGCATTATTCATAATAGCTGACATGTGGAACCAACTGAAGTATCTTTTGACAAATAAGTGCATAAAGAAAATGTGTATGTGTATAATGAAATGCTATTCAGCCTTTAAAGAAAAGAAGGAAATTCTATCATTTGTGACAGCATGGATGAACCCGATGACATTATACTAAATGGAATAAGCAAGATGCAAAAAGACATAACAAATTATTTCATCTATGGAATCTAAGGAAGTTGAATTTTAAAAAGTAGAGAGTAGAATGGTGATTGCCAAACTTTAGGTTTGGGGTGGAGGATGCAAATGGAAAGATAATGGTCGTGGGGATCCTCTGGCCTGAGGAGGATTGAAATGAGTGTGAAAATGAAGGGACCCTTGGAGAAATAGCACAGGGCTCCTGGAATGCATGGTTAAAGTTTGGAGCAGATAATCGGAATTAGAAACAAAGTTACTATTAGAGATGTTTACTCCAGCCTTTGAGTTCCTCATGCCCAGCTATGCTTGCTTAGCAGACCATCCTGTTCCTTTCTGTTCCTCTGACCAGAGCTTCTACATGTATCTTTTTCTTCTGCATCTGTGTTCTCAGATCCTTAGGTTACAAATAAAAAGCTAGGTGCCGGAGTCCAGCTGCGGCAGGGCTCAGGGGTCCCAAAGGTGCTCAGGGAGTCGGCGAGTGAGAGACAGAAGACACTGCACACCAGTCTGTGAGTGAATCTGAATCTATTTTATTTTTCAGAAGCTGGAATATATATTTGCTAACTTTTGGCAGCAACCCAAACCCCAAGCAGGAAGCATCCCTGGCTTAGGGCCAGGCAGGGACAATCTTAAACAATATGTGTTAATCAACTTTTTTCACCTTTGTAACACTTTACTCTTGTTACTTAATTAGCTTGGAAAATGTAAGCCGACGCACCTGGATGCCCACAGCGGGGAGAGATGGAGCGGCAGCTGTGAAGCTATCATGCCGCTCCCTACATTTTTTCCCTTATCACTTATGGGAGTATGGCAGGCCCTGTGAGGATAGTGCCTGTCTTGGGTCAAGGACTCTTCATATGAACCCAACCAGGCCTTACCCATCATGGGCCTGCAGGACAGCAATTGGTCCTGTGCCTGTCTTAGGCGGCTGGTGGCATAACATATGTGTCCTAGTTGCCTGTCTCTGGCTGCCTGTCCAGTGTCTCAGGGCAGTTGTCTCACAGGAATTTTGTAAATCCTCCTCCATGAGCTCTTCCATTTAAAGCCTCTGTATAAACTCTCTCATACTACTCACAGAAGGTAAAATTTCACAATTAGTTTTCACAAAGTTATCTAGAGGGTTTCTAGTAACTCCTCTGGAGTTTCCATTTTCGATTTCATATTGAGTATTACATGAAAATATATATATGTGAATTACACAAATTACAATTATCAGTACAAAACATTCCAAGATCCTTGCGCCCAATTCCCACATGCGGTGTCCTTTTCCTGGAGAAGCGATTCCTTGAAGCGCTCTCCTCCACCCATGGACCTTGTCACAAGGCGTGGATGGACTAGGATGCGGCAGCTAGGGAATTCTCTCAGAGGAGGGCTATTTTCCTGAAAGTTTTCACTGATAAATCTGCATAAAGCCTTCCCTCTGGGCTCTTAGCCTTTAAGCTGAACTTTGACTGGAGTAATTTTTCATCCTCTGTGCTGCCACAGTTGCACACTGTAGCATTGGTCAAGTCAAAGGGTGAAAAATTTTGGTTAGGATAAATAAATTCTAGGAAGTTATATACAGCATGGTAGCAGTAGCTAAAAATACTATATTTTATACTTGAAGAGACTGTTAAAACAGTGTATCTTAAATGTTCTCACCACAAAAAAATATGTGAGATGATGGATATATTAATGAGCTTGATTCAGTCATTTTGCATCCTGCATATATATCAAAATATGATGGAGTATGCAGTACATATACAATATTTATTTGTAATTATACTTTAATAATGCTGGCAGTGGTCTAGGAACAACCAAAATGTCTTTCAATATGTGAATGGATGAACCCTGAAACACTCAACAATGGAATAGTATCCAGTAATAAAAATGAAACAAAGTATTGATGCATGTAGCAATTTGAATGGATCTCAATGGCATTATACAAATAAAAAGCCAATCTCAAAAAAAATGGACTATTCCACTTATATGGTATTTTCAGTGAACAAATTGTGGTGATGGAGAATAAATTAGTGGTTGCCAGAAGTTAGAGTTGGGGAAAGAGTGTAACTATAAAGGAATAACATGAGGAAGTTGTATGTATGATAGATAAATTCAGTATCTTGATCATGGTGATGGTCGTGTCAATCTGTACAGGTGTTAACTTTCATAGAACTACACACACACACACACACACACACAAATACATGTGTGAAGAATAGATATAAATTCCATGAAATCTAATAAGGACTGTAGTTGAGATCATAGTATTGCACCAGGGTCAATTTCCTGGTTTTGATTATGTAAGATGTTACTGGAGAATTCTGGGTATTTGGTTGAGGGATACCCAAGAACACTCTATTGTTTTTGCAACTTCTTCTGAGCCTTAACTTCAAAATAAGAGTTTGTTGTTTGTTGTTTGTTAGAGAAAGACAAAGCACATGGGTTTCTGGTGGAAGAAGCTCTGTTTCACATAATGCTAAAATGGGGCCCAGGAAGTAGGAGCAAGCTCACAGCCTGGTGGAGGTAGGAAAGGAGAAAAGAAAGAAAGAAGTTGCTGCCTTGGAGACTGTTTGGCAGAGCATGGCCCAGTCCTTTAGCCTCTGTCTTGTCCCAATGGCCGCTCCTTGCTTGGGAAGGAATGAAGGCTAGGGTAGAAAAGTGAGGCAAGAAACTCCTATCTAGCAGCTTCACATGGGGAGATAGGGAGGGAATGTCTCTTCAACAAGCCTGGTTGGGAAAACAGAGTAGAGGACTGTGTGGTAGCAGTGAAAATGAAATAGCATAAGAACTCAGGGCATGAAATTAAATCCCTTCTCATCATTCAGTTCTCTTACTTTCTTGATAGTGCTATTGAAATTTGCAAAACTTCATTTCCATTTTTACAAACAGAAATAATCCTGTTGTTCATCTCAAAATGCTATAAAGTTTGTGTTAGTCTATCAAGAGCACTTAGCAACTGCCTCACACACGCTAAATATAAAATCAATGTTGGCTTTTCTTTTAACCTTATCTTACTACCTGCATCACTACCATTATTCTAAGTAGAAAAATATCTCACTTGATTTGTATTATGTTGTAATTTTTTTATCATTCAAGGTTCAAGGATCCTCAAGTCCTTCAACCTTATAAAATCAGCTTAGACCCTAGAGATGTAAATACAATTTAACTTAGCATTTATAACTGCTGCTATTACATGTCTTTTATGCATTTACCTATTTTTCCCATTTTCAGATGAAAAAACTACCTGAAAGTAGTTAGGTAAATCCCTTAACTACACAGCTAGCAAATCAGCTCAGTCTAATTTCAATGCTCACACTGCACCATACTATGTTACTTCAATCCTAATCCATGAAAGAGACACACAAACATTCATTATCCCTCTATTAGTTGTTCCTTTTACATCAGATTACAGGATGGAATATATAACTCCTGTTGCATCCTAGAGCAGACATTTCCAGGACATTGCTGGGGCCAAGACTTAGAGACATTAGACAGTAACAGAAACCAAGAGCTTAAAATCAGTAGTAGCAAGAATTCAGTCTGGAGTTCCAGCCAGTGGGTAAATCCGGGAGGCGTGTTGCAAAGTCTGCCAAGGTCCAAAGTGCAAGGTCCAAGCCAGAAGTTGGAATCTGAGAGAAAAATTTAGCAGGGGTCACTGAAGATTTTGTGTACCCCCCAGGGGACTCAAGACCCCTGCATCTCCTCTTGATGACACTGCCAGCCAAATGGAGCCTTTGTGCAGCCTCTGTGGAGGAGGCAGGTGAAAACCCTTAGCCTGTCAGCATTGCAGCATGTTAGGAAGGCCACTTACAGAGATTCATCAACCAGGAGAGGGACAGGGTCCTAGGTAACTGAGTCTTTAGGGGGAAGTAAAAGAACACAGGAGGAAACTAGAGTCAGGTGTCCCAGTGTGGTCTCTGTCTGGCTGTGAAGCCACATGAAAGTCCCTTCAAAATGAAGGATTCGGGGCAGGTTTTTTGTTGATTAGGTTTGGTTTGGTTTGATTTATAGGTCGGTCAGGTTTTTAAGCTGTGACCCTGGGGACCCTGGCACCCTGACCCTGCTGATGTAACTGGTGGAGGCAGAATAGAGGAGCAAGGCTGCCTCTACAGCACTCTTCCTTTTATCACTTCTAAGTCTTGAACCTCTGCAACTGCTCTAACTGCTCTAACTAAATGTAACGATTTCTTCAGGTTAGCAAACATTTAACAAGTTACTACTGGGTTCAGAGCCCCATAAAGGGGCTGATGGAGAGGCACGAGGCTGGGTCAAACAGTCTCAAAATTAGGAATTCACAGGTTTTGGCCTGGTGCCGAGTGATTTCAGCAGTGCATTGTTCAAGGTTCCTCTTAGATCCTAAGATATATCAAGGCCCAATGTTTCCCTGCTTGCAAACCTGAGGGTGAGGAGGGGTAAAAGGAAAAACAAACTTTCTGCTATGGCAGATGCATCTTTCCTGCTTTAGAGAGATGGCCAAGGCGGTAAGATTCCGGTCCAGCACAGACTCCTCGTGATTAGAAGTTTCCTAATGGCCAATTGTGCCTGTGCTTTATGCCCTACTTAAAATCTGGGCATATGCTCTGCCTTTTTTGGAAGTCCAACAAGTCTTCTGTTAGGAACTGCTCAAGGTCTTTTCTCAAAGCAAAGGGGAAAGAGAAGTTGAAATTACTGCCTGAGAAATTGCAGTGCATGCCTGGATTGTAACCTTAGCATCCAGTTGTTGGTACGCCCCATACTCATCACCCCTCAGCTCCAGCATTTAAAGCAAATTTACATAAGATATGGAAAAATACATTTGGAAACTAATTTAAAAAAACAACAATATGGAATATGACCAAAATACTCCTAAGTAAAGTTGCACAAGTTTCCTTTCCACTAAGGGCATCCTTTGAGGCTTTTACTGTTCTTCTTCATCACCTATGTGTCATGAATTTATCAGTAGACTTCACTACTGTCGTAGACCTACACCCATTATAATGAGGTAATGGGCATTTGGTTTTTTATCTAAATTTTCATATTTCAGTCTTTAAAATAATTGCAAAGATGGATTTTTAATTGGTCTTTAGTTCTGTTTATAACCTGAGTTATGAATTCTGAAGTGTGTACAGTGTAAGTGTATATACATAGCCATGCATAAATAAACATATGTTCACATATACGGGTTTTGTTATATGGCCCACTGGATGTTGGGAAAACCAATTTAATATTAAATTAGCATTTTATTCTAAGTGAGGAACAGAAAGAATAAGGAAGTTGTCTCTGCAGTGAAAAGAAGCAAAGCAGGAGGTAGTCTAATGTGCTGAGAGTGGAGACTGATCTGCTTTGCCTTCCTGTCTGTGGTTCTTCAGACCATGACAAGCTGATATTTAGGAATTATTAAGTTAATGTTTGACACAGGATAACCATAAATGAGATAATAAGCAGTAAAAGCATGGAGACTCTGAGATCCTTGGAGAGAGAGAAACTTGGCAGGATATTTAGCAGATTTTCTTTTCTACTTAATAGCTGAATATCTTATTTGGAGAATTGATTGGGCTGCAAATTCTATTGCATCTCTCATAATCAAGTTAGCCTGTTGTTCCTGGTTAAGGAAGAGAAGCAGAAATATAACATGGCCAGAGTGGGAGAAAGAACTTGACTCTGGGGTAATCTGAGAAGGAAGTATTAGAAGGTACCTTACATTTTGTAAGATCCAACGACTACTAACCGTGTAGCAAGCCTATTGGCAAAATGTCTTTGTTCTTCACCAGTTTCAGCATTTGAACTGACAATGGTGGGTAGGAAGCTCACTCTTTCCACATAAAATAAAGCTATGGAAGCATTTAGAATTACAGGAAAGCAGACGAATTTAGAGGAGCCAGGCTTATGGGGGCCAAGAGGCAATGCTAGGTGTTTAACTCAGGACAGAATGTAATTTATTAGCTTCATCAATGTAAAAAGAAGTTACATTTCCTAGCCCAGCTGCAAGCAGCAAATCAGTCCAAGATCAGCAGGCTTTCAGAAGCCCAGGAGAGGCTGGCAAGTTGTTCACTTCAGGTGCAAATATCAGCTGAGAGTTGGGAATCTGTATGGCCATGAAGAGGAGGTCTCATCCATCAAATGCCTGACAAGGGCTGTCGTCATATCTCTGGGCCTGCATGGTGCTTGACACACGGTGTGAGTGACATTCTGCATGAAAGCATTTCCTGGGAGAATTCTCCAGGAAGAATCTAGCCAGTGGAAAGAAATCTTAAAGTGACCTGATCACATTGGAGACAATGAAAACACGTGTATGCGTGCATATGTGGCTAAACACTCCCTCAGACACTGTACTTTCCTAGAAACAAAGAGACTGGGCAAGCAGAAGGCTTCCTGGACATCCCATTAGAATGGTTTCATGTTTTTTGCAGTTATTTTTAGACTCTTTACAGCATCAGGCTGAAAGGGAAGCTATGGAAGGGCTCATTCACAGGGTTTCTCAGTGAGGGCTTAGGGTGTATAGATTTTCCAGATGATCAAAACCCAGTGTCTATGGAAGTCTATAGCAGGTCAGAGCCTCTAGAATATCCCTGGCTTTTTTGCATTTGCTAACTCCAGGAACTTCACAAGTACTCCACGGAAGACCATGGGGCTCTTCCAGAAACATTACTAAGAATGTACCTCTTTTATCTTAACACATAGGCATTGAGCCAACTTGCAACTCCTTTATTTTTTCCCAGTACTGAGGATTTAACCCAGGGTCTTTGAAATGAGCTATCCTCCTAGCCCTTTTTGTTTATTTTGAGACAGGGTCTTGCTAAGTCACTAAATTGTTCAGGCTAGGTTCAAAGTTACAGTACTCTGGCCCCAGCCTCCCAGAATGCTGTGGTTATAGGTATGTACCACCAAAGCCAGCTTGTGACTCTTGAACTCTCAGAGATTTCTGGCACTTCACAGCCATTTGGCTTACCTACCAGCACCCAGTCCCCATCCTATACAAGCATTTAGGATTATAAGAATTACCTACTAGAGGAGGTAGGCTGGTAGAGCTGGGCTAGGAAATGTGACTTCTTTTTACATTCATGAAGCTAATAAATTACATTCTGTCCTGAGTTAAACACCTAGCATTGCCTCTTGGCCCCCATAAGCCTGGCTCCTCTAAATTTGTCTGCTTTCTTGTAATTCTAAATGCTTCCATAGCTTTATTTTATGTGGAAAGAGTGAGCTTCCTACACAGCATTGTCAGTTCAGATGCTGAAACTGGTGAAGACCTGGAAGAACAAAGACATTTTGCCAATAGGCTTGCTACACGGTTAGTAGTCGTTGGATCTTACAAAATGTAAGGTACCTTCTAATACTTCCTTCTCAGATTACCCAGAGAAAAATGAGATTAGTGAAGAAGACAAGTAAAAGATGAAGATATTGGCCTTCTGCCTCTATTAATGAATTTATTAATTCATTCAACAAATAGTTACGGGACACTTACCATTTCTAGAGACAGTGCTAGGGATTGATACATAGGTGAATCAGAGTAGCCTAGCTTTTGCAAAAGAAAAAGTGTCTAGTGGGACATACTTAAAATGGTAGCAGTATAACATGACAATTTACTGAGACACACATATCATGGGGTCTTAGAGAGAATGGTACCAAACCTATTCTTAAGGACATCAGCCAAAAATCCAAAGCAGATATAGAGAAACATAATGTAGGAAAACAAAGAAAAAAATTGGTGGCACAATAAGTTTGTATAGTCTCCAACAATTTGCAAGAAAACAATTCAAGGATGTCTGATTTTTCCTTCCTTACTCAGCTGCCTGGATAAAAAGCAGACAATGGATTGTAATTCTTACCTGAGTTTTACTGGGTAGATGCAGCAAAAGGGTTTGTTTGGATGTTGTTGAGAGAAGAGTTCAGATGACCAACCAGAGGTTTGAAATTAGATGAAGAAAGAAAAAATAGATTGTGAGAAAGCAAAGAACCAAGAAAATGGAAGTATAGGCTGTCACTGAGAAAGTTATCAGAAGGAAGCATATGAAACATATGCATTTATCAAGTGAGTGTTTTTAATATCCAAGCAAAAGTTCAGTGCTGGGAGTTCATCATGAAAAATTCTAACTGGAAAAAGACAATAACATTAATAGTAAGTAAATTATGTACAATATTAAAAAGTGCTAGATACTATGGTGGGATGGGAATGAGGGAATAAAGCAAGATAAGGATTTGAAATTCTGGGACAAGGGTATAATTTTAAACAGAGATGTCATTATAGCCTTGTTTGAGAAGCTAACATTTGAAAAACCTTTGAAAAGAGAAAGGGAGTGAGCTGCATAATTATGTAAAATAAAATATCCTTGCAGGGAAAATATCACTTCTAAGACTTCAAAGTGTGAGAGTGCTTACTGTTTTTAGGAAGAATAAGGAAGCCCAAGGAACTGAATGGGAGTAGCTAATAAGAAGACATAGAAAAGGAAGCAGAGAGACCATGGGAACCAAGTTTTTAAGCTTTGGCAACCTTGGTAGAGACTGGCTTTTCCTCTGAAAAATAGTACTATGTGGAGTAGGGAAGTAATGTGACCTGGTTTGTCTTTAATGGCTCATTCAGGCTGCTATGGTAGGGAATTTCCAGGATGGACTAAGTAGACCACTTAGGAGGCTATTACAGATGAGACTCGGATCAGGTGATGGCAGCAGAGGTGGTGAGAAGTTGTTAGGCTCAAGATGTATTTGGAGGATACAACCAACAAGGTTTCATGACATACTAGATGTGGGAGGTGAGCAAGAGTCAAGGATGACTCTTTTGGTCCCAGCAAATGGAGAGAGAAAAATTTCTATTATCCAAACTGCAGAAGAAAGTAGGAGGAATGAGTTAGAGAGAAGACTAGGCATTGAGTTTTTGATAGGTTGTAGTCAAAGAACAGCACATTGACATTTAAAATCCCATAAATAGAACCATTTAAAATGATCAGAAGACCCAGGGTATAACCCTGGGGTGATATCTGAAAGAGAATAATGAGAAGTCATTAAGATATAAAAGTTTAGAACTCTAAAGGTTGCAAGGCAGTGAAATCTGCTGTTATGGTCTCTTAAGACAGTGGCCCAGAGAAAATAGGAAGGAGTAAGGAGAGGCCTGATCATACAGAGTTTAAATATAAATGTCAGAGACCACAATACTATTCATCTCAGATCTGCAGAATTTGAATTGTTAAGATTGGTTCAGATATCAGAAGTAGGCAAAACCGCAAAACAATCAGATTTTCAGAAACATATCAGCTAACGTTAGAATAAAGATGTTTGGAGTTTTATATGAGATAGATTTATAATCCAGTTGTTGCAAAGATCAAAAATAGTGGGCTAAAAAAGAAATTCACCCAATTCTTACCATTTAAATCTTACTGATCAAGGACTGGAGAAAGACACACATGAGATTCACCAAACAGTTCTGCATATACTTATCCTTAATTTGTTTACAAGTAGAGATGCAATTTGATTTATAAAGGTGAATAAATTCAGGAGGTAGATCAACAGCCATAGTCATTTGGTTCACGACTTCCATCAAGTACAAGGACATGTCCATGTTGATCAGCGCAGAGAAGTACTTGGTGATCTGGCTGGACTGCATTAATTTCAGCAGCATCTCTGGAAACCAGAGGGTTGTTTTCCACCAGGTCTGGAAGTTTGGCTGGAATGAGGCCAATGTGGTAAACAAGTTTGGGGTCCCGCTCCAACTGGCCAAGGAGCTATGTTTGCTGGAGAGAAGATAAGGGGCTTTTGAAGGCTTTGGCTGTGATTCACTTGATCTGCACCCTGGTGCTATGCTGTTCTTCATGCACATGGATTTATCCCACTGAATGGTGGTGTTGGGCTCCATGGGGTTGAGCCAGGCTAGTTCGTCTTCCGAGATGTGCAGCAGAGGGGAAGACTGGATAACCTCCAGCCAAAAGTGGCTTTCAATCAGTGGTTTGGGTCTGCTGACCAAAGATTCTGTGATCCAAGAGGCCACCAAGCTGTCAAATCCAGAATTAGAACAATCCAGGTCAGGGTCACTGAGAATGCTAGGGAAGCCGAAGCCCCTACTCATTGTTAACTGTATGGTGATTAGTTTTTAAAAACCAACATTTTTTAAAATTTTATTTAAAGAGAAGAAAAAAGCAAAACAGAAAAAAGGGTAGAAATAATACAGAATTTCAAAAAAAAGTAAGAAATCACTATTATTAATGTATATATTATATTATAAATCTCTGATTTATGTTGGTTGTGACTGTTTGGTGTGCTATATGTCTCACTTATCTGCATATCAGATTTTTTCCTCATGTGTGGGAAATTTTCTTCTATTGCTTCTGTGAATAGTTTACCAATGTCATTTGCGTTGACTCCTGCATCTTCAGTGGTGCCTATTAGTCTTATATTGTTTCTCTTGGCATCATCTTGAAGCTGCTGGATTGTCATTTCATGCTGTTTTGTTATTTTTAAAAGTTCTATCCTTTCATGATCGCTAGTTGTGAATCTGTCCTTAAGGTCCAAAATCCTATCCTCAGCTTCATTTAAACAGTTTTACCAGCTTTCAATAGAATTTTTTGTTTCTTCGGTGTCTTTTTGAGTTTGTTTCATGAATTCTACTTGTTTTCTGTATTATTCATTCAAGGTTTCAATCAGTTTCCCATGCTCCTATACTTTTTTTTATCTATTTCTTCTTTAGCTGTACTGAGCAACTCCTTTACTAAAGTAGTTATTTCTATCTTTACATGAGAGATTACTTCTAATTTGATTTCCTCTATGGCCTCATGGAGTTGTTTTTTTATTTCACTTACTATCTTTTCAGAGATTTCCATTGTGCTACTTTTGAAGTCCTTTATTTCAATGTCTCCTGTTCTTGTTCCTGGTGGACTAGATGTTTGAGACTGCATTTTGCTTTTTATTTTTGCCATTTTCCCCTTTCAGGTTAATATTTGGTCCTTCGATCCCACTAGTGTCAACTCTTGGTAGTGTGTATCCTGGGGTCCTACTGTAAGGTTGATGTATGTCCAATTGTTGGGTCCCACAATGAAGAGGTGGGCCAGTCACCTGACTTCCCCCTGCAGGGCCTATTGGGTGAGTCCTCTATTCTTCCTGGGCTGACAAGCCTAGAAGTATTGATGTAGGTCAACTTTTAGTTTCTGCTGTTCTTTATCTTCAGGTTATTCCAGGTCACCAAATCTCCCTGTCTATAGTGTTTATGTTGGCTGAGGCCCTACTGTGTCCCTGTTGTGTGCCTATGTGTCTCATAACCCCTTTTGATTTTCTCCAAGTTGCAGGAGTCCTTATTGGCACACTCCTCACCCTGCCTGATGTTCTCTGTGTGCAAGACGGAGTCACCCACACTCTTGGCAGACTCACCAAGGTCTTACAGTTAGTTGGAGGGAGCTTTACTGGCCCTATTTACCCACTGTACACCTCTATTTTAGGGGCATACTCACCACACTGACTGGAGCCTGCTGAGATCCTCTGTTTGGGTGAGGCAGTTACTGAATCTCCCATCAAGCTAGCACGGTTAATCCACTGTAGTCCAAGGTTCTAGGAGAAAGGGTGGGAACTGAAGATCAACAGCAGTTTTAGGTCCAGGAGGTAGGGAGTGTCCCCGAGGGGCCAGCAGGTGTCCTGGGTCCGGGAGTCCACCGGGCATGGGAAGCACAGCGCAGCAGCATAAGCAGTCCTGGGCTGAGGGGTGAGCCAGTGGCATCAGTCCAGGCATCCGCAGGGCACCCGGGAAGCACAGCACAGTGGTGTACATAGTCCTGGGTTGAGGGGCAGGCCTTTGTCCATGGTCAGGGTGTCTGCGAAGCACAGGGGAAGTGCAGCATGACAGTGTATGCGGTTCTGGGCTGAGGGGTGAGCCAGGGCCATCACTCCGGGTGTCCACAGGGTGCTATATTGTTTTGAAGTCCTATATTGCTTTCACAGTTTTGTTCTGCGTGGTTTTATTCTGTTTCATCCTGTTTGGTCCTATTCTCTCCAACACAAAATTTTTAAAAATTAAGTAAACCAATGGAGCTGAATCCTTGGGAAAATTTTTGAGTGTGAAAAGTCAAGGAAAAAATTAACAAGCTGAAAAAAGGAAAACTGCCATGCCAATGCATTCTAGCCTTTCCAATCCTTGATTTAATGACAAATCTTCTCAAAGACATTAGAAAGTGCTCAAGTACAGGACTTTAGGCAGTGAAGAAGGTGAATGTGAGAGAACTTGGTGGTGATCTCATACACTTCAGGAAGCTGTAACTTCAACTGGTTGTTGAAGTTGTAGGAAGAATGCCAGAAGCACAGGAGCATAGTGATTGGAGCCTGTTGAGGTGCTCTGTTTGGGTGAGAGGTCACTGAGTCTCTCTTCAATTCAGCATGGTTAATCCACCGCAATTCAAGGTTCTGGGAGGAGGAGTGGGAGGTGAAGATCAAGTACTTGGTCTAGGAGATGGAGAGGGAGGGTCGCCGAGGGCAGCGGCCGTTGGCGTAGAATTCCTCCAGGGCAGCAGGGGTCACAAAGGAAGCACAGTGGTGCAGGCTCAAGGTCCGAGGGCAGCACAGTGTTCCTTCAGGTCAGCGGGGGTTGCAAAGCAAGTGTGGCGGTGCGGGGCGCAACATCTGAGGAAGCACAGCGTTCCTCCGGGCCAGTGGGGGTCGTGCAGGAAGCACATGGCAGCGTGGATGCAAGGTCGGAGGGCCACAAAACCCAACAAAATGGGTTTTCCTCAAAACCCAACATTTTTAAAGTTCACAGTGGATTGCTTGCTCTAATGCATATAAATAACACTTCATCTACTTAAAGTAAAGAAAAAATTCATCTTAAAAGCTTTTTAGAAAGATTCATGTTTGATTTCAGATATCATACATACATTAATGTTGAATGATGCCTTTTATATCAACTCATGTAGCATTTTAGAGAGCATGTCACGTGACATCTTAAGAAAGTTTTCTAATTGTCACTCCAAGAAACACAGTCTAGGCAGGCAGACCCTGTTTGCCCACAACCACCATGGAAAAGCTTGCTTCCTGCAGGCAGCCAGCACAGGCAGGGAGATGTAGCCAGATACACCCAGTGTGCCTGCAGGCTGCCATTGGTGACCCTTGCTTCCATCAGGCAGCCAGCACCCACCTGGAGAACCAGACAAACACGCCCCTATGTGCCTGCCACCACTGTGGAAGTCCTTATAGAGCCACACAGGCTGAGAGGAGCAGCCCCACCACCACGCACCTCTGGCCATTGGGGAAGCCTCAGTGTAGCTGTACATGTCTGGAGAAGCCCACCCCATGCCCTGCTACCTCCCTAATAATCTGGGTTCAGAGAAATCCAGGTGTCTGTCCCATTCCCCTACACTGTGGAGGGGCAGCCAACATGGGAAATGCCTGGGGCCCCGCAATCAGCTTGCTTGGAGGAACCCAGAAGAATGTCAAGATGAAGGAGTAAAAGGCAATCTCAGACCTCTAGACCATACAGAACAGGTCTGGGAAACATAGTCATGGAAGAAAATGGAAGTTACACACCTGTAATCTCTGAGATTTCAGAGAAATCTGGGTGAAGTAAAAAACAACTTCATGAGACTGTAAAAGAATCAAATCAGAATTGATGCCTCAGGTAGAAGAAGAAATCACAAGCATAATGAAAGAATTGCTCAGCATATCTAAAGAAGACATGGGTTTAAAAAAAAAAGAGGAGCATAGGAAAATGCTGGAAGCCTTGAATTAACAATATAGGGAGGAATTACAATGCATTAAATGGATTCAAAGAGATATTCAGGAAATTTAAAAGTCAGTTGAAAGCTAGCAAAACTGCTTGAAAGAAACTAAAGACAGACTTTTAGACCTTAAAGACAGACTTTTAGACCTTAAAGACATGAAAGGAAAGATCTCTTAAAAATAACAAGGAATCAGGAAACAGCAATTCAACAGCTTCAAAACAATGCAAAGAAAAATAATTTAAGAGTTATGGGTATCAGTGAAGAAGCAGGGATCAACACAAATGAAATAAAAAGACTATTTACAGAAGCAATAGCAGAAAACTTCCCAAATGTGGGGAAAGGATCTGGAATACAGATAAGTGAAGAATATAGAACTCCAACTAACCTTAACCAAAATACACCCAGACAAATAACAATCAAGATCTCAGAAATTCAGCACAAGAATATTAAAAGCTGTTAGAGAAAAGAAACAGATCACCTATAAAGGGAAACCCATCAGAATCACAGCAGACTTGTCAACACAAACCATGAAGTCAAGAAGAGCTTGGAGTAAAGTGTTTCAAATCCTGAAAGAAAACAACTTCCAACTCAGATTGATGGACCCTGAAAACTATCTTTCAAAATTGATGAAAAAATAAGATACTTCCATGATAAAGAACAACTGAAGGAATTCATGACCACTAAACCAACCCTACAGAGAGTGCTAAAGGATATTCTAGAAAGAGATGAAAATGACCATGGTTCCAGGAACAGCAGCAGAGGAGGGTTGCCAAACAGGACATGCAATTGAATGAAGGGGAAAAATGGAGGGCCAAAAGCAGGAGGATAGCATGGCAGAGATGGACTAATGCATGCCACTTGTAACCATTAATGAAGATGACCTCAATTCACCAAGAAAAAGAAACATGGAGAGAGGAGACCAAGAAACAAGTTCCATCAAAATACTCTATACAAGAAACACATTAAATTCTAAAGGAAATTCGTGGACTGGAAATCAAAGGAAAGGAAACAATTGTTCTGTGCAGTAGGAGACCAGAAAAAAAAGCAAGGATAATTTACCCATCAACCACAGAATGGATAAGAAAGATATGGTATTTTTATACAAAGGAAAGCTACCCAGCTATAAAGTAGGATAATCTTGAAGCTCTTGTAGGTAAATGGATATAACTGGAGATCATGTTCATGAGTGAAATGGTTTGGACTCATACAGGTGAACACCAAGTTATCTCCCTACCATAAAAAACTGAAGGAGTTAGTGGGATTCAAAAAGCACAATAGTTATTATAAAAGTGATGGAGGAAATGCCTAAAAAGAGAAAATGGTAACCACTATTAATTTCCTATTATCTTGTTTTGAATTATTGTATTGTTTGCATAGTTTTATTAGATTTGGTTTTACTCTGTCTTATTTTGTTACATTTTACTGTGTCTGATTGGTATGACCAACTATTTTGAAGATAATGGGATGTATTATGGTAACCACTGTTGATTTCCTTTTATCTTGTTTTGAATTCTGCATCACTTGCATTGTTCTGTTCTGATTTGTTTTAATCTGTTTTGATCTGTTTTGTTTTATTCTCTTTAAAATAAAAAAATGAAAGAAAAAAAAAAAGAAACAGTCTGTCCAATCTTGGACCATGTTTTCAAACTCAGTAACTACAAATGTGACAGATCTCCAAGTTCAGGAATCAGTATTTGATAAAAGATCTTTAAACCATCATATCTTGTGAAATCCAGCAATACTATTATTCTTTGTTCAGAGTGATTTTAGTATGTTTTGTTTTGTTTAATTTCAACATACTGAAAGGTATGGACAATTATTTTGAAGAGAATGAGAGACACTATGACAGCCATTGTTGACTTCCCTATTGTCTGGTCTTAAAGACCTAAAACGCCTTCATCATCCTATTTGGATCAGTTTTATACTATGTTGTTTTGTATGAATTCACTGTAAAGATATGGACAACTATGTGGAAGAAAACAAGAGACAATATGATAGTGAAAATCTCTGGTTGTCTTGCTTTGAAATTATGTCTCTTACATTGCTTTCTTATGTTCTGTTTTGTTCTGTTTGGTTTTACCCTCTTTAAAATAAAAATAAAATAAAATATCAT
The DNA here is from genome assembly GCA_004027455.1 of Hydrochoerus hydrochaeris. NCBI lineage: Eukaryota > Metazoa > Chordata > Mammalia > Rodentia > Hydrochaeridae > Hydrochoerus > Hydrochoerus hydrochaeris. The sequence continues at coordinate 577,975 of PVLA01000005.1, forward strand.
ATTTGTGAGCTGATGAATGCCAGATAAGCATCAAAGTTTATTAAAGGCTTGAAAGGATAGTTGAGGAACCTTCAAGTTTTATCAGTATAGACAGAATTTGTCTATATATATTAAAATGTTACTTGAATCAAGAAAGATTTCATGTTACATTTCCAGTCAGTAAGTGAAAAAGATAATGAGACAGTTCTATAATATTTTTTGAAACTCACCTTGTGTCAGACTCTAGTCCAGGTTTGTAGATTTTAATAAATACACTACAGGTAATACAGATGGTGATAGCTATTTATAATTAAGTATATAATATTTAAATCTTCTGGTTTTATGGAAATAATGTATGTGGCTAAATTAAAATCTTCTGTTATGTAAGCTTCAGATTTTTGTTAAATTAAAAAAATTTAAATGACATCAGTGGTTGAATTCCTACCAAAGCAAGTACATCGTCCAAGCATAAATAATTTACCTCCTGACTGGAGGTGATTTGCTTAACAGGCTTTCAGGTGTTCAGTTCACTAAACAAAATAGGGAAATCATCTATTCATATTTTCTTTTCTGAGAAAAGCTTTCAGTGAAATTGCTCAGGATAAAAATATCAAAATAGCCAGGTATAATTCCATAGCATGTCTGTCTGAACTATGCATTTACATGAACATGTGAGATGTGAAGACAAGTGTCTGTGGCATCAAAACCAACTGAATTAAGTTCCTTCCTTAAATCACACAGGGGAAGAATTCTAAATTAGGTTTTCATGCAGTGCTTCATCACTGAAAGGACCAGATTGTGGTGTTCAAAAAAAAAAAAAAAATGCAGAGAAGAAGTGAGAAACCTACCATTCCATGACCTAAACAAAACAGATGTGAGGCTGTGAAAGCCAGGCAGGTGCTTGGTGAGGGAGACTCCACCAGATATTCATGGCCTGTGTGTAGAAACACATGACTGGCCTTGGGAAGAGTGGTCCTGCAGGAGCCCACTCATTGGGAATGTCACCTCCTGGGCTTTGGACTGTACCAAGTGACCACCCCAGGTCAGCAGGGCCCTAACCTAAATCAGTGTCCGTGCTGGCCTTTGTAATGTAGCACTTTTCTTTTTAAAATTTGTTTATTATTACACATTTGCAGTATATAATGATTACATACATTTATCATGGATAATTGATACATTCACATAAAAAACGTAATTTTTTTAAAATATCCTATCCCTCCTCCTTTGCCCCATTCCAACTCTTAGTCCCCTTCCATTTTCATTATTTTCCCACTTCAGTTTATCCCCTCTCACTTTTCTTTAAAAACTCATTATGAAGCTGATGGTGACCATCATTATTATTTAGATAGTTAGTATTTACCATATATATTTGCCTGAAGAAACAAAGAACCTAAGGAAAATCACTCTCCAAAAGTCTACAAGTTGAACAAATGGGTACCAAACAGATAGAACTGAATGAATAAGTAGCTATGTAGCATAGGGCCAAGTCCGAGAGTCAGGTGAAGAGACTGAAACTAAATGGTGGAAGAAAGTTCCTTTACACATATATCTCTTTGGCTAAGTAATAAAGGTGGTATTTTAAGAAAATAAGTCTAAAAGTAATGTTCAAAAAGTATGAGAGCAGGAAAAAAAAGCAGTTTCACACAGGGATGAAGGTAACACCAAAAAATCTAAAAATTAGTATTTTTGCATCATCTTACAATTTTCCAAGAGTTTTTTGTTGTTGTTTTGTTTTTTGGTTTTGTACAGGGAATCGAACTCATGAGCTAGCATTTGCCAGGCAGATGCTTACATTACTGAGCTAAGTCCCCAGCCCACACTGAGAATATTGGTACACGTCACTTTGACTTTCACAATAACCCATGGTGCTATAGATACAGAAGATGGTGTCTTCATCCTGTGGATGAGGGAGCAGAAGCCTAGAGCAATGAAGTGAAGAGTCAGAGTCACACAGCTGTGGGCAACAAAGCTAGAATTGAAACCCGTGACACTTGACTCCAGTTCCATTACCACTAATGATTGAGTCCTGGATAAACATGGTAGCAGGAATGAAATGAGGAAAACCTCAAAGACTTTGAAATAAGAAGAGAAAGAACTTGGTTGTTGAGATAGATGATGAAGAAACAGAAGAAGGAAAAGATAATTCTTTAGTTTCTTAAAACCTGGAAGATAGTGAAATTATTATCCCATAATGTTGGTGACAGGCCTACTGTATGCCAGCCCTTGCCCAAGCATTTTGCCATATTTATTCATGTATTAGTCACTTTCCTGCCACTGTGACACAATATCTGACACTCACAGCTTAAAGTAGGAGAGGTTTATTTTGGCTCACAGTGTTAGTCCATGGTTGGCTCGCTCCAAGGCAAAGGCATCATGGCGGATACGCTTGGTGGAGGAAAGCCACTCACCCTATAGCAGCCAGGAAGAGGAGCGGCCAAGGGCAAGAACACATTTTTCTAAGATGGGAAGGGGATTTGGCATGGAGAGAAGGGGGAGGGGAGAAGAAGGGGAAGTAAAAAGGACTAAAATGCAGCATCCCTTGTACTGACTCCTTATAATGAATGTATTCCTCATATATCATAAATGTTTACTAATTTAAGAAAAACATATCCTTTTAGGTCACCGCCTCACACTAGTGACCCATCTCTTCCAACCAGGCCTCACTGCCTCACACACGAGATTTTAGGGGACATTTTAGATCTAAGCCGTAATGCCTCACTGCATTCTCCAGCAGTTCTTTTTTTTTTAGATTTTTTTTTTTTTTTTTTTGTACCAGGGATCAAACTCATGACCTCCCGCTTGCCAGACAGGCGCTTAAGCCACTGAGCTAAATCCCTAGCCCAATGTCTCTAGCAGTTCTTATAGAGAAATTATTATCATCCCCATTTTACACAGGGTATACACCAATGGTGTTCTCACTTTTACAGAAAGAAAAACAGGCCGGGGATTTAGCTCAGTGGCATAAACACCTGCCTGGCAGGCTCTAGGTCATGAGTTCAGTCCCCAGTACCAAAAGAAAACAAAAAAAAAAAGACAGAAAAACATCAGTGCTTTTGCTGCAGGATAAGGTTAAACTGGGCATGACTCGGGGCCCAAGTCTCAGAGTGATGGCTGGCGTCTATGTGCATGGATGTGCTATGATGCTAGCCACCAAGTAACCACGTTAGGCCTGTGGGGGTTAGGACATTTCAAATGCAGCACTTCCAGACTATTTGTTTACTGCCTCCTACCTGCTGGATCTGTCCTTAAAATAGCTGCACTCAAAAAGTGGTTTTGCCTTGGCCCTTGCTTAATTTCCTGCTATTGATTCTTGTTTCCTCTTTCTTGGTCAAATATGGAGAGGAAAACAATTTACAAATAAAATAAAGTGAATGATACATGAAAAGATGGTTGGCCAGACTGTCAAAGAGACACAGAAAAGAATACTTCTCTCTTCAGTTACTATTTAAAATTAAAAGTATAACTAATAATTATCAAATGACCATTCATATTAATATTGAGCTTATACAGAATATACTAGTTAAATTAAAATCCTTAGTTTGGTGTGATGGCACGTGCCCGTAATCCCAGCACTGAGGAAGCTGAGACAGGATTGCCGTGAGTTCAGGGCAAGCCTGGGATACATAATGAGCTCAAAGCCAGCCTGAACTATATGGTGAGATCTTGTCTCAGAAGAAAAATAAAAGCTAAAATTCTTAAATACAAGTACATTCATTCTTGTTGCTTGTTTAAATTAAATATTTATTTAATTATTATCAGTTACTATAGCATAAGCCTAATTTTGCCCTTAATTAACCAGTTCACATCCTGAACCTCTGCTTGTCTGAGATTCCTAATCTAAATCATACACCTGTTATCCACATCTCCCTCTAACCTTCCAAATGTTAGCTACTCTCACTTAAAACTACTTCAGGGGGAAAAACCCTGCCCTAATGTCCTGCTTTTGGCCCCTGCTTCCTCTTTTTGGTCAAATACAGAGAGGAAAATAATTTGTACATAAAGTGAACAGTATATGAAAAAAAAATCCTAGATACCTTTCCACATAACAGTTGACCTTACAGCTCATTTATAAAAGCTCCAAACTGTCTCTTTGAATATGAACCTGCAAGTTATTTTTTCACTAAGCTGCATGTAAGAGTCTCTTAGCAACCCCGAGCTTCATGGGCAGCATCCTAACTTGCCTCTGATACCACCTGTGTATAGGTAGTCAGCTTCTTTTAAAAGACTTGGGGTTATACAAACAGGGAAAGCCAGAATTTAGTTCTCTTTGAAAGTAAATGAAAGAAGCCATGAGTTTTCACAAGGATATAAATTGATTTCTTACCAAGGGGGGCCCCTCACCCTTTAGCTGCATCGGGATCGATGTGAGAGAAGAAGAAACACTGATCTTGCAGCTCTTTAACCCCAATGCAAAGGTCAGGGCTCTCAGTGTCTTTCTTTCTCTTCCAGGATTGTGAAGATGTCCAGTCCCAATCTGAACATTGTGACTTTATTGGGAAGTTGTCTGACTTACAGTAGCGCTTACCTCTTCGGAGTTCAAGATGTCTTATTGGGTTGCTCAATGGAAACTCTCATCCAGGTAGGTGATGTTCTGAAAAAACTCCTCCTCTGAGTAGTGGTTTCCTATGTCCTTGATGTGCATGCACTCAGAGGTGATCCCAGGCACACGGTCAGTGAGGCCCACTTCCTATCCCATTCCCTCTGAGGCCTGAGGCTTTGCAATCAGAATGCATAAAGCAATGAAGAATCCTTTTGTGACTCATGCTTCTGTCCCCTTCTACTCATAGGTAAGACTGTCCCTGCTGTGCATTGGGACCTCTCTTGTGTTTGGCCCCATTCTGGGGAAGAGCTGGCGACTCTACAAGGTGTTTACCCAGAGGGTCCCGGACAAGAGAGTGGTGAGTAGGCAGCCAATACACAATGCTAGATTGCAAACAGCAGCTCCTCAGAAGATGAAAAGCTAGAGAGGCTGGTACAGATCAACAGGACTCAGTCCTTTCAGAATAACTTGAAATTCTTGTTCCTCCCTTCAAACCTTGAAGTCCTGTGGCCTTATAAAGCCCCGAGCTAGAAGGCTGTGAGTCATTGTTTTGGGAGCTGTTCTTGACCAGTGCTCTGCTTCCTTGTGTACCCATCCCAGGCCCTATGGGCACCTGTGAGCTATCCAAAACCTGACACCAGTGTGAAGGAGCATAAGACATCCGGGGAGATGGGTGTGAGCTGGAAGAAAAGGAGAGTGATCAGAGAAAACCTGTAGCAAGTAAGCAGAGTATCCCCCCATACCCCTACCAGCCCGGAACCCAGTTCTCTATGCAGAGGGCAGTTCTCTGCATTGAGATGCAGGGAGAGCAGTAAGAGTCCACACCAAAAACCAAGTGGCAGCCAGATCACCTACATGCCCCTGATATCAGGGATCATTGTAACCACGTCCCTCCATTTTATCAGATTCCCTGATGAAACTGCCCAGACTCAACACCTAACCGTCAGTCTCTTTGGCTGGAGGCTCAGCCCAGACCTAATGTGTCATTCAGTTGAAGTTTACTTCTCTGAAATAATGGGATTTTTAAAGCAAGCATTATTGAGTCATGGTGAATATTTATGTAAAGCTCAGCTGTAGCTATACAGATGAAGATGATTGCCTCAAAGAACAAAAAGTTCATCTGTCCCTCTAGAAGGACATTCCATTTTCAAAAATACCTTTTTGAGATGTAATTGGCATGCAGTGAATTACATGTATTGAAAGACTATGGTTTGATAAGTTTGATGCATGCACACCTGTGAAACATCACTGGAGTGGTTTTCTCAGGTCCTTCTGTTGTCCCATCCTTACACACCTGTCCCTGTCCTCAAGCATCATTAATTTGCTCACTGTCCTTATGGATTGGCTTGTATTTCCCTGAGTGTAGAGTCCTACAAGATGTACTGTTTTTTTGCCTAGCTTATTTTAGTTACATAATTATTTTGATGAATAATTATTTATCCATGTTACTAAGTGTTTTAGTAGTTCTTTTCATACTACCTCTGAGTAGTATTTCAGTGGGTTGATGGATGTTTGAATTATTACCAGTTTGGGACTATTAAAAAATAAAGATACTATGAACTTTCATGTATGCATCTTTCTATAGACATATGCTTTCATTTCTCTTTGATACAAACCTAAGAGTAAACTGATTGGCTTATATGACAAGTACATATTTAAGTTTTTAAGAAAGACCCAATTGTTTGCCAAAATGATTGTGTGAATCTCTGTTTCTGCTGACAGTGCTTAAAAGTCCATTTCTTCTAATCGTCCTTGCCAGCATTTGATTTGATCAGATCTTTTCATTTTAGCCATTCTAGTAGGAGTGTAGGAGTCTCTCGTTGTGATTTTAATTTATATTTTCCTACTGCAGTGTTGAGCATCTTTTCACATGCTTAGTGCTTATTTTCCATTCATCTTTTTTTGTGAAATGTCTATTCAAGTCTTTCACCTATTTTTTTTTCTAATTTTGGATATGAATTTTAAATGGCATGCCACATACAATTGTCATTATTTTTATTTAAATAATGAATTCTTTTAAAGACATTTAAATAATAAAAATGAGTCACACATTTTCCTTGTAGTTACCATTTCCAGTGCTCTTAATTTCATGTATAGAGCCACATTTTCATGTGATATCATTTTCCTGTTAAAATCTGGAAGAGACCTGCCATTCTCATATGAGTATGCTAGTGCTGAAACCGTTCAGATTTTGTGTATATGCAGAGGTCTTTATTTTGCCTTCATTTCTGAAAGCTTCTCTTTTCTTTTCTTTTTCTTTCTTTTTTCTTTTCTACTGGGAATTGAACCCAGGGCTTTACACACGCTATATAAGTGCTCGAGCACTGAGCTATCACCTCAGCCTCTAGCGTCTCTTCAGTAGTTTGAAGCTAACCCTCTACCGTGTTCACCCTTGGCCTTGTACCTGTGAGAAGGCTGGTATGTTCTTTACACACAAGGTCTTTTTTCTCTGGTTGCTTTGAAGAACCTCTCATTATTATTGGTTTGGGGCAGTTTTCTTAGGCAACTGATTTATTTTTATCTTACAAACACCTTGGAACATGTAACTAGTGGGGCTTCTTTCTTTCCATTGGTTGTCAAAAGCCCAGATGCCCATTTTTGCCCTGACTAATCAACACCGTGTACATTCCTCACCTGAGCCTTTCTCCTACTTCTTATTTTCTCTCTTCCCTGGTGTTTTCCAGTGTTTCACTCTGTCACAGTATATATTTTTTCCTAATTTTATTTTTATGACCCTAAAAGTAACATATTCTCTTCATATGAAGTGAAATAATATTTATGTTTATAAAAAGTGTTAGTAGCTCCCCATCCCCGTACCTACCTCTCAGCTCCACACTCTGGTTGGCAGTTGTTAGCAGCTTGATGTTAAAACCTCCACATTTCTCTATGTGTTCGTATAAATGTATCTAGAAATAATAGGGTTTCTATTTTGTCGGGCCTTTTGAATCCTTTGTTAGAAAAGATAAGATTCAGAAAAGTTTCAGCAATGAAAACATTTCGTGATAACAATGATGAAAACAATATAAACGTCATTGTAAATGTTTGGTGTCTGTTTCATTTTTGATGGCTGTGTTTGAAGCTCTTGGGAGGACTCTTCCTGGAGCCCATGGCCCATGTGAAACCCGCTGGCCCCTTTGTCTGTAGCCATCATGCAAAGGCACATTTTGACCTTGACTCTTGCAGATTATCAAAGACCTGCAGTTGCTGGGGTTGGTAGCTGCCCTGGTGACGGTTGATGTGGTCCTGCTTGTGACATGGGTGCTGACCGATCCCATCCAGTGCCTCCAGATCCTTGGTGTCAGCATGACGGTGAGTGGACCAGTCTCTGAGGAATCTAATTCCTGCCCTGGGCTGGCCTCTGTGCTACACAGGATCATTTTCACAGCAGCATCTCCTGAGTGGCCGTCCCTGTGCACGGAGAGGAAGAAGAGTCAGAAGTGTTAGCTGCTGCTCCTCTCCCACCACTCCCATACTGTCTGTGGACACCTCCCCAGGTGGCAGCACCTTGGAGCCTGCCTGGAAGTTATAACTGCTTCCACTTCACCAATTATGAGAATTTTTGGCTATGGGAAGTTAGGGCAGTTGGCTTCCCTAATTGTTGAGAGAGGCAGAGGTAGTATTTTGAGGCAGTTGCTTATCCCTGGTTTAAATCCCCATTCTACTGTGCTCACCAACCCTGTGACCTTGAGAAAGTTATTTACCCTCTCAAAGTCTCTTTTCCACATAATGTGGAGATGATAATACTGCCTATTTTGTAGGGCTATGGTTAAGATTAAAAGAAATAATTCAGGAAAAGGACATAATGTGCTTGGCACATGGTATTCAATTAATAGAAAGTATTGTATGTCTCCAGCCTCATAGGGGGCTGAAGAATACAGTGGAATTATGACATTGTACCTAATGTACTAAGGATTCAGCTGCTTGCCAATAAAGCTCTGTAATCTGTAGCTTTTCTGAGGCATTATTTGCAGTCATTGTGGAAGCAAAGCACATGATTGAGAGGAAGTCCTGCCATCCGGCATCCACACGTTCACCCAGCTTTACCATCTCTTCCTGCAATTTAGAGCCACTCATTTAGGCTGTGATGGAGTTACCTCACTTACATGTTTTCATTTTTATATAGTGGAGGGAAAATTATATGTTGTAGAGGAGTACACGGTTTAAGATGTTTACAAAGAGCTGCTGTGTGATCGGGAAACTGTAGGTGCCCTCAGTCCTGACCCTGTGTCCCTCCTAGGTGACAGAGAGAGATGTGTCCTGTTCTTTGACCAACACATACTTCTGTGCTTCACGGTACTCCGATGTCTGGATTGCTCTCATTTTGGGATGCAAGGTTGGTGACCATATCTCTTTGGGTGCCATCTATTTCTCACAAACAAAATGGATATGAAGAGAGAATTATAGAAATTTAGCAGAATCTTTTAATTAGTAATGTCTCCAAAGAATCTTGGACTCAAAGGAAACTTTGTTGATGCATAAATCTCAAAGCTGTGACTCTTTTTATTTCTCTACTCTTTGTGTCTGCAGGGTCATTTTTCCAACTCTTTGGATGTCTTCATTCAGTCCTCCCCTATGTTAGTCCACTTTCTGACTTTGTGACAAAATACCTGAGAATAACAATTTAGAGGGAAAAATTTTTATTTTGGCTCATGGTTTCAGGGGTTTCAGTCCTAGTCAGTTGGCTCTGTTGTTACTGGGTCTTTAGCAAGGCAGAAACATCATGGCAGAAGGGTGTGGTAAAGGAAAACAAGCTAGTCCTCACAATCATGTCCCTAGTGACATGCTGTATCCAGTTAGGCCCCCCACCTACAAAGTATCCAATATCTCCCAATATTGCCATTGAATTGTGAATCCATCAGCAGTTATTCATGATCCAGTCACCTTCCAAAAGCCCCGCCTCTGAACACATGAGCCTTTAGGGGGACATTTTCGATCCAAACTATAATGTCCTTCAAATCATCTGAATTCTCCCACCATTTCTCCAGTGTTTTAGTCTGGTTTTTAAGTCTATTTCATAATACTGTTTGCTCTGAGACTCCCTTGCAGCAGGAATTAGGAAGGGGCATTTTACCTAGCTTAAATTCTTCTCCCAAGTGCCCTTACAAGCTTCTTGTATCTTCAAGATTTAGATCACAGATCCTGCTGCCTTTTGCCCACCTGACTTTCTCTGTCTGCTTGGGAGAAGGTCTGACCCTAGGGCAGACAGTAACATGTCCAGTGTCTTTGGAGCATGTCAAGGTCCCTCAAAGCACCTTCCATAGTACCCCAGATCACCTGTCCTTGGACTCATTTGTCTCCGTTAGAGAAACTAGCATAGGATACTGTTTCCAGAGGGCTGGACACCCGTGCACCAAGGAGGTGTCCTCAGAACAGACCCTCAGCCGTTTACAGCTTAGAAAGATGGAGAGCTGGCTCTGAGGGTACAGAGCAGGCCTGCTTCCATGAGGTTGCTGTTGACTACTGGAGCAGAAAGGCCTGGGTAACTGGGGAAGGTTTTATAGCAATGGTGACCTTTAAAGTTTCATTCTGTCCACCACTAGAAAGACGTTGGAGGTGACTACTCAGGGAAAGTCCAGGGAATGGACAGGCTGGACCAGAGAAACCATGCTTTTTTACTAGGTGCATACATTATCTTGATAGAAATACTTTTTAAAGAAGGCTCCAAGAAGTGAACAGCTCATGATGTCTTGTATCTTGCTAGTGGTTGGGGAAATAAGCCTCAGAATGTAAAATAGAGAGTTTGAATTCTGACTTGGTACCTCACTGACCATGGGCCTCATGTAACCTCTTAGAGCCTCAGTTCCCTAATTTGTGCAATAGAGACTTTGATGACTTTCCCCCCAGAGCTGTGCAGAGCTACACAAGAGTCAAAGCAGGACAGTTTCCTGCCTCTCCTGACTTATTGCAAGAGCTCAATATTAGATCATTGTTAGATTCAGTCATGACTGTTTTCCTATGGCCTTTGGACAGATGTGAGAATCCTAGGGCCTCTCCCAGGTCCCCAGGCCCCTCCTGCAAAGCTTGTTGTCCCTAGCACCTACACCATTGCCACGCTGTGCTGCCCACCTTGTGTTCTGCAGGCTCCTGTTCCCACTGTGATCACTGTAATGATCACAGTGATCCTGTTCAGCAGGATAAAAGAAGGAAGGAGGAAAGAGTATGACCCCTGTGTGGTCAGCAAGGGACTCCTGAGACAGGTGCTGATTTCCACATGGAGTTCTGGGGGCACCCATCTGAGCCTGCCACCTCCCCCAATCCTTCACAGCAAAGGCAAATAACATACAGGGACATGTGTGACACAAACCAGAGCTGTCAGCATGTACGAGCCTTATTCACACCACTTTCCCTTTAAGCAAGAATTTAATGAAGTTAAAACATTTTATGAGAAGCCTATTTAAACATTTCAGAGTCACAGTATTAACTTCGTTTACCTTTGACTCAAGTACGAATGATCCAGTCTTCCAAATGCCTCCTGATAATGTCAGTTACTCAAGCACTGGGCCCTGCTGGCCTCCTGAACTCTGTGTCCTCTGGTCATTGACCAACTCAGAATGGCTACTAGGGTCAGCTCTTTGGCCCCATGTGGGATCCTACCTGGGAGACTGCTCTGCCACACTAATTTCTTCCCTCCTGGGGCACCAGTGCTCCAGAAATTCTCTCTAGGGCCATCCCGGCCAGAGGAGCTAGAAGGGAGACTGGAAGGGGTCCTCTGACACCTAGCCTCACCATTATCATCCTGACCACATGCTTCTAGCCTCACCTCATCCCCCACAGCAGCGTCACATCTGTATTAGAGCCAGGAGTCTACAGGAGCTCCCCTAAGCGTCCCTACCAGATGGAGCACTACAAACACGGGGCCACAGCTCACCCTGTGTCGTACTAGTTCCTGAACCACAGCTAGCATGGCACTTTGCACATGGTCAGGTCAGCGTACATTGGACCTGTGCATCATTGATTAAAGCTTTGCTTTCTGTGTTTATGCAGCTACTTCTGGAAAAAGTACCCAGAGTGGAGAGTTTTTCTCTTCTTAGCACAAGCAGGAGCACCAGAGCAGTTTTTGTTTATGGAAAGAGGAAAGCACTGGCCTTGAGGCCCTTGTGGTGGTGCAGAGACTGTCACTAAGCAGGGAACATATAGATGGAGTGACTGCAGCCCACACCTGCCTCTCACTCTTCCCTGGGTCCCACCTGCCTCATCCCCTTCTTTCCCAACCTCCATGTCCCCTGAGTCCATCCACAAAAAACCACAGCCAGCCCAGAGGTCCTCTGCACTGGGCAGCCTCCCCTCCAGGCAAGCACAGTCTTGGTGAGCAGATGGCACCTTTGGGTTCAGGTCACCCACCACTGCATACTGTGACAAGCAGATCATAGGTCACTGTCAGCTCCTGGTACCCCTCAGCTCTGCACAGCACAGAACCAGACAGTGGATGTGGTAGCACCCACCACCAGCAGCAGGGTTACGCCTGCCTTCCTAGTCCCCATCACCCCTGTTTGTAGAGCACCATCCACCCATGGGAGCCTGTTCTGTCCTTGTCCCAGAAGAGTCCTGCATTATGGCTGGCTTGCTGACCCAATGAACTAATTCTCAGTGAAGGAGAGGAAAGTAACGTTTATTAAGTCTCCACTAGGTACAAAATATAATTGAAAAATATGGTGAATGTTTAAAAAAATTTTTTTGATTTCTTACAGTAAAAAGCATATGGCCATGAATCTTCTTTAAAATATTACCCTCACTTCAAGCACAGTGACCCCATCATTCTCGCCACTTTCTGAAGCAGTTCTGGAAGTCCTCTAATGAGTGTCTTAGTTACGCTGCCATGCCTGCCTCGATGTCCTGAATCAATTCAAAATATTCACTTTTCATGGTCTCTTTTGACTTTAGGGAAGAACCAGAAGTTGCACAGTGCCACATTCAGCGACTGAGGTGGATAAGGGCACACCAGTATATTTACAGTGCTAAATGGCTATAAATGTTTGAGCAACAAGGCGTGATCAAAAATGTAGTGAATGTTTCAATTAAGACATTTATGACAGTGAAAGACACTAATCTTCTCCAAACACCCCCTTCACTTTGAGCATACGTATCCCATCATCCCTAGCAATGTGTCTTTTTACTGTAATAAGATTTATTTTTTAAAATGTAAACATTCACTGTGTATTTCAATCATCCCTTGTCTAAGGGGTGGCCGCAAGGGTTTCCCTGTGTGCTATCTTAGCACATCCTCACAGCAGGAGGTAAGGTAGGTGTTATTGGCACAGGTTTACAGATAGTAGCATCACTCTGTTACCGTTCAAGCTGTTCTCCCACTCCTGTGCCCTCGGTCCCCTCTCCACTGCAGGGGCTGCTCCTGCTGTATGGTGCATACCTGGCTGGCCTGACAGACCACGTCAGCTCTCCTCCTGTGAACCAGTCCCTGGCCGTCATGGTTGGGGTCAACCTGCTGGTCCTGGCTGCCGGGCTGCTCTTTGTAGTCACCAGATACTTGCATTCCTGGCCCAACCTGGTCTTTGGACTCACATCTGGAGGCATCTTCATTTGCACGACCACAGTCAACTGCTTCATCTTCATTCCCCAGGTACGCTCAGGGGAGGGACCTCTTAGTCATTGTGGAGTTTTCACAGGGGCTGGTAAGTTTCTCATTTTGTTTTCCACTGATGCCTTTCCATGCCACATGGTAAAGGGTAGAAAGGAAGATGGACCCCTTCTGTTCTTCCTCTCCTTGCTCCTGGGTGACTGTCCCCTGCAGGGCACCCTACAGGAACACCTACCCAGCCTCCCACCACTCTGCTTCACTCCTCCCCAGTTCCCACTGTGTCTCTGGGGTGTTACTTATTTGACTAGTCTAGGAGGAACATTTTCTTCCTTTCCTATTTGGGATTGCAGATTTCTCAAAAGAAAATCTGAAAATTTATGATTTAAAATGCTCTTCCTCTTTTTATGGGAGGAAACAATAGAACACTCCCCTTCTTTTTACAAGGAGAAATAGAAATGTGTTTCATGTTAGGAGGATTAAGAAAAAGTCATATACAGGAGGAAAAGAGAAGCAGAAATATCCAGACAGCAAAGAGGAAGAAAGGAAGAGGGAAGGAGAAGGGATCCATAGGGTTGAAGGAAACTTATGTGGAATTGTCCTTGCTATGCCCCAGGGCCACTTCCACCCGGTGAATGAAATGGGCACTAGCACTTTTCTTCCTGGATCCTAGCAGTCCTACACCTCCATCGTAGGCGGGACCAGTTCTTGAATGAACAGAGCTTGGAAAGTTATGGGCCCTGTCTTCTCCTTGCTTTAAGTGCCACCTCTGCCTGGAAAGGGTTCCCAGCTATCAGGGACTTCCCTTCAGGGGACGCACGCAGATGAGCTAACGGTGTCTCAAAATGCATTTCGGTAAGAATACAGTCCAGCTGGGGCTGATACCAAGCTGGTGGACAAGGCATGGCCAATAGTTTTTGTTTCTGTTTTGAAATACTGGGGAGAGAACCCAATAGCTGAACTATAGCTTCAGCTCTATTTTTTAAATTTTGAGATGAGGTCTTGTTAAATTGCCCAGGCTGACCTCAAACTTAGGATTCTGCTGCCTCATCTTCTAAGCAGCTGGAACTACAGGCGTGTGGCACCATGCCCAAGGTACTTTGTTATTCCCCCTGCCCCTTTCTCCTCACACCCAGGCCTCTATTCCCATACCCACTGCAGTCTCTATGGTTAACCCATCACTTGCCTGTGCCCACGGAGGTTGCAGTGTGCTGACCTGTGGGAAGAGTGATGCTGGCACATGCAGGCATGGGCTCTTTACTCTTCCTACTCAGAACTTCTTATAAAAATGTTCAGCAGAATAAAAAAGTATGGAAAAATCAGTAGCAGCATTAGAACTGAAGGATGGGCCTTGCATCTGTGTCATGAACCAAAGGAATTTTTGCCAAATCTTACATGTTGTAAGAACTGGATTGAAGCTGGGCATGGTGGTACATGCCTGTGATTCCAGCACTCTGAAAGGCTGAGGCAGGAGGATCTCAAGCTGGAGGTTGGCCTGGTCAATTGAGTAACTTAGCAAAATCCTGCCTCAATATGAGAAAATATAAAAAGGGGTTGGGATGTCCCTCAGTGCAAAATCCCTGGGTTCAATCCCTAGTTCTGAGGGAGGGGGTAGAAATACTGGATTGAAGGAAACCAGTGCTTTGTTTCTGAAAGTGGGAGGGGAGCTGCACTGTTTTTCTTCCCTTCTCCCCTCACACATTCCCTTTCCCCCTTGCTTTCCTGAGCTTCCCTTCTCTTACACCTTCCCTCTCATGCTTTTCCTCATGATGTAGAATAAAAAAGTGTATTGTATAATCCATCATATTTTATTAGGAGATTAATTTTTTTCTTTGTTGGTGGTGGTTCTGGGGCTTGAATCCAGGGCCTTCACACTGGGCTACATGCCTAACCATTTTTTAAACAATGTTTTATTTTGAGACAGGTTTCATTAAGTTGCCTAGGCTGGGCTCAAACTTGCGATCCATCTTTTTCAAAATACAATAATTATTCAGGTTTATCCCTACATCGATTTTCCTCTCCAGCTCAGAGGTCTTCAGGAGAGCTATTCTGTGACATATGGATCCCCAGGGCAGTGGCAAAGCTGAGTAACTTTGGAAATGAAGGCAAGGAGAGCTACAGGGCAAGGTCGTTCCTCTGGCCCCCGAACTTCCAGGCTCTGCTGATGGGGCTTGTTGCAAGCAAAGGCCCTGATATCTCCAAGGGCCTCTAGGCGGCGCCGAAGAGCTGGTTCAGATGAAGACAGTGAGGCAGAAGACCAAGGAGCCTTCCTGGCCTTACTCCGGAAATGCCTAAGTGTTGATGCCAAGCGCTGAGGTCATCACCAGCAATCAGGCCGCCTCTGCCTTTGTGACTTCAGTGTGACCCACCCGTCCCACCCCGCTCTGAGAGGCAGGACACAGTTTCCTCCTTGGAGCCCTGAGTGTTTCTTCTCTATGGGCAGGACCTTTGCAAGGGGCTTTCTATTCTGCTTTCTGGATGTCTGTCTGTCCCAGAAGCCCTTGGAGACTGCATTGCTGTTCAGGGGGAAGCTCTCTGTGGGGACTCAGGCTTGCCTCTGCCTGTCTATCCAGATGCAGCTCCACTCACAGTCTGGGGAGCAGATGCCAGATGCTGTGATGGGGGTGTCACACAGCCCAGCCTCCCTAGGAAAGAGTGGTCCCTTCCCAGCACATGGGCATCTGAGGTCAGCCCCTAGGGAACAGTGAGAGTTCACTAGGAGACGGGAAGGATAGTGGTGGCATTTCAGAGGAGACCCCGTCAGACTGGGGCAGAGAGGTGAGAGCGGCTGTGCTTGTGCTTGTCGGAAGCACCACAAGGTTGGCTGACTTGAAGCACAGATAGAACCAGCAGAGGAGGAGCAGGTGACAGACACAGTGTGACCTGTTAGAGACTTGCCATTCACCCCACTGTGGAACTTCCTGTTACTACAGCAAAGGCCCACAAGCTTAGTGACTTCAAACAACACCGTTTTTTACACTGTTGGAGGGCAGGGATTTGAAGTGAACCTTATCTGGGTAAAGTCAAATGTTGGTAGATCTGTGTTTGTTCTGGAGACTCTGGGGGGACACATTTCCATATCTCCCAGCTAGAGGCCACTTGCATTCCTTGGTCAGCTGTTCCTCCCCTTCTGAGCCAGTGAGCATGGAGTCTATAAATCTCCATCCATCTTTTTCTGCCCCCCCCATTGTCACATCTCTTCTTCTGATCCCTGCCTCCTCCTTATAAGACCCTTAACGATGACATTGTGCCCACCCTTGTAACCCAGAGTCATCTCCCCATCCCCAAATCCTCAGTCACATGTGCAAGCTTCCTCCTGCCATGTAAGATTGATGTTCCTGGGCTCCAGAGTTTCAGGGAGACCTGAGCCTCTTTGCAGGGCCAGACCCAGGTAGCCCAGAGGCTGAGAAGATGAGCGTGTGTCTGTCCTGGAGAAAGAAGTACTTCATGCCCTGAGAACCCTTCACAGCTAGCTACTTCAGAAAGCTTTATGGGGCAGGTCTGCACTAATGAGGAGTTAAGGATGGGTGAGGGCAGCCTAGGAAGAGATGATGGAAGCCTGAGGTGCCCATAGCCATGTCAAGCTGTCTCTCCAACACTCTGCGGAGAGGGCTCGGGCTGGTCATGCTGGGGACAGCAAGGAAGAGCTGTGCCACTAGGGAAAGGGGACTCTAAGGGGAGCAGGAGCCCTGTGGTGTGTGTAGAGTCACCCTGGGAGGGCATAGAGTGACTTGCAGTGTCAGCTCCAGTGGCTCTGAGTCCGGAGGGAACAGGCCACATCCCTCTGTGGGGAGAAGGCGTTCAGGAAGTGTCAGAGAGTAGAGGGCCGCAGCCTGGCCTAGCACAGGCCGTGCAAACTCCTGACATCATGAAGATAGGTGCTGAGCTTTCAGAGGACCCCAGAAGCCTCAGGTAAGAATGTGAGACTGAATCTGAGATAGGATCTGGAATCCTGAGTGAGATTCAGAAAGTTTGGCTCTGCTGCATCATCAGTTTCATGAGTATTTGCTGAGTGAGAGGGGAGATCCAAGGTTTCCTGTGGTGCCACCCACAGACACCTCAGCACTGGCTCTCTGATGTGCTGGAGTCCCCAGCATCCCTCACTGGGCACTTAGTCATGGGAATTTCTGAGGGAGAAAAACCACCACCACTGTGGTCCCCATCACCCACATCACAGTGTGCACCACGTGGACACCGTGTCCCAGAGGCCCTGGAGCAGACTTTGTGCCAGCTCCATCACAGTGAAGAGAAACGAGCCTGTACCTGCACAGATTGTCTTGAGGCCAGTTTCTGCTGTTGGGAACTTGGCCCAGGAGCGCCATTGCTCCATCAGTCATGCGAGGTGTGTATGTGGCACAACCCCCACCCCCACCCCATTTTACAGCTGTGCATCTGCTGCTGGCTCTCTGGGAGGGTCTGGACAAGTTACTCTCCTTCTTTGCTCATTTGTCAAAGAAAAAAAGTTGTGGCCACATGTCAGACATCCACTGTCTTCTGTCTGAACCACGAGTGTAGATTTGGGTTGGTTAGAAGCCACAAACAAGCAGTTCTCCTGAGCAGGAAGCGCATCCCAGCTCAGCACATGCAGAATCACTGAGAACAGCTACATCCACCTAGAAAGGCTTTATTTCACTGGAAACATACGGTGCTTAAAATTTTTTCTCTAGTGACTGCTCCTAAACTCTGGCTCTAGAATTATACTTCATTCCAGTATCTTTTATCCATTTGGCAGTGGCAGAGAGGAATGTACCATCGACCTATCACTGCTTCCCTGGCAGTTTTTAAAACTACATAACCTTAACATTCTCTGTCATTACTGGCTCCGAGCCCCCCAGGGCAAAATGCCTTTGGAGGAGAGACTAGCTGTGCACATGTGCATTTGGGACAGTGCCATTCCTGGGTGTTCATGAGAAAGAGCAAGGGAATGTATTTCTGGGTGTGTGATGAAATAAATAACATGTGTTCTTCTTTTCTGACAGCTGAAGCAATGGAAGGCATTTGAAGGGGAAAACCAAACAATCAGACGCATGGCCAAGTATTTCAGCACTCCCAGCAAAAGCTGCCCTCCGCAGTTTGGTGATGAGCAGAGCTGCCACCCGCGGGGCGAGAAGAGCTCCATGGAGAGGCTGCTCACGGAGGTGAGCTGCGCTTGCCTGCCCGGGGTCCCTAGGAAGAGCTGCAGACACAAGTGGTCACCCTTGCAGCTGTCACTGCCAGCATTCTCTTCTCTCCTCTCGCTCTCCCACATTCTCCCCCCTTCCCAAAAAGCAAGCAAGGCCACACCTCCCCACTGACCCTGTCCACTGTACTCATTCATTGAGCACAGATGGGCTCCCAGGTCCAGTGGCAGAGATGTGTACTGATCAAGGAAACATAATCATAATTGTGGCAAGAATTACCAGGAAAAAAACGCGTGTGGAGAATTAGAACAGCAGGTATGAGGGAACCAGGGAACCAGTCTACAGCAGTGAGAGAGCTCTATGGACAAGAGTTAAAGGTTAAGTAGGAATCAGCTGGACAGAGGGTATGGGGACAAGCATTCCTAGCAGAGGGAACAGCACTGGAAAGGTCCTGAGTTGCTATGGAGGTCAGCATCTGCTTTCTAGAGAGAAGTGCCCTCAAGTTCAAGATCCTGTGGGGCCCTACTGCCTTCTCCACTCGCCAGCCCAAAAAAACTCCAGCCATGTCTGCATGTGGGAACAGAGAGCTGGACGTTACCACACCAGGGGGCTGCAGGCAGCCCCTTCCTTCCTCCTTGTGTTCTTGAGCCAGAGCTGGCCGCTGTCCTAGACAGAGGCGTGTGGGCTCTGGGCGGCATGCAGACAAGCATAAGAGCTGTGTTCCTTAGAAAGAAGGCACAGAGGCCAGGGTATTAGCATTTTGATGCCACTAAATCACATTCTGAATCATGTTTGGTACAGATCACACCTGAGTAGGTGGGAAACTGCAAGTTTTGGTAGTGGGACTGCCCCTGGGTGTGATCAGTCCTCCTGAGACAAGGTATGGGGGACACCTAAGGGCTACCATGGATGAGGCTGGGCCTGCCAGGCATCTTTGGACCCTTCCCTCTGCTCTCTACCCAGACCTTGGCTCTGAACCAGTTTTTGTCCATCCGAGTATCTCTTCTGCATTTCTTTATTATCAACTAAATATTTTCAGGGCACCATTTCAATGCCAGCCTTCTCCCCACCTGGCAAGGGAGTAGCCTTGGTCCTTGATGCTCTATGAAGACTTAGAAATGGCATTTTACTCCCCACTACATAGAAGGCCAGAGACTTGGCTGGAACAGCCAGGGTGATTTTTAGTTCAAATCAGCTCATTCCGGTACAGCCAGGTGGACTGAGTCCTCGGCCTGATGGTGACGTGTGGCATGTGTGCTCCCACTACGCTATCCTGCTTCCCACACAGCTGAGGCTGTTCTATCCAAGCAGATGCCAGAGGAGGAGCTCCAAGGTGCGCAGAGGCAGAGGTGGTACAAGGCTGCCTCCCAGCACCTGGGACACCTGGAACATTTTTTTCCCCAGACCAGGTCTGAGAGCAGCAGCCAGGCCTGGGGCCCTGAGGGAGAGAGGGAAAGCCCAGTGTCTGTGCCCCACGTCAGCCCTGTCCCTTAAATAAGCCCAAACCGCTCCTGCTGCAGTAGTGCCTGCATCCCGACCCCAGCCTGCTGGTTTACCTTTTCCTCCTCTGCAGCCCTTTCTGGCCCCTGGCACCTTCTTTCCTATTCCCTGGACAGGGCATCTGCTCTCTAGACAGGGGTCTCCCAGAAGCTGTTAGGGACAGCACTTGTTCCTGGCCTCCCTGTTGTGTGATAGCAGTAACCAGAACCTTCCATACTGTGCAGCACAGGAAGCCGGCCTGTGACTTTTCGTCCTAGCACCAGAGAATCAAGAAGCTGGCTCCATTTCTCCTTAGCCCTGCAGCCTCTGAAATACATCTGTGGACCTTAGCTTACCCGGGGTACCAAGAGTAACTGTTAATAAGCTCATTTTCAACCAGCAGCTACAGAAGATGGGGTTTGATGTTACAGTGTTGGTGCCTCATCCTTCACCTCTAATTATCAGTCAGGGATATAGTGATATAGTGCCTACTTGGCAAGTGCAAGGTCCTGAGTTCAAATCCTAATAACAAAAAAAAGTAGTATTGTCCATAGTGGAGTCCCACTTCCTTCTCTGGAAAAGGAAAATTTACTGTTTACATTAATCTTTCTAAATCTGGCCACAGGCAGCGTCAGATGTTTTGGTTTGCTGGGAGAAGAGTATTCTTCCTAGCAGAAGGCTCATACCGTTTTCCAGTACTCAGAGGAACTTGTAGGTAAGGTACAAAAGGGCACCACCTAGACTTCAGCAGTAGGAGAGGGAGCACTGTCTTCAGCTGATGGCTTTTTCCTGACCCAGTGAGGCAGCAGTGGCCTCTAAAGCATGGTAGATTTCGGGGGGAGGGGCAAGTGGAGGAGGGGAGTGCCCGGGGTCCCAAAGCACCCATCACTACCACCCTTGGAAGATGCTCAGAGGGAGGGGGAGAGACCCAGCACGTCCCAGACGTTAGGAAGAGGCTCGCTGTTTCCTGTTACTCATCCCCTCTGCTCCTGGCAAGCCTGTGGTTATCTGCACTGGCTGGGAAATGCCCCGCCCTTAACTGCAGGCAGGGAGAGGCAGGCGGGCAGCTAGAAGTCCCTGCTGCTTCAGTCAGCAGCCCCTCAAGGCTCCTGGCCATTCTCCTGGTGTGAAGTAGACTAGACCAGAGTGAGATGAGGAGCATGTAACCTAGCAGAAACTGCTCCTTCCTGCTTACCCATGGGAGCAGCGGTTCTGCCTAGGCATCATTGCCTGATTATTGGTCTATTTCCCTTCAGTTAGAGGCCCCCTTAAAGGACCATTTCTGGGCAACCCTTCCATGAAAACTTGGGAAGTAACCACATGTTGGGCAACTTGCATTCCTTATCCTTTGATTTCTTGGGCATGGTAGAAGGCTGTCCACCTGCTCATCCTCAGCCTTTTAGGCAACAAAGAGGCAGCATGTTGGTATCAGATAAGCCCTTCCTAGAACACAGTGCTTGTGCTAGTGCCTTCCCCCACACTCCTGATCCCGTGTCATCTGCCCCAAGACCATCTGTCCCCAGGAAGACCTCAGGACTTTCCGAAGAGGGACATCCAGCCTGAGGTGTACAACAGAAAGACATACTGGGCGCAGTCATGCCTCACACACCCACCACTGATACTCCTGTTCCCACAGCCTCGCTATTGATGGCACACCTCTGCAGCTGTCACCTGCCAGCTGTCCTGGGCACAGTCTGTTCATCCACTAACATCTGTGCAGCAGGTGGGCAGCTCAGCTGCAGAACTGCTCCAACCTCATTCATTTTTTGGGCCCCATTCTCAA
The DNA here is from genome assembly GCA_004027455.1 of Hydrochoerus hydrochaeris. Lineage (NCBI taxonomy): Eukaryota > Metazoa > Chordata > Mammalia > Rodentia > Hydrochaeridae > Hydrochoerus > Hydrochoerus hydrochaeris. The sequence goes on from PVLA01000005.1 coordinate 599,406, forward strand.
GCGATTGATTAAAGCTATCAGGGACAAAGACCCAGTTATATTTTTTGATTGTCTATCTGAAGTTTCTGTAGTAATTCTGATACACATAGTTCATTAGGAGACATTGACAGCTAATATTGCTAGATGGCAGCTATGGCCTCTCACTCCCTGAGGCCCAGCCAGGGACGTGATGATACAAACCCACAATTCTCAGTGACCTCTTCTGGCTCCAGACTGATTTGTTTGACTCAAGAATCTTCACCCTTCTCCCTGTTTTGCCATTTTCTAGACTTTGTAGTAAAGAGAAAAACATTTTTCCCCACTTCTTTGTTCCCTGGAGATGTGCTTCAGATTCTTCTGTAGCTTGCAAAAGTGTGAGCACCCCAGAGTTAGACGATCCCAGACACTGTCTGGCTGGTGTCTTGCAGAGTGACCTGACACTGTCAGCTCTTAGGGAGGTGACAGGTTGCTACAGCCCCCAGCAAGTGGCTAGGTGGGGGTGCCTCTCTCTTGCAGTGAGATGGAAGGGGAAGATGTAGACCACAGCAGCCATCAATTATAGGAGCTTTTATTAGGTAGTATATGTCACTTGTACTATGTGCTTTGTGTTCATCAACTCCTTTCACCAGTGGAGCCTTAGGGCCTGAGGTCACCTTAGGGCCTGAGGTCACCAGCACACAGTGGGATTTAAATCAACGTCATCCAGTGCCATACTTTGCCACTGTGGGAGGCAATGTGGAACTCAGTGTCTTTGGTTGACGGATTTACTTTTATTTTACAGAAAAATGCTGTAATTGAAAGCCTGCAGGAGCAAGTGAATAATGCCAAAGAGAAGCTAGTGATGCTGATGTCTGCTGAGTATGCCTGTGATTCCCCAGAGCGGGTCATCCCACTCACGTCTTCCCAGGGCAACGATGTCCCAGCTGCAGCTTCTGCCCATGGCTTGGCACAAGGACCCTCAGGATGCCCCTCTACTCAGAATGATCCCAGCATAGCTGCCCAGGACTCCCATTGCACCTCAGTGCCCTCCCCACGCATGCAAAACCCCCAGGTCCCTGGGAGGAACCCCAGCCCCTCCCCAGGCCAGAAGAGGATTCCTGACTTGAAACACTTCTCTGATCACTTAGACCTGGATCATAGCCAGAAACCACAAGCCGAGCAGAGTTCAGAAAGAGACCAAGGGCCCGTGGCTCCCAGCCAGGATGTTGTCCCAGGCAGAGAGGCCTCTAATCGACAGAGACAGAGCTTAGGGGGTCCCTCAGAGAAGCTCCCTACTGTCAGTTCAGTTGTCAGGGAAAAGCTTCAGGAAGTCATACAAGAGCTGGGCCTGGGCCCCAGGGCTCCCCTCCCCACCTCCCTGTCTTCTCCCCAGCAGCTCTGGAAGGGCAGTACTGCCCACAGCCCACAGAAGATGCCTATCTCCAGGGGACTGGGCTTCAGCCCATACATAGTGAGGAAGAGGCGGGCCGCTCAGCTGGCTTGCTCATACTTTCCTGGCTCTGTGCCCTCTGATATGGGGCATCGGACCGATCAGACTGTTTCCAGGACACACAGTGGGCTGAATGTGCCCAGTGGGGACAGTCCCAGGCCAGATCACCAAACCACTGATTCTAAAGCACCCAAGTCCTCATCCAGGCAGCCTTCGCTTCTTTTAGATCCTCAAGAGAGACTGCACGTTGCAGCAGGCAGCAAACAAGGCCAGGCAGAGCCCCTGGGAGCCACAGTGGGCAATGCAGCCTTTCCTCGCCAGCCTTCAACCTCTGCCTGGACACACAGAGCCACTGCATCCTGCCTACCCACTTCAGACCTGCCCGAGCAGCAGCAGCAGCTGCAGTTCCCGGGATCCTCTGGCTGCCCCACCCTGTCTTCTCGGTGTAACTACCTTGACACTGAGTCCAGCAGCTCAGATGAGTTCTTCTGCCACCGCCACAGGCCCTACTGTGAAATCTGCTTCCAGAGCTCCTCTGACTCTAGTGACAGTGGCACATCAGACACTGACCCTGAACCTGCTGTAGGACTGGCCTCCTGGGAAAAGCTCTGGGCCCGCTCCAACCCCATCGTGAACTTCAAAGATGACTTGAGACCCACGCTGGTGTGAAAAGCAGCAGGGTTGGTCTTGCCAAAGAGGTCAGTCCAGGTTGAGCTGAAGTAAGGCCTTCAAGAGGATAGCAAGGACCTGGTCAACTGGGGCATATACAGGGCCTGCTGTACTTGACCAGCTCTGAGCATGTTTCCACTGTACTCACTGTCAATCTGAGCACTTCTCAAGTTCTAAAAAGAGGGGTATTGCTTGTCTTGGTACCACCTCGTGGTGTTACTGTCAAAGATTCCAGATGAGTGATTATAAAAAATACTGCTTGAATAAAAGGTGCAAAATGAGCACAAAGAGTTTTCTTTGCAGCTCAGGCTGCATCCTCTAAGACTCTTAATGTGTACTAGTGGATGACTGGATGGACAGAAAGATGGAGAAATGCACAAGAGATTTCTGCAGAACCTAAGTCATAGACTGTGACCCACGAAGCTGGCAGACCTACCAGGAACACAGATCCCTTCCAAGCTTGGTATTTCACTTCTGGAAGAGGTGCTCTTCTTTCTACTGAAGTTGTAAGCAGTGCGGTGCTGTATTCTGGCTTCTGGTCAGCCCCATTCCTCTCACCCACCTCGCTAGTCTTCCTGTTTACCCTCATGGCATCTCACCAGTGGCCCTGAGGCAGTCAGTTCTGGTGTGCCCACAGCCTCTGCACTTCTCTCCTGTGCTTACTCAAAATGTCTCATGGCCGTGTGGCCCACCCCTTGGGTCTCCCAGTGGTGCTGTGTCATGCTGGGAGAAGCACACACCAGCAGTCGGTGTTAGGTTAGGAAGGACCTGCTGGTCATGAGGTGCTCTCAGTGCCACTGGGTTCAGTGACCACCAATAACATACACAAACCTGGAGACAAAATGGTAAATAGGAAAAAGGAGTGATGAGAATGCAAGACAGAAAGCGGGTTGTGAACATTCCACTTGAGTTGGCTCAGTACTTGGCAAGATCCAAAGTCAGTAATTCTTAGAATAACCCTGTGAAATAGACACTGTTACAGAAGGAAATTTGAGGCTTAGCGACTAAGATCACTTTGCTGGTATCATACTGTCGGATGGGGAGTTTGCACACAGCAACTTGGACTCCTGGCTGGTGGATTTCCTGGGGGTGTATCCTTTACTCTTCCAGGTCAGGCTCACAGGTGGATGGTAAGGCAAAGGTGATGTAAGACAGCTGTGAGGTGCTCACCCTGCAGCACCTCCAAGGATCTGGGGAGTTGGTAAGGATTTTGTCTCTGACCAAAGCCACAGGGAGAGCAAGCTGGGCTCACTTTGCTTGTTGCTGAGCTGATTGTTATTTATAGCCCCCCGCCCTATCTTGTGCATGCATCTGTGGGTGCTCATAGGTTTTTGTGAAGGAGTTTGGGCCCAGGAGAGGGGCATTTGGCCCTAAATTTTCAAAGATCAGATTCTCAAGTCTGATAATACCCTATGACCCTCCAGATGCTGAACTAGGAGGTGGTCCTGGTAGCACAGCTTCTGTCCACTTTAAAAATCAAGATTTCATAATTTATTCCATGTGTGGGTTTGTAGTCTCTGCATGTGTTGTTTGTATGCTGTCCAAGTGGTACCTTAATAAAAGAGGTCAACTCCTAAGGCAAGTTTGTTTGTTTTTTTTTTTTCTGAAACTGTTGTCTTGGGCTGTGGAAGAGGGTCTTTAGGGAGACTGAGCACCCAAAGAAGCAGAAACAGAGGTAGTCAGTCATCTTGGGGTTCTCCAAGGTTCCAAGCACATCATCTGCCTCCCATCCATTTGTAAGAGATTTTCCTGTAGCCTCTAGGTGCAGCAACCTCTGCCAGAAACATTGTCACTCGTGGAAAGAAGCAACATTGCAGACCCCCGTGCTTCCCGACCACTGGGAGATCCATGGCTGGGCTTCTTCCCCTTCAGCTCCACTCCTCCAGGTGCCAACTGAGCCTCTGCTTGTCAGCGTGGAACGTGCAAGCTCTCAACCTGGCAACTCTTCCTGGCCTCTCACTCTGTCTGCTTCTAGAACCTTATTCCCATCTTTCCCACATCTCCATCCTTCTTCCATCTAGAATTTTGTTCCCCATTTTGTTCACTCTTCAGTACTCAGGTGGAGCACACATTTTTGCCATTTCCTGAGCATCCCCAAATAAAAATCCACCCTCTGGTTAAATCAGGAAGGAGTTTCATGATTCGTATTCTGGACTCGGCTGTATAGAGGCTTCTGCTATCCATTCGACCTGGGATGGCTTTGTAAGCCGTGCTAGGCCTAGTCAGAAAGGCAGAGAGTCGATCCCAAATACTCCTGACTTATCATTTGGTTCAAAAAACTACGTGCCAAATACCACGACTGCCTGTCCCTGACGTGTTGTTGACTGTATATACCTCTATCTCTCTTCCTTGCCAACTATTTTCCCAAAGCTTTCAGTTCTCAAAGGGATGAGTATGCCATGACTTTTGGCATGCTCTTGAAGAAGGAGTAGTAAATTGTGCAAAGGAATCCTGGATAAGTAAACATCGCCTCTGCTGCCGTCACCCCAGCTCTTTGTATGAGTCCAAAGGCGGAACATGCAGCCAGGCCTGATCTGACCCCAGAATACATTCTTCAACGACTGAAAATCTTAGAGTTGAAAGTATCTGTCCTGATAAAGTCTGTATCTTCTGGCCTGTCCCCAAACTTCTTTCCTTAAAGGATCATCTTGACCTTATGGAGTTCATAGGGATGTAGGAGGCATGTTTTTATAGCACCATATCACTTTGAAAATGATCAAGAGAAAAGTCATTTCACATACCAACGCATACTCTTCTGCATATTATAGATTCCAGGTTCCTAAAAGCATATTTGTCCCTTCTCGAAAGTACCCATTCATATGTCTCTGAAGACAAACAGATGAAACAGAGGCAGGCAAGGAAACAGAAGAACAAAAGAACCCTACTCTGGAGCTAGAGCAGAGCATCAAAACAGATGAAGCCTCTTGTTTCTCTGCCTTTGAATGAGTAAAAAACACGAAACATCACTGCCAGACCTGAAAGTAGCTGAACTCAGAAAATAACAGTGTTTGATTCCTCCTTGGGGGAAGGTGAGATAGAGTAATGGCGTTAATAGAAATGAAACAAGATGGTTCTGTTGATAGAGGTCTTAAAGATAACTCCTGAATCACTGGCTCATTCTCGGGTAATAAGCAGTCTTAGTAGGAGGACATGTGTTCATCTTGGTCACTCTCCCCTTCTTGAGCCCCTTTTCTCAGATTCTTCCACCCTCTCTGACTGCCTCTGGCCAGTCAGGCTCTGTTATGGGAGGGGCATCCTGGTGTTAAAAAGGCAGAGAGCACTCACCCCCTTGTCCTCAGTCTTTGCTGTCCCCCACCTCTGTGTCCTACCTGAACTCTCTCCGACTCTGAGATGTTCCTGGTCTGAGCATCCCCTACCAAACTGCATTGGCCTGTGGGACTGTCCTGGGATGTTTAGACCACTACATAGGTCACAGAGAGACAGTAAATCACAAGGCAAAATAATATGTGTGCTTGGCAAATCTGGGTCAGGGTTCCTTTCCCAGGACATGTGGCCTCAGCGAACAAGTGCTAGGAAGTTGCCCTGGAGAGATCTGTAGGTGATTAAGAGAAAAGCAAATGGATAGGGGGGAAAAAAAAAAAAGAAAAGGGAAGAAAAAAGTCTAAAGAGCAGGGAGAAACAAGAGGAAGATGTAGCATAGGTTGGTGCCAGCTTGGTGAGTAGCCTGTTCTTGGCAACTGGCTTCCATTTACACATGAGAGTGAGTAAAGCTTGCTTCTGTGAAGAAAGGCAGAGATACGTTTTCTGAGTCCTTTTTCCAGTGTGTGTGTGACTGTGAGTTCATTTCTCCTTTCCCCACTGAACTCTGAGTTTGTCTATCCCTGTGCCTGGACATGATGGAGCCTCTGTAAATGTCTGTCAATAGAAAGAAATCAAAGAGAAAAGGATGGCCCAGTCTGAACCGTCCTATGGGACCCAGTGAAGTGGCTCACAGGACACCTAGGAAACAAGACCTGTTAGCTCATCTGTTCACGTGCAGTACAGCAATGTTGCTGATTCACCTAATGATAAATCCCCTATGATATCTGAACCTTTCATCAAAAGAAGGCATTTTAGAGGAGCTGTTCTTTCTGTTAATTTTTGTGCAATAATTTTCTGTTCTCACTACAGTGCCTCACATGTCTGTGTGGACTTCAACAAGATATATAACTTCTTTATTATGATTTCAGTTTCCCAAACTGTTCAGCTGTCTTCATGAGGTTCTCATGAAGGCTAAATGAGTTCATATGTAAACTCTCCTGGGCTATCCTTTACACACAGTATTATAAATTATAACAGTATCATAATGTTGTTTGTTAAATAAAAACAAGTGGATAAAATGCCCTAGAATGTGTTTGGAAACAGTCTGACACCCAGAAGTCTTCTTGATGTTTTCCTGCTTCCCATCTACATTTCCCATTCTTGCCTTCAGTTTTTTCCTATAGGAAGAGACCTGGTAAAGTGAGGATGGTTTTCAGTCAACAGAGTTTTCTCCTGAGTCCTTCTCAACCACCTGCAGGACTCAGATTAGATGCCAAAGGAGAAGGATCACTGGCAAGTGAACAAATCCAATTATTTTTCCTTTAGGGTAGAGTCAGGAAACATGAAGAATTCTTTGTAGAAATATATACATTTTACAATAGAAAAAATATGCAGCATATACCTAATATGTGCCATTTAACACTTGTCTTATTTAATACTTATAACCAAGCTAGGAATATAGCTCAGTGGTAGAGCACTCAGCTAGCAGACACAAGGTCTGTGGTTCATCCCCAGTCCAACAAAAAAAAAAAAACAGACTTATAACCACCCAGCAAAGTAGTGATTGTTAAACAGATGAGAAAATTTTAGTTAGTAGAGGTTAGGTAACTCAGTCACTCAACTGGTTAATGGCAGAGCAGAATTTGCACTGAAAGCTGACTTGATTCCTAACCCCTCTTTGGATTACCCCAGTGCTCTTTCCAAAATACATGCTCAGCTGTGCTCCAGAACAGAGAAGAAATCACATGCAGCAGAGCAGGGACCCCGGCTGAGACTTCCTTAGGACTCCTAGGTGTCCTTAGGAAAAGTAAGCTGGTCTGGTTCTGTGAGTCTGTTGCAAAATCCTCTGTTCCGAATCATGGAATGGGCATCCTGAAGGCTAGAAGGCAGCTCTCTGAAGCTACCTGGTCACTCCAGGAAGTTCTGTGTTGAATACACATGATAGTGAAAACAAGCAAGCTACTCATTTAAGAACAGTTGATCTTTCAAACTGAAAATCTTTTGTTTGAGCATTGGCACAAAAAGATACTGGGCAAGAAATCTAGGAGGCCCCGTAACACCTAGGAATGGGACAGATCTCAGATGAGCTGAGACCAGGAGGAGCCCCAGAATCACTTTTCAGTTCACACCTCCACTTTGCTGAAAAAGCATCCTCACTGCCCCTTTCCTGCAGGATGAAATCTCCCTAGTTTGAGGTTTGAGGGAAGGGTCTGGCCTCCCACCCTTCCCCAGTTTCCGCATACCCAGAACTTCCCTTGCTCCTGCCAAATGAGGGTGCGGTTTCCAAGCACGCACTCCAGCTCTGCTGGGACTCAGCGCCTCTCATGTCAGCCCTCTCTCCTTCCTTCACACCACCCAGACTGAAGTGGCCTCTCCAGTTCCAGCTGTCCCTGGATTTATTAGAACAATAAATAATTTACTCCCAATATGCCCCCCTCCCGACAGCAATTCTATTGTTGGTTCTAAACTGTTACATAAATCCTTTATGGTAAACTTTTTACATGATCATAGCTTTCCTCTCCAAACGGATTATCAGAGGCTGGATAGCAAGAGCCATGTTTAATTTTTCACTGCATTTCCACACTATCTTGCATAATTCCTGATGCCCAGTAGGTCAGGATCAACATTTCCAGGTTTGTTGTGAAGATGGGCTTACAGTCTCTGTGCTCCCATTTTCAGCAATTTCCAAGAGTATCCTGAGAAGATAAAAAAGAATTTGGTTATGTTTTTCTCTCAGACTGTACGTGAAGTGTAGCATTTCAGAGACTCGTTTCTGTCTCATCAGAAAGGAGCCCACAGTGTGCCAAAACTGTGATGGGTGCTTACGTGCATTGCTAGAAGAAACTGAGCTAACAGGACCCTAGTAGGAAGGTTCCTGTCTTACCATCTTTTGTGCTGCTATAATAGAACCACTGACTGGGAAATGTATAAAGAACAGAAGTATGTTTCTCACAATTCTGGATGCCAGTAGTCTGGTGAGAGCTGTATGCTCAAGAGGAAAGAAATGCCAGGTAGATGGCTCTCTTTTGTTATGTCTGACATCATCTTCCCTCTATGTATATTTTTATGTCCAAAACTAAAACTAGAAATTCCATTTGACTCAGCTGTACCTCTCTAGGTATCTACCCAAAAGAGTTAAAGTCATCATATTACAGTAAACCATGCATACACATGTTTATACAGTGATATTCACAACAGCTAAATTATGAAAACAGCCTAAATGCACACGGCAGATGAATGGATAAAGAAATATTACATACACAGTAATGCTCTGTTTGTGAACACTTTTGTTTACAATTCAGTTCTCAAGCAAAAGTGCTCTGCTAAATTTTGTTTCCATTCACAAACTCCACATTGGATAACAAACATAATTATGGCCATCTTCCCCATACAAACACAAATTCAGTCACCTTCCCAAAAATCATAAAACAAATTAAACTGATGAACTGAGGTACCACTGTACATAATGGAATGTGACTTAGCTATAAAGAAGGATAAGTTTTAGTCATTTGTAGGAAAATGGATACAAGGTTAATTAAATTAATCATATGCAGAAGGTTAAATATCACATAATTTCTTTTATATGAGAAACCCAAAATGAAAATAATTTATAGAAGAAGATAAAGGAAACAAAGAAGTAGACATTTTGGAGATGGTGAAAGTGATCTCAGAAGACAAAGAGGGGAAGAGAGTGGAAAAGGGGATGAAAATCATCTAGATCTGCTTTATATGTACTAAATCCCCCAAAACAAATGTAGCTGTTATGTATCACAAACATATACCAACTTTTCAAAATTCCATTTTGATAAGACACCAGCCATACTGGACTATGTTCCATCCTAATGGCCTCACTTTAACTTAACTACCTCTCTTAAGAATCTTTCTCCAAGTAAAGTCACATTCTGAGGACCTAGGGAATGATGTCAACGTACAAATTTGGGGAAAACAGTTCAACCCATGATAGTGTCCAAATCAGGTATTCATCTTTTTCTTGGGGTCCACATAATACTCAGAGTTTACTTCTTAGAATTCCTCTTACTCCTTGGTAAATTCCTTGAGACAGGATCTCTGTTTCTGTTCCCATCTCTTAAGTCACTAGGGCCAAGGCTGGCACATGGGAGATATTTTGTAAATATTTGATTGAATTCATTTTTGATCAAGAATACTCAGGGCAAAGGGTGAAGCTGTTCAACCCAGGAAACTAAGAAGGTTCATAGCCTGCAGCAGTTCCTGGAACTCTCTGAGTCAAAGGAAATTATGTTTCCATGACACAGAATCTGACTCTGGTTTTCTTAATTAGGGGTATTTTCATGATGAGAGCAGACTTGTTTCTGAATAGTCATTACTCTCCTCATCTCCAATCAGTGGCTACTGCTGCTGACACAAGAATTCTTTCTCCAGCACCTGTGTGAGTCACAGAGAGAAGGCTTGGCTTGGCTTTCAGGAGGGAAATGAACAGAGGAAGAGGCAATGCATCTCCAGATAAAGACCCCTCAACCAGGATGCACAGAAGAAGGAGGACCCCAGCTCAGTGTCTCGGTTGCCAAAAGCAACAGAAACAAGAAAAGAGCTCTCATCCCCACCTCCAAGATCTGCTGCCACTTCCCTGTAGCTGCTCAGTAAAGGTACCCCAAGTCCCAAACCAACTGAACCCCTGCCTGCAGTCCCTGGACCTACCATAAGAAGCCACCCATCTCTGTGAGAGGCATGAATGTCACCACCTGAGCTGACATTCATTTAGATACTGAGGTTCTCTGTGCATGTGCATTGTCCCTAGAGTCCACAGCTATGGCAGCAAAATCAAAATCAAACCATTACACACCATTTGGAGATACTTAAAGATACACTTCTGTGTTGTCTTCCATCACTAAAGTTGTTGAAAGACAATCTCAGCAAAGGCTTTGTCAGCATGGGAGGCATTCTCGAAATCTACCTGATAAGATAATCAAGAATGAGAAGTCATATGGTTAGTCAGAAAACAGTCCCTCTGTTTCTTTTCCACCAACTATAGCCTGAATCTGGTGTCCAGTCCTCCGGATTGGGGACTGAGAAAAATCCAATGAATGATCCTTGGAAGACGATCCACAAATCTCAGCTATGTCAGCAAGAACCACCATGCAGCTGAAAATCATTACAAACAATCTAAGGGTTTTAAAAGTTATCTTAAGGAAAAGACACAGACATGGCCAGGACTAAATTCTTAACCTACGATTTTCCAAGGGAAATCCAGAAGAGGAACTGTGCTATAAATGACACTGCCAGTGGTGACAGGACTGTGACCTTTTGCTTAGGAAACTGGGGTAGGCCATACGAGGGTTGGGAGGATGCTGTTTGCTCCTCCAGTCTAAGACTTAAATCAGTGTTCATCAAATGAGAGAGTTATTTTAAAGATCAGCAAAAACTTTCTGAACATTTCTAGAAAGTTGCTGATTTCAATGATAATATGAGAATAATTCTTAGATTGTTCTAGGTCATCTGGATGACTACCTTGGATCACTCCTGAAATTTTAGTACTTAAGGCTGAGCTTACAGATGTTTTCACAATAAGTTCAAATGACATCAAGGTCCACGGTATACGTGAGAATTTCGAAATGGCTTGAATGTAAAAATGTGGGCCATTCATTGAGTCATCACCTAACAGGCAGTCAGTGTGGAAGATTGTATTTTCAAAACTAAGCTCTTCAATATTCCTGGAAACTTGTCACTGTGCCAATAAGAAGTGGAGTCTACATTCTCTTCCTTTCACCCTAGCTGGACTTTTGTGACAGCTTCAACAGATCACAAAGCAGGAGTGAAGCCACACGGTTTTTCAGGTGAGGTTAAACAAAGGACAGAGCTTCTACCAGGCTCTTTTTTGCACACTTGCCCTTGAAACACAACCCTTTATTTTGAGGAAGCCCTGCCACATCTTAGACTTAGGAGCCAAATATTGTTTTAAGACATTACATTTTGGAATGGTTTGTTTCATAGCATTAAACAGTCAAAATTACTTCTAAGTATGCAGAACTCAATGTGGAAATAGATGGTAATTTTGTATTCAAATTCTATTGCTTCAGTAATTCATTAGCAGCAAGGTCATCACGAGAAAGCATTTTTCTATTCCCAATTCTAACAATAATTAGATTATATGTTTCTTTCATTCAGATTTCAGCAATACTACAGAGCTAGTTTTATCTCCAAAAAAAGATAATTTTATGTTATTATGTAGTAACACTTCATTAAACTTGGCTTCCAAAAATTGCCTGCCGGCAACATTATAGTTAAGTGAGTGGTTTGATTATCCTGCTATCAAAACCAGCTTTGATGTTACAAGTAACATTTTCTATAACCTACATAAGCAAACAGCTCTCTGCAGTAAAACAACTTAAGCCAAAATGCAAACACAAATTAAATATAGAACCAGAACCAAAACTATCTCCTTCATTAAACAACTTTGATGTTTGTTTTATAAAATATTTTCTCTCATATTAAAATACACAAAATTCAGTGGACTTTTTAAGTTTAGTTTGAAAATTTACTTTTATAACTAGAGAAGCTATAAGTTTAGAATTTTATACCCCAGAGGGAGGCAACATCAGAAGACTCAGTACAGCAAGTCTGTAATGTTTCTCTTTTTTCTTTAAAAGAGGTCCCTATAAAAAAGAAGCACATATTATATGGCTCCACTTACATGAAATATCTAGAATTTGTAGAGACAAAAGAAAGAGTGATTAGTTACCAGGGGCAGAAAGGAGAGGGGTGTGAGGAGTTCATGTTTAATGGGTATGGAATTTCAGATAGGATCATAAAATTTTCAGACAATGCATAGTGGTGATAGTGGCAAACAATGGGCATCATCTTATTATCACTGAATTTTATATTTAAAATGACTAAAATGCTAAATTTTATGATGTCTATAACACAATAAAAAAAAAAAGGAGATTGTAAGTTAACCAAATAGGAGAAACCCCAGAGCGAGTTAAAGGCAGCTAAAAATCTTTCTAGGATCCTTTCCTTCAGGCTCAGTGGCATAACCTGAACCTTTGAAGTTTTAACTCTCCGATGGTTTTCACCTCATTTTTAGAGCCCCTTTGGAAAAGGGAGTCCAGGTGAGAACTGACCTCTGTTTGCAGTAAAATCCCTGGTTCCTACCCCTTGGGTCTCCTCTTCCCTCCTCCCTCCGAACACTCACTTTCACAGGCTCCCTCATAATGGCTCTGCTTCACCACTCAGCCTCGTTGTGCACAGATGCCTCTTTGCAATCTGTGAGGGGATCCAGGGTTGGCAAGGGACCCTGAGGAACAGGACTCCAGTGGGAAAACAGGCAAACAGACTCTAGCTGACCACACCCAGTTGGGCAATGACAGAAGGGCCCTTCGTGGCACTAAAGCAACCTGCAGACATCATCCAGTGGCCACAGTTAGAGCATTTCTTTCTCCAGAATGTTTAACATGTTGGTGCGCCTAGGAACAAAATGGTTCTATAACAGAATTAGCTGTGCTAAATCTTCTTTCTAGCAAAACAGCACCAGAGCCTTTGCTCACCACTCTAGTTGAAAATAGTTCTAAAAATAATGTCACAAAGAACTTCTATGCACCCCTTCCCAGGAGAAGGTAAACAAACAAAATCAAAGATGAATCCATGCCAGCCTCCTCCTTGTCCTGTGTTTGTTTTTCCTTTTAAGAACAACCACTCCCTACCCGTTCCCCTGCTCTTCCTGCTTTCTGAGGTTCCTCTATCAACTTCTCTCCTCTATTGAATTAGCCACAGAGGTGACATTAGTCACTGACATTGAATAATTCTTTACACTTTAATATGTCCTAATTTCTTGTGTTGTACTGCCTGTTTGACATTTTTGGAATTGGATCAACGTTTTCCAGTAACCAAAGTAAGGGGCTAGGAACTGGAAGAGGGCAGAGGAAATTGGGCTAAGTGACTTATATAAGCTATCACGATTGTATATGTGAAGAGACTATGCACTTTAAGAACAGTGCTCACATTTGCGGGTCTGGGCCCCTAGATGACAGTTATGACCTTTTTCATTCTTGCAGCTGGCCTTAGATAACAGGCCTATCCCCAGAGCACTCTGATCTGCTTTGGTCTCTTTCTAGTCTTAGAAAAGCTCATAGACATCCTTTTCATTACACCAACCAGCTCTTTATTATCTATCTTTAACCTGATAGAAATACTTACAAAGTTACTCAGAGAGGGGTCCAATGATATAATGTAGACTTACTATGCACAAAACACTGAGTTGGATTCCCACCATCACACACACACACACACACACACACACTCAGAGAAACATTAAAAGCGAAAAGAGACTCCCCACAGCTCCCTGGGCACCGCATCCGGCAACACACATCAACACACTTATCTAATTCTCAGCAAGAGTCTTTCCTCTGCTTTCATGCAGACAACAGTCTGCTCCTTGGAGCTAGTTGCTTTCCGCAGCCTCTCCTGAAGGAAGCCCAACCTGAGTGCCCTGGTTACAATGCCTCCGTGCTTCCTGTCTACCTAGAAAAGCCCTAGCTCCATGCTGCTCCTCTGGGAAGCCTGGTCTAAGTCCTTTCCCAAAGCTAACACCTACATTGTTCCACTGTTGCTGGCCCACATGTCTCTTCCTCACTAGACTGTAACTGTCTAGAGAGCAGGATAAAGTTACTCTTTCTTTCCTTCTGACTCCCACAAGGCCAAACCCACTGAGAGACTAAGGACTATCCACACACTGGATGGAGATTAAAAAGACTCCATTACCTTCCCTGAAAATCCCCACTGTCAGAATGAATCCTTATTGAGCCACTGAGCAGTTCCCCATGCTTTCCTCTGCTCTATCTGAGGGCCCAAGGGAGCCATCACCATGGGCATCACTGGATGGGTGGGGAGGGAGGGGTATTACCAGGTGAGTATGTGAGAGGGAGGTGTGCAGTGGGGTGGAAAGCCCTACATTTGTCAGGATTCCTCTCAAACAATAATCAGTTCCCTTTCTCTGCTTGCTCACAAAGAAATGTCATCTCCCTGGGAGAACATGACAAAGGCCAAATGGATGAAGATAATTTCCATTTGTCTTAAAGGTGCCTTCTTTCCCAGCTGCAAGAAAATTACATCTATAGAAAAGAATCTGAATTCTGGGATGTTTTCCATCTACTCTTCTTCCTTCAGAATTTCTTTTATTAGTAAATGTTTGGAGTATATAATATTTACATTCTTTGTGGGGAGTTGGTACATGTACATAACACATCTTAATTCCTTTGTTCATTCCTTTTCCCTCACTTCCCCCACCACATCTCTTGATCCCCTTCCCATTTGAGAAAGTTCTATCTCCCTACTTCCTATTATCTTTTATTTTGCTCTTTATTTATATTCTAGGTTTCTCATATAAGAAAAACCATGCAATATTAAAGCTGTGTGTCTGATTTATTTCACTTAGCATTATGATCTCAAGATACATCCAATTTTCCTACTAATGACTCATTCATCCTTCTTTATGACAGAGCAGTAATTTATGGTGTGCAAATATCATATTTTCTTTGTCCATCTGCTGATGGGCACATAGGCTGCTTCCAAAACTTAGCTATTATGCATTGTGTGGCTATAAACACAAATGTGTGTGGATCACTATAATACAATGCTGTTAATTCTTCTGTTCTTCCTCAAAGTATGGGCCTTGGGCCAGTAATATTAGCGTCACCTGGGAATGGGTCAGAATTCAGACTCTCAAGCCATATCCAGATCTGCTGAATCAGACAGAATCTACACTTTTACAAAATCTGCAGATGATTCACACACACATTAAAGTGTAAAAGGACAGCTTTAGGCCACAGTATTTCACAGTGGATGTGGCAAACTGGGGTTCTGTGATCTCGCTGAAATTAGCCAGATTCTACATGTTTTAAATGTTCATCAAACCATTATTAAATAGCTCTGATGCTTTTTCAAGATATTAGGAATCAACCACTAAATACCAACTGGTAAAAACCCAGACCTCACACCAGGGCTTCTATCAGGATACTAGATGTTTCCTCCAGGTCCCTCATTTCTCTGAGTATCTGCATTCCATTCTTGAGTGTGTCTTGTGTCTCTATTTGTAACAAGTCTTGTATCTCTTTTTCTGACAGATTATATTGGTTAATTTTTTCATTGCTAAGACAAAATACCTTGAGAGATTGCAAGATGGCCGACTGAGTGGCAGCACAATAAGAGAGCCTCTCTGAGGAAAAAAATAATTAAAAACAACTCAGACGCTGGAATCTGGCAACATGTAGAAAGCCAGACAAAAGGAGAGGAATTTTCATAACCCAGGAAGAAACTGAGGAAAAAGAAAATGAAAAAGAAAAAAGAAAGAAGAAAAAGAAGCATGTACAGAGGGCTGGAGCTGGGCAAGCCCCGATCGCTGTACTGACATGTCTTAAAGTCAGGTGACTCACAACCGAGCTGAGATCGCGGCCCTGCCGAGAGCAGGGGGTTGGTGAGCTCCAGACCCTCGGCTGGAGGAGGCGCTGAGACAGGGAGTGGAAACAGCCAGTAGAGCTGTATGAACTTTGGTGAGTGACGGGAACTGGATTCCCCAAATCGGGAGGACTGGCTGGGGGACATTTTGGAGTTGGGCAGCACAAGCTTGAATCAAAACCCGAGGTGGTGTCTGATGATGACTCCTAGTCCAAAGCAGATTGGTGGGATCTTCTCGGACAGGGCCACGCCCCTGGTTGAAACCCAATAGCCAAGGATGAGGCTTTTCTGGGCCAGTAACATCCCCAGGGAACACAAACTTGCTGAAGCATAAACTGATTGACTGGTGCAGGGGGAGGAGCCAGCTCTCAGCATGCAACTTGCAGATCTGCTGCAGACTGGGGGGCGGTACTTCCCCAGCAAGTGCGCTGCAGAAAAAATGTAAGCAAAACGAAAGACCCAGAGACCTCCACCACCCACCCGTCTGCAGGGGGCCCAAAACATGACAAAACAGAGAAAGAGCAAAAGGTCCCCAACTGCGGAACCAGGGAAAGTGAGTCCAACAGAGGTAAATGCAGAGGAGGTTGAGAGCAGCAAACCTGTAATGTCAGAGACAGCCTCATAGGAAATAAAGAAATGCATCTGTGACCTCATTGTCAAATTTAAATCTGAAATTCTAACTTAGGTGAAGCAAGATATAAGAAGATTAATAAAAGAAGTCCTGGGTAATCCTCAAGTAGACACAAATGAAAGAATAGAGGAACCCCGAGAAAGGAGAGAAGCCTTTGATGAAGAATATAAACAAAATCTAGACTATATGAAATGGATCCAAAGAGAATATCAGGAAATTACAAACTCCATTGAAACCTGGCAAAACCTTTTAACAGAAACTAAAGACAAACTTTCAAAACTTGAAGATAGATTTGCAAAGTATGATCATGAAAGGAAGGATCTCTTAAAAATAGCAAGGAACCAGGAAGCAATGATACAAAGGCTAGAAGACGACAAGAGGATTTATAACCTAAGAATAAAATATGTGAATGAAGATGCAGCAACAAATACAAATGAAATAAAAAGTCTATTCACAGAAATAATTAAGGAAAACTTCCCAAACATAGGTAACAGAAGTGAAGTTCAGATAAATGAGGTATACAGAACTCCAGCCAGCTACAACCAAAACAGATCTACACCCAGACATATAATAATCAGGATCCCAGAAATCCATCACAAGAACAGAATATTAAAAGTGGTCAGAGAAAAGAAACAGATTACCTATCAAGGAAAACTCATCAAAATCACAGCGGACTTCTTAATGCAAACCATCAAATCAAGAAGAGCTTGCAGTGAAATATTCCAAGCCCTGAAAGAAAATAACCTCCAACCCAGAATGATGTACCCTGAAAAACTGTCTCTCAAAATTAATGGAGAGACAAGATATTTCCACGACAAAGAGGAACTGGGGAGTTTGTGACCACCAATCCAACCCTGCAAAGAATACTGAAGGACATTCTAGAGAAAGAGAAGAAAATCACCAGGGTTCCAGGAATAATGGCAGAAAGGCCTCAAAGAAAGGGGCAGACAGTGGAATGAAGGAGAAAAGTAAACAAATAACAACAGAAAAATAGCATGGCAGAGATAAGACTGATTATATCACTGTTTTATCTTGACTGATTTTATTTGAATATGGTATACTTGAGAGTGTCGAGTCTGAGAGTAGGGGTAACTACTCTAAAGATGGCAGGATTCAATAGGATACCCATTCTGGTTTGATTGTTAACTGCCTTTGAAGTCCTATAATGTCTCCAATGTTTAGATTTTATTAATAGTGTAATGCAATGCTAAGTTTATATTTGACGATATAGACAATTTTATTGTAAATAACAAGAGACATCATAGTGACTACCATAGATCACTAGTGACTACCTAGTGTTGTGTTTTTGTATGTTCTTTTCTTTTTGTGTTTCTCTAGGAATTTGTATTGCTGACTTGTTTTGATTTGTTTCTCCCTCTAATACAGAAAGGCTAGGTATATGTGTAGAGACTTATACATGTGTAGAACTTCTAAGTAATTTACAAGAATGGATTATAGTTATTGTAAAGAAAAAAAAGGAAAAGTGAGTATTCTAAAGGATATAATTGCATGTATGTATGTGTGGAATTAATAACCATGTTGCTAAAGTTTTAGTTAGATGCATGAGCAAAACTGACTGCAGTCTCAGTGTTTGGATGTCTACTTTGTGGACTTTACTTTTGTAACTTGAACAACTGCATCTAAGAGGAAAGCATGTAATTATCAACTAGTGATTTTTTTACTATTACTATTACTATTTTTTTTACCTTTACTGTTACTATTTTTTTGTTTTGTTTTGTTTTTGAGATTTTGTATTGTTTCTATCCTCTTTCTGTTTCAAAATTTTTTCTTTAAATAAAAAATTTTTTTAAAAAAAGCAAGAGGAGGAAAAGAAAGTGCTCTAAAAGAGATAACTGTATGTATACTTAAGTGTGTAGGATTGATAACCATGTTACTAAGTTTTTGTTGGATCAGTGAGCAGAACTGTTTGCAGCCTCATTGTTTGAACGTCTACTTTGTATGCTTTAATTTTATAACTTGAACAACTATATCCAAGAAGACAATATGTAATGTATCAAATAGTGATTTCTTACTGTTTATTTTTTTTTAATTCTGTATTGTTTCTACCCTTTTTTCTGTTTTGCTTCCCCCCCTCTTTAAATAAAATTTAAAAAAAAAAGACAAGATACCTGATGCTCAACATTAAGGAAGGAAAAGTTTTTTAGCTCACAGTTTGTGGAGGTTTCAGTCCATAATCAGTCGGCTCCAAGGCAGGGTAGCATGGCTGAGGAGCAACTGTTCAAGGTGGAAGGAGGCAGCAAAAGCAACAAGAGCAACAGGGGAGAGTAAGCCTCTTTTCCTCCCTTATATGGTATGGAGACTACCTGCCATAGCATGAATGTAGCACTACAGCCCCAATACCACACTAGACAATGAACCAATCACAAAGTCTAGAATCAGCAACCTCTGAAAAGCCTGCCCCCACCCCATGAGTGTCCAAGGCTTTAGGGGACATGCAGGTATAAGCCATAACACAGATCCTGAAAATTCTTTTTCTTTGACAGGAGTCAGCAATCCTGTGAACTTATTTTAAAAGGATGGGTTAAATTATTAACTTTATTTCAGCCTCAGTGACCCTCTGACCTAGCCCAGTGACATTTATCTTGGCAACCACAAAGCAATCTAAAAAGAGACATGGAGATTGCAAATATCTCACTTTTGGTTTGACTATATTAAAAGACGATTGTTCTTCAAAAGGTGAAATCCAATATTCATATGAATCCTTTAGATCAGTCTAGATGAGACTTTTGGTTCCTGGTTAGGCAGATTCAATGCCCCTCCTTAGCATGGAAGAACTATTTTTTTGTTTTGTTTTGGAATGTTGGCCTTCTGCACCCCCTTAAGAATAAGGGACTGAAGTTGGGGGGTATGATAAAAAAAATGAAAAGGAAACATTAAAAAGGAGATGAGGAAATAAAGATTTAAAAAATTGTACTTTTAAGAAAAACTAGCCTCACAACACAAGCCGGATTTATTTACATTTTTCTTCTGTCTTCTCCCAAAACATAGCAAACCTAGGCAACTCCCTTTTATCTAAGATTGTGTTTTCCCATTCTTTCTTTACTTGCAAATGGTTCTCTTTCACTCATGCCTGGACACCCCTTTGAGATTTCCCATGTGAATGGACCATTATCTTACTATGGGCATGCTCTCCTACCCACAAGACAAGACTAAGAATAGAGACTATCAAATTTCCCAGTCTCTCAACTCAAAACACATAAACAGTTCCCAAATGTTTCAGGCCTCAGGCCTTGTTTCTCTGAGCAACCGCACCCTGCCCTTCAGTATGTCCTGTATCTGTATCTATAAGAAATTTTTTGTCTCATTAAAAAAAAGAAGTTTCCTTCACATTTAGCAATCCATGAACACCTGTGGTCCTGGGGGCCCCCAGGACCACAAAATGAAGGATTTCTCATAGTCTCCTAAAGACTATTGTACTCTGGATGGAATTTTCTTAGTAAATGTATAAGTCCAAGAATCAGATAAGCCACTTCAACTGGGTGTGGAGGAATCATGTTACCTGTGGGCTGGAGGCCTATAGCCTAGATTTACTTAAATGATAGTCACAGTCAGTCTTAAGAGGCCCTCAAAGGGAAGCCAAAGTAAGCCCTGGAAATCTCTGAGTAGTAGGCCAGCTAGGGTGGCCTGGGACTGGCTTCAGTCACACACTACTTTCTTTAAATGTGGTTCCCCAGCCTTCCTGAGGCCAAAGGACTTATGAGTCGGAGCAAGCAAAGCATGTTTCCAGGGACAATAGGAATTGAAATCTACCTTGGAAAGGAACCCAGGGCATCCATGAAGTTGTGATTGCCAGCTCTGTACCAAAGCTCAGGCCTGGTAGGGAAACATCCATAGGGTAACGCAGCAAGTGGCAGCTGGGAGCTAGGCAGCCAGGATGTTTAGGCACAACATGCTATGCTGGAATCTCCTGAAGCCTATAAGGGCATTGTGCAGGTCCAGGATCCCCGATGCTCAGACCTCTGTCCCCAGTTGCTAACGATGGGGTGGGGGTTTGGGATATTTGATTCCAAGGCTCACAGGAGACACTACTGGTCTCCTCCTGGCTCACTCCAGAGAGAGGTGCTCACCAAGAAGGCGAGCGAATTGCTTCTTTGTGCAGTTGCCTGGGTTCCATCATGGGCTGTGGCTGGATCTCGGGGGCCACTCACTGGTTCTCCACCTGTCTCACGCTGGAGGAAGGCGCTTACCAAGAGGGCAGGCAAATTGCTTCTTTGTACAGCCACCTGGGTTCCAGCATGGCCATGGCCAGATCTCGGGGGTTCTCATCCTAGTTTTTTGAGGAATCTCTATAAAGATTTCCACAGTGGTTGCATCAGTCTACATTCCCACCAACAATGGAGAAAAGTTTCTTTTCCCCCACAGTCTTATTAGCATTTGTTATTGGTTGTTTTCTTGATGGTACCCATTCTTTCTGGAGTGAGATGGAATCTCAGTGTTGTTTTAATTTGCATTTCTCAAATGACCATTGATGTTGAATATTTTTTCATATATTTGTTTGCCATTTTTATTTCTTCATCTGAGAAGTGTATATTCATCTCAGCTGCCCATTTTTGGTTGGGTCTTTGAATTTTGGGGGCCTGATTTTTTTAATTCTTTATATGTTCCATATAGAAGTCCTTTGTGTGAGGGACAGTTGGCTAAAACTTATTCCCAATTTGCAGGTTTTCTTTTCCCTCTGTTGGTGATTTCTTTTGACGTGCAAAAACTTTTTAATAAGATGAGAGTCCCAGTTGAGGATCAATTCAACAGAATAGAAGACACAGACACAACTATAAACACACTCAGTCATCTTATCTTTGACAAAGGGGCCAAACATTCACTGGAAAAAAGATAGTTTCTGCCTCTTTAATAAATGGTTCTGGAAAAACTGACTTTCCATATGCTGAAGACAAAAACTAGACCTATGCCTGTCATCATGTACTACACTAAAGCCAAAATGGATCAAAGATCTAAACATCAAAACAGAAACAGTAAAACTTCTGGAAGACAAAGTAGGTAGAAATATTGGGGTAGGTGTAGGCACAGAGTTCATAAACAAAAACCAAGCTGCATGAGAAATAACAGTTTTATATTTATAATATTTGTTACCTTTGTGGCGACAGCTCAATAATAACTGCACATTTGCTATTAAGCCATTACCACAAAAATTATCTATAACATCTTCACCTAAATACAACTATTTCTTTAAACTGTCTGACATTCCTGAGAGCCTTAAAATAATAAAGAAACACATATTCATATAACCCAGGTTGTCTCAGGCAACAAGAGTCTAAAATAAAGTATGGTCACAGTAACACTAAAAATGACATTTGTCTCACTGTTGTCACCTTTAATTCTGGGAAATTTGACCACTCTTAAATCCTTCCCAACTATTTCTGGGAGCCCCCAAGCAGAAGTTGAGATGGAAATTGTCCCATGTGTTTTCCCAAACAAGATTTTTTGATCACCACTTTCCCTCACACCTCATGTCCTGAAGCTTTGAGCTTTGGTGCTAGCTTTCCACATTCCTCTACTCTCAAACTGTAACTCCTTTGTGTACATCACCACTTCATGAGTAACTGCTGAAGCTATTCATAGATTTCATAGTTTCCCCTAGAGGACGAGGACTCAGTCTCTCAGATGTTTCTGGTCATCCAACACAAGCCCCTGAATGGGGACAAAGGACAAGTTGAGTCAATAACAAGGGACTGCCCTTAAACTCATACAGGAAGCCATACTCCTTGGCAGACCTGAAGTTGGGTGCAACCAGCAGTGCTGTAGAGACTGCTATCCACCATCCAGAAAGCCTGGCAGAACTGATGATGGCCAGGGGTGTTCATATAGGAGAGAATCTTAACAATTCTTCATTAGGTAATTACTTTTAAGTTTGTAATCTTCCCCTCTGTTGATTAGCAGTAACAAATGGTTACATGCCTTGAAATCTAACATTGCAAATAGGAACTGAAATGCTAGAGCTGGGTGTGGTGGCAAACACCTATACCCCAGCACTACAGAAGGCTGAAGCAGGAGGATTCCATGTTCAAGCCAGTCTGAGCAACTTATTGGCTTAGTAGGACTCTAAATAAATAATATAGTTCAGTGAGAAGACCCTGAGTTCAATCCTCAGTACCAAAATAATCAACCAAGAAAGCAGTCAATCAGTAAAATTTTAAAGAAAAGCTGAATGGGTTTGCTATAAGGATTTCAAGGACAGAGTCAACTAGACTGAGAGTCTAAGTCTTTACATAGAACAGAGAGCATGAGCCTGGTTTGAGAGATAAGTGTTGTGGATAGAAAGAGCTAGTGAAAGCTTTTTAGGTGGAGAACATGGTATAATGTAATAAAAAGAAAGAACAAGATTTTCTCAATGATCATCTTGACTGGAAATACATGTTCATGTAGGGGAAAAGTAAGAGATAAGCCAAAAAGGTAGGTTTGGGACAGCCACATTAACAAAGAAATCATTTCTGTATGATACAGGGTCTCTCTATGTTGCTCAGTCTGGCCTCACACTGCTAGACTCAATGGATACTCTTGCCTCAGCCTCTTCAGTATCTGGGACTACAAATGCATGAAACCATAAATAAGTCTTAAAGAGAACATTTGATGCTAGTTCAGCATACTGGATTTTTTTCTAAAGGTATGGAAAGACATTAGAAGATTTTTTAATTATGTAAATGACATAAAATTGGCACTCAAAATCATTTTGAGCCACGTGTGGTGGCACATGCCTGTAACTCCAGCCCTCAGGCAGCAGGAGGATTCCTTTGAGGTCAGAGGCCAGCCTGGGCTGCATAGTGAATTTAAGTGCAAGGCCAGCCTGAATTACAGAGCAATAACCTGTTTCAAAAAAACAAATTCATTCTGGTGTTTGTAGTTAGAAAATATAGGGAAAAAATTCAAAAGAGATAAAGGCAAATATACTTAAATGTACCTAGATCTTTGGGTTTGAGTCATGTTCTAAATGGCTTAAGTAAAGTTACTGTTAATTCAAGTAAATATGTCATTCAGCACATATCATTCTTGACCACTTAAAAAATTATTTCTCAATACTCTAGGCCAGTACCATAGAATGAGAGGCTAGGCCAAATAGGCAGTAATTCATCATGGTCGATAATTCAAAGAGGGCAGGATTTTACAAGAGACTCAAAAGTCAAAAGGCAGCTAAACCTAGAAGACATCTCTGAAAACTAGTTATTTCCTAAAGTTCTTGATACTAGCAATAAATCTATCTACAATAAGCAATTTACAAGCATCAATGCAGAAACAAAAATTGAAACTGAGAAAATATAGAAGCAACATGCAATCAGACTTCCGGCTTGCCCAAGGCAAACCCAGGAGACAGTGGTATGGAACAAGTTAAAAACCACCACCTGCACCTTTTGAAATGGTAACAGGGAAAGTAACAAAGCAGATAAATGATGCTCTAGAAAAAAATCAAATTAGAAATAATTTCATGGATAACTAAAGAGATGACAACCTTAATGAAAGACATGGTTAGATACAGATTTAAAAAAAAGAACTTAAGAAAATGCGATTATCCTTCTTTATAGCTGAGTAATATTCCACTGTATAAAAATACCACATCTTTTTGATCCATTCTGCAGTTGATGGGTATTTTGGTTGTTTCCAAGATTTAGCTATTACAAATTGTGATGCTATAAACATAGATGCACATATATCTCTGTGGCATGACATTTTCAGTTTTTCTGGGGAAATACCCAGACAGGGAATAGCTAGATTGAATGAGACTTCCAATCCTAGTTTTCTGAGGAATCTCCACACTGATTTCCACAGTGATTGATCATTTTTTATGCCTAAATTTTGTAACCTGAACAACTACTTCTAAGTTAACAATATGCAATATATTAATTATTGTTGATTTCTTACTGTTATTTTGAAATTCTGTATTATTTTTATCCTTTTTTATGTTTTGCTTTTTAAAATAAAAAAAGGAAAATGATGGACTCATGAGTTACCAACATAGGAAAGAAATGTAATCTATGAAACAGATTCAAACAGATATCCGAGAGATTAAAAATTCTGTAGAAAGTATACACAGCAGAATCAACAAATATGTGCATAGAATATCAAACTACAAGTTTGTAGTTAGAAATTATGAAGAGAAACATTTCTTAAAAATAGCAAGAGACTGTGAAAAATTAATCCAGTATCTGCTGGACAATGCAAAGAATAATAACATAAGATTGATCAAAGTCAATGAAAAAGCAAGAGATAGGTTAACAAACATAAGAAGCATGTTCATAGAAGTAATGGCAGAATACTTTCCAAGCATGGAAAAAGAATTCGATATACAGACAAGTGAGAATTGCAATTAGCCATGATCAAAATAAAATCTAAACCAACCCATATAGTACCCAAGATTCCAAAAATATAACACGGAGACACCTAAAAGGGAAAGCACATCAGATTGACATCAGACTTCTCAACACAAACCCTTAGCTCAAGGAGAGTTTTGAATGAAGTATTTCCCCAAGTGAAAACAACATCCAGCCCAGATTGATTATCCTATAAAGAAATTAGGCAGTTTCTACAATTAAATGATAAGGCAGTGGAAGATACCAGAACTTCTGGGACACAATGAGGGGAATTTATAACAGTGAATTCCCACAAAAAACAGAGGAAACACAAATAAACATCCTAACTTTCTTTTTTTTGCTTTTTTTCTCTCACATCTTTATGTTGAACCTCAAGCTTCTAGAAAAAGAAAAGCAAGTTAAGCCCATGAGGGAAAAAAATTATAAAGATCAGAGCAGAAATTAATGCAATTCAGACTAAGAATACAAAGAATCCATGAACCCAATAATTGGTTCTTTCAAAGACTAAATAAAATTGCCAAACTCTTAGCCAACTCCATTACAAGAAGGGAGAGAAAAAGACTCAAATGCATGCAATGAAAAGTAAAAGTGGTACAATCACAACAGATTATGTAGAAATCTAGAAGATCATCCATACCTGCTTTGAGAACCTATATCCTAATAAAAATGAAAAACACAAAAGAAATGGACAGATTCCTATATACATATGAATAACCAAAGCTGAATCAAAAAGACACAAAAATTCTAAATAAGCCAACATCAGTCAATAAAACTGAAGATGTAATTTAAACCTACTAAAAGAGAAAAGCCCAGGTCCTGATGGATTCAATGGTCAATTCCACATGAATTGTAGAAAAGATCTAACACCACTACTCTGCAAACTCTTTCATGAAATTGAGAGGGAAGGAATACTCCCAAATTCATTCCTGGAAGCCAGCATTACCCTGATATCAAAACCATAGATGGATCCAACCAAAATAGAGAACTATAGACCAATCTCCTATATGAAATACAGATAAAAAATTCCTCAAGAAGATACTGGTAAACAGAATGCAGTAAATCAGCAAGAAGATTACATACTATGACCAGGTATGATTTATCCCAGGGATGCAGAGAAGATGCAACCTACACAAATCAATAAATGCATTATACCATATTAATAAACTAAGGACAAAAGCCACATGATAATCTCAAAAATTGCAGAAAATTCCCTTGACAAAGTCCAACATATCTTCAGGATAAAACCCTGCAGAAAGTTGGAATGGTCTTTATCTCAATCTGAGAAAAGCCATTTATAACAAACCAATAGCCAAAATTATACAAAATGTTAAAAAAACAAACTGAAATCTTTCACGCTAAAATCAGTAACTAGACAAAGATGCCCACTATCACCACTCCTATTCAATATAACTCTGGAATTATTAGTCAGGGCTATTAGACAAGAGAAAGAAATAAAGAAATATGGATATTAAGGGAAAATTTTAAATTATTATTATTATTTGCTGATGATATCATACTCTACATAGAAGACCCCCAAAATAACACCATAAGACTTCTAGATTTAATAACCTTATTCAGTCCAATAACTGGATACAAAGTCAACAGTCAAAGCTCAGTAGCAGTCCTGTACAAGAATAGCAAACTTACTGAGAAAGTAGGGAATGATACCTTTCACAATACAATCAAGAAAAAGGAAATACTTAAGAACCAATCTAACAAAGGAAGTGAAAGGCCTGTATTGAAAACTATAGTACTAAACTGGGCATAGTGGTACATGCTTGTAATCTCAGTAATTGGAAAGCTGATGCAGGAGAACTGTGAGTTTGAGAGCAGTTTGGACTACATAATGAGTTCAAAGCCAGCCTGACCTGCATGACAAGACCCTTTCTCAAAAAAAGAAAAAAAGAAAGAAACAAAGAAAGGAAGGCAGGGAAGGAAGAGAAGGGAAGGGAAGGAAGGAAAAAGGAAAAGGAAAGGGAAAGGGAAAGGGAAAGGAAAGGGAGAAGAAATCTATAGTACTTTGAAAAAGGAGATTGAAGGATATAAGAAAATGAAACGATATCCCTTGTTCCTGAGTAGTAAGAACCAACATAAATGGCCATATTTCCAAAACTGCTATACAGATTTTATGCAATCCAATCAAAATAGCAATAGCATACCTCATGGAGCTGCAGAAAACAAATTTGTATGAAACCAGAAGAGACCTAAAATAGCAAAAACAAATATGGGCAACAAGAGTAAGGAAGGAGGCATCACAATTCCCAATTTGAAGTTTTACTACAAAGATGCCATGAGAAAAACATCACGGTACTGGAAAAAAACACAGACCTGAGAATCAATGAAACAGAGCAGAAGATGCAGAAACAGCTCCAAGCACATTCAGCCTCCTTGTCTTTGACAAAGGGGCCAAACACCTTCCTTTGAAGAAAGCCTCTTTAATAAATGGTGGTGGGAAAACTAGCTTTCCACATGATGAAGATTAAATATACTAAACTAAAATTTAAAAAGGATCAAAGATCTAAATATTAAAACAGAAACACTTAATCTGCTGGAAAATAGAATATGTAAAACTCTGAAAGAGTAAGTATAGGAAAAGTCTTATGAACAAAACTTGATCACATTGGAAATATTACAGAGATCAACCACTGGAATCACATCAAGTTAAAAAGCTTGTGTACAGTAAAAGAAACTAGCAACAGTGAGCAGAAAATCAACAGAATTGAAAAACATTTTTACTAACCACTCCTCAGACAAAGGACTAATATCTAGAAAATATCAAGAATTCAAACAAACCAGATCCCCTAGATTTAAAGACCTAATTCAAAAACGGGCAACAGAAATGAATAAACACTTTTCAGAAGAACAAGTACAAATAGCAAATAAATATATCAAAAACTGCTCAATATCACTGGTCATTCCACAGATGCAAATTAAAACACCAAGAATCCATTTCACTTCAGAAAGAACAGCTACCATCAAGAAATTAACCATTAACAAAGGCTGGTGGGACTAGGGGGGAAAAGAACTCTTTTCCATTATTGATGGGCGTGTAAACTGGCAAACTACATGCAAATCAATATGACAATTCCTCAAAAAAGCTAAAACTAGAGGTTCCATTTGTTCCAGCTGTTCCCCTCCTAGGTGTCTTCCAAAAAGAGTTAAAAGCATCATCCAACAGTGATATGCACACTCATGTTTATGGCTGCATAATTTATAAAATCTAAATCTTGGAAACAGCCCATATGCCCATCAACAGATCAATGGATAAAGAAAACATGGTGTTTCTACACAACGGAGCATTACACTATCATAAAGAAAGATAAACTTGAGTCATTTGTAGGAAAATGAATGCACCTCCAGACCATAATGTTATGTGTGAGAAACCAAAAGAGTAAACAAGGAGCATAATGGAGGATAGATATTGGGAAGTAGGAAGAATGTTCGAATGGGAAGGGGAACAGGGAGGGAAAGGGAAAAAAGAGAATGAAAGAAAAACTGGAAAAGGCTTCTGTAAATGGGTGGGGAAAGAAAGTTGAATGGAGCTGAAAGGAAGGGAAAGAGAAAAAAAGCATCAAAATGCATTATGTACAGGTTTATATTCACTATGATGAATGTGATCAGTACATAGACAAATATGTACTAATAAATTTAAAGTTAAAAAATAAAATAAAATATATTCTGACAACATGTAATCAGTGATGGTTTAAACAGAGCTTACCCATACTAACAAAATTCATATTAGACTAATGATTTTTTAAGTGCATTTTAAACTCACTTGATCTTTTTTGGTTTTTCAGTTTTTTGTTTTTTCGTATTGTTGTTTGTTCCTCCTGTTATTTTCTGTTAATAACTTGGCATGAATAGTTCCAGTTGATACAAGAGAAACAGAAAGATTAATAGGTCAAATTATATACCAGTTATTGGGTGCTAATAATTACAGAGACTTGAAGTTAAAGGTCCTTTTGTTATAGGAGGAGTTTTTTAATGAGTCAAACTACATAAAGATAAGCAGCTGTATGTCTCTTACTTCCAATCTGAGAGTCATTGAGCTTTGGTTGGGACAAAACAGAAGAACAATGAATGTAGGGTGAGTGATGCTTAATGTCTAGATAAACTTTCACTTTACCTCATCTTTAGTGGACTGTACCATATACTCAGATGTTTAGTGAGAGAACTGGGGACTTTGAAAAGGGAAGTATTTCTCAGAGAGACAGAGACAGAGACAGAGACAGATCCAGTGGAGCAGAGGAGCACAGGGAAGAGCTACCAAAAATGAGGTGCAAGTGAGAGGCATCAGAAAACAGAACTAGAGCCAACAAACCATGCCAATATGAACTGCTTGTCCCCTCTCCTTCAGGATAACAGAGAATTTTGCTCTAAGGCTAAGTCACATCTTTCTTAAATCTTGAAAGATAAAATCACCTCTTGTGACATCTGGGTTAAGGCAGTATTTTATCTCCTACAATAACTTTATTTTCAAGAGACTGTCATTGTCTCCATCAGCATTTTACTGCAGAAGGAAGTCACCCACCCAACAGGCTGATACATAATTAGGGAACTAACTTCTTGTGCAAAATTGGCTTTTTATGTAACATTCATTCAATTACTAGGGGCCCACTGACACTAAAGCCAAATGGGATTGGTTAAAAAATCTGCACCCTTAAGTTGTAGAATTACCTTGAATATGCCCAACTGCCTGTGATATTCAAAGAGATGGGGACAGTGGAAAAGAATGTTCATTCGTAACCTCAGAAGTGAAGGAAAGCGAGCATCCATTAGTAAAGGTGTAATGCCAAATGAGTGAGTACATGAATAAACACTTTTTAGAAAATCCTTTTCAATAATAGAATTATGTGTACTACTAAAAAGTAGTTGTTTTTTTTCCATTTCCTAATTGAAAAAGGATATTTCTCTGTACTGATTTGTTCTTCAAATCCTCATCATAACAATTTAAAGTACTACATATGCTCAGAACTACAGGTTCTGAGTCAAACACCAAGAGGAGGAATTACACTGTCAGATGGATTTGGTGTAAATGTCAGAGAAGGCTTCCTCTTGATTATTTCCTATGAACTCCTGTCTGCTCCAACACTCTTACCATGAAAGTCCCTGCCCTGTGTGCTTAGGAACATTTGGTTCCTGAGCTGATCTTGACCAAGACAGGCATCCTAGAACTCCCAGCTAGTGCTACCTAGGCACAGTCTTGCTATTATTGCAAGTCTCAGGTGGGTCATAGCAACCCAGGTGTCCACTGTGTGATTGTGCACCCCAACATACTGTGTGTGTCCATCCATATTCTACTTCTTCCTGCCTGTCCAAAATTCTACCCTGAATTTTAGACCACTTTCTTTATCCTTTCTTAACTTCCTGAATCCTAGCATCCCTTTTATATTTTCTCCTATACCTGTAAACTTAGGCTGGGCAAGGGTTGAATGAACAGAACTTTGAAAGTTATGCTCTTGTCTCACCCTGGAAACTGCCTGGAAATCATTCCCAGCTAACAGAATGACCTCTTTTCAACTGATGAATGAAAAACAAAAAGTCTGAGAATTATATCCTTGTTTATGTAAGAATATAAAGTATATATAGTTGTAATGTTTTTAGGGTGTTCTGTTTGATTTTGTTTGTGGTTCTGAGTATTGAACTCAGGTGTGCTCTACCACTGAGCTATATCTCCAGCCCATTTCTTTCTCACTTTGGGACAGTTTTGCTAAATTGCCCAGGCTAACCTCTAATTCGTGATCCTCCCGACTCAGCATCCTGAGTGGCTAGAATTACAAGTGTGTGCCACCATACCTGAGTAGCAAGTGAATTTAAAGGCAGGTGGGCATCATTTATAGCAATGACTTAGTTTGAGAATATTTGGGTCCCAAAGATGGATGAGGTCTAGGCCTTACTTAATTGGGCTGAGATTTAAGAGGAGTTCCGGTTCTAAGAAGCTATTGGCTTGCCAGATGGAGTCTTCACCTATGCATATGTCTTCAAGAATATTATCAAATTTGTCTTCCAACAGATTATTTTGTTTTAATATTTATATCTTTGATCCGTTGGAGTTTTAGTTTAGTGCATTGTAAGAGATATGAGTCTGCACTCGATCTTTGGTAGATGGATAGCCAGTTTTTCTGGCACCATTTTTCAAAAGCCTATCTTCCCTCCAGCAATAGGAGTCAGCCCCTTTGTTAAAAGGTAGGGTAACTGAATCTGCCTGGAGTTTCTTCTGTATATTCTATTCTGTTTCACTGATCCACAAGGCTGCTTTTTGTCAGTACTATGCTTCATTTAATAGTGTAGATTTGTAGTATAAATTTGAAGTCCAGGATTGTGATCCTCTCCTCGCCCTCGTTGCCCAGAATTGCTTCTGCTATTTTAGGTCTCTTCTGCTTCTATATGAATTTTATGATTATTTTCTCTAATTCTAAGAGGAATGCTTTTGACATTTTCATTGGGATTGCATTAAATCTGCATAGCAATTTTGAAAGTATGATCATTTTCACTATATTGGTTCTGACTATCCAAGAATAGGGGATATTTTTCCATTTTCTGATATTTTCTTCAGTCTCCTTTTTCAGAGCACTATAATTTTCATTGTAGAGGTCTTTCATTTTTGTTGTTAAGTTCAGACCTAAGTATTTCATTTTTCTTGATGCTACTTTGAAAGTATTATTTGCCTAATTGTTCTCTTAGTGAGTTTGCTATTTGTGTACAGGAATGCTGCTATTGATTTTTGAATGCTGATTTGAATATTCCTATGCTATAGAATTTGGTTATTAATTTAGGAGTCTTTTGGTGGAGTTTTTAGATCATCTAAGGAGAGGATCATGTCATCCCCAAATACTAATGATTTAATTTCTTCCTTTCCTACCCTTATTCCTTTTACTTCTTTCTCTTCTCTAATTGCTCTGGCTAGTGTTTCAAGAATTATATTAAACAGGAGTGGTGGTAGTGGGCATCTTTGTCTTGTTCCCGATTTGAGAGGAAAAGCTTTTGGCTTCTCTCCATTTAGTATGATGTTGGCTGTTTGTTTGTCATAGATGATTTTTATCAGATTGAGATAGAGTCTTTCTATGTTTATTTTCTTCAGCCTTTTTCTCATGAAAGGATGTTGGATTCTGTTAAATAAAAATTCTGTTTTTATGTGTCTATGAGATGATCGTGTGATTTTTGTCCTTGTTTCTGTGTATGTGGCATATTTTTGCAGGTGTCAAGCCATCTCTGAATTGCATGATGTATTATCATTTTGATGATTTTCTGCCTTCTGTTTGCCAATGTCTTACTGGATATTTTTTGTATATATGTTCATTAATGAGATTATCCTATAGTTCTTTTATTTGTTTGTTTGTTTTCCTTTTGGTTTTATCCTTTTCTTGCTTTGGAATCAAGGTAATGCTTGTTTTCAGGAATAACTTTGGGAGTGTTATTTCCCTTTAAATTTCATTAAAGAGTTTGAGGAGTAGTAGTATTAAATCTTCTCTAAAGTTTTTGTAGAATTCAACTTCAAATTTATTGGGGACTGGGTTTTTCTTAGTTGATAGTTTTTATTATTACTACTTCTTCACTGTTAGTGAATAAAACTGAATTATTCAGGATTTTTTATATCATCTTAGTTCAGTTCACATATATTTAAGAATGTATCACTTGGGAGCCAAAAGTGCATGCAGCAAGTTCCATCCTACAGTGGGGCATTGGAACATTGCTGGGATCCTGGTAGGACCCTGCTCAGCATCCCCCATCACCAGAGGACCTCTGGGAAGGTCCCTCCTGGCCTAGCTGGGCCCCATCCAGCGACCAAGGTGGCTCAGAGCCTCCTGCACTCAGCCTTGCAAGCTGAAAGTGCACTGCAAGTTCCATTCTACAGTGCAGCCTCTGCACATTGCTCTGAGCCTGGTAGGACTCCACCCAGCATCCACCATACTGGAGGATTGCTGGGATGGTCCCTTTCAGCCTAGTTGGGTCCTACCCAGTGACCCAAGAGTGGCCTGGAACTACCTGCACTCCACCTCAAAAGCCAAAATTGTGTACTGCAAGTTCCATCCCATGGTGCAGCCTCAGCACATTGCTCTAAGCCTGGTAGGACCCCGCCCAGCATGCACAATCACCAGAACACCCCTGGAAAGGTCCTTTTTGGTCTAGTTGGGCCCCACCCAGCAACTCCCAAGTGGCCCAGAGCTGCCTGTACTCCACCTTGTGAGCTGAAAACATGTGCAGTGATCTCTACCCAGGCTTGCAGCTGTGGCATGTCACTCAGAGCCTGATAGGGGTCTTCCCAGCATCCCCCATCACTGGAGGACCCATAGGAAGGACACTCCTGGCCTAGTATAGCCCTTCACAGTGACTCTGAGTGGCTGGGAGTCACATGGTAAGGCCTGTCTAAGAACCTCCATTCAACTGGGGAAACTCCCTGTAGTAGGGATAGATATTCTCTACCCAAGAAACAAATGAGATCTTGCCTTCAGCTTCCCTAAGGAAATATAGGAAAATGACAAAACAAAAAGAGCAAAATGCAATCTCAAAATTTCAGCCCATCCCAAGCAAGCCTAGAAGACATGAACATAGAAGAAAATGTAAGTCATATACTTGAAACTTCTGAAATGATAACAATTGAAGTAAAGAAACAACCCTGGGAAGTTATAAAAGAACTTGGATCAGAAATAATCTCCCAGGTAAAAGAAGAAATGTTAAATGTAATGAATGAAATGCTGAACACATCTAAAGAAAACATAGTTAAAAAAATAGAGGAACATTGCAAAAAAGATGGAAACCTTGAATGAACAATATAAGAAACAAACAAGATGCATGAAACAGATTCAAAGAGATATCCAGAAAATCAAAAATCCCATCAAAAGTTAGCAAAACCACTTCAATGAAAGTGAAGATAGACTTTCATACCTCAAAGACAAGATTGCAGCTAGTGAACAGGAAAGGAATCAGAAAATAACAATTCAATAGCTACAAGATGACGCAAAGAAAAACAACATAAGATTGATAGACATAAACGAAAAAGAAAGTGACAACACAAATTATATCAAAAGACTATTTACAGAAGTAATAGCCAAAAATTTCCCAAACATGAGAATGGAAACTTACATTCAGATAAGTGAGGCACATAGAACTCCAAATAGCCATAACCAAAATAAAATTACACAGAAACATATAATAATCAACATCCTGCAAATTCAACATAAGAACAGAATATTAAAAGCTATTAGGAGAAGAGACAGATAACCTATAAATGAAAACCTATCAGAATCACAGCAGACTTCTCAATACAAACAGTGAAGTCAAGAAGAGCATGGAGTGAAGTATTTCAGATCTTAAAGGAAAACAACTTCCAATGGAGATTGATGTACCCTACAAAACTGTCCTTCAAAATGGATGGAGAAATAAGATACTTCCGCAACAAAGAATAGCTGAAAAACTTCATGACCACCAAATAAATCCTACAAAGAATACTGAAAGACATTCTAGATGGACATAGGAAAAAGTCACTAAGCAAGGCAGACAATTAAATAGAGGGGAAAGTAAAGAACCAACAGCAGAAAGATAACATAACAAAAATAAACCAATATATATCAGTTATAACCATTAACTGATGGTTAATGGCCTCAATTCACCAATTAAAAGAAACAGATTGTCAGAATAAATTAATAAACAACATCCAACCATATGCTGCATACAGGAAACCCATCTAACTCAAAAGGAAACTCATAGACTGAAAGTCAAAGGATGGAAAACAATACTTCATGCAACAGGATCCCCCACCAAAAAAGCAGTTTGCAGACGATGTGAATTTCAAACCAAGAATGATCCAAAGAAATAAAGAAGGTCACTACATACTAGATAGGGAAAAACTTCAGGAGGAAGAGATAACAGTCTTAAATATATATGCACCAAATTTGGGACAACCCAGCTACACAAAACAAATATTAACAGAAATGAAAAATCAAATAAACAACACAATCATAATGGGAGACCTTAACACCCCACTGACACAAAGAGACAGATCAACTAGACAGGAAATCAGCAAAGAAATAACAGAACTGAATCAAACCTGTGAACAAATGGACTTAGGGAACCTGTACAGAGTGTACCACCCAACAACATCACACTGTACATTCTTCTCAGCAGCACATGGGACATTCTCTAAAATAGACTATATACTAGCCCACAGAA
Organism: Hydrochoerus hydrochaeris; assembly: GCA_004027455.1. NCBI lineage: Eukaryota > Metazoa > Chordata > Mammalia > Rodentia > Hydrochaeridae > Hydrochoerus > Hydrochoerus hydrochaeris. The sequence continues at coordinate 634,312 of PVLA01000005.1, forward strand.
CATGCTTAAGTAAATGCAAAAGAACTGAAATTACTCCATGCATGTTATTAGATCATAGTGCTGTGAAGCTAGAAATTAAAGATAAAACTACAAAAAAATGGCACAAACTCATGGAAATTAAATAATACACTCCTGAGCAATCAGTGGGCCACAGAGAAAATTAAAGAAGAAATTAAACAATATCTGCAAGCAAACAAAAATACAAATACAACTTACTGTAACCTGTGGGATGCAATGAAAGCAGTTCTCAGAGGAAACTTTATTGTAGCAAATTCCCACATTAGAAAAACAGAATGAACACAAATAAACAACCTGATGCTATACCTCAAATATCTAGAAAAAGAAGAGCAAGTCAAGCCCAAAGCCAAAAGAAGGGAGGAAATTATAAAGATCAGAGCAGAAATCAATGGAATAGAAACTAAGAAAACAATACAAAGAATCAATGAATCAAAGAGTTGGTTCGTTGAAAGAATAAATAAAATTGATAAGCCCCTAGCCAACCTTATTTTAAAAAGGAAAGAAAAAACTCAAATTCATGCAATAAGGAATGAAAATGGTAAAATCAGCCAGAGATTTAGCTCAGCAGCGTAAGTGCCTGCTTGACAAAGTGCGGTCATGAGTTCAACCCCCAAAAGTAAAAAGAAAGAAAGAAAGAAAGAAAGAAAGAAAGAAAGAAAGAAAGAAAGAAAGAAAGAGAAAAGAAAAGGGCAAAATCACTACACACCCTGTGGAAATACAGAAGATCATCAATACCTATTTCAAAAACCTCTACTCTCATAGGTTTGATAACACAGAAGAAATGGACAGATTCCTAGAAACATATGGATTACCAAGGCTGGATCAAGAAGATATAAAACTGCTGAATAACTCAATTTCAATTAATGAAATTGAAAATGTAATTAAAACTTACCAACAAAGAAAAGCCAAGATCCTGATGGATGCACTGCAGAATTCTACAAGAAATTCAAGGAAGACCTAATGCTGACACTCCTCAAACTATTCAATGTACTTGAAAGGGAAGCAATTCTCCCTTACTTGGTCCTGGAAGCAAGTATTACTCTAATACCAAAACCAGAAAAAGACACAACTAAAAAAGAGAACCACAGGCCAATTTCCCTAATGAACATAGATGCAAAAATTTTCAGTAAAATAATGGAAAACAGGGTTGGGGATTTAGCTCAGTGGTTCAAGTGCTTGCCTGGCAAGCATGATGTAATGAGTTCAATCCCCTGTACCAAAAAAAAAAAAAAAATACTGGCAAACAGAATGCAGAAAATCATAAAAAAGATTATATACCACAACCAACTGGAATTTATCCAAGGAATGTAGCAATGGTTCAACATGTGCAAATCAATAAATGTAATCCACCATATCAATAGAGCCAAAAATAAGAATAACATGATCATGTCTATAGACGCAGAAAAAACTTTTGATAAGGTCCAACACTCATTCATGATAAGAACCCTACAGAAAATTGGAATAGATGATCTTTACCTCAATACAATAAAAGCCATCTATGACAAATCAAGAGCCAGCATCATATTAAGTGGCCAAAAACTGAAGCTTTTACTCTAAAATCAAGAACAAGACAAGGATGTCCATTATCATCACTCCTATTCAATATAGTCCTGAAAATACTAGTCAGAGCAATTAGACAAAAGAGAGAAATAAAAGGAGTAAGGATAGGAAAAGAAGAATTCAAATTATCATTATTTGCAGATGACATGATACTCTACATAGAAGATCTCCCCAAAATCCATTGAAAGACTCCTAGGTATAATAACTAAATTCAGTAATGTAGCTGGATACAAATTCAACACTCAAAAATCAATAGCATTCCTATGCACAAACAACAAAATAAGAGAAGAAATAAGAAATAAGAGAAGCCACACTCTTCACAAGAGCATCCAAAAAAATGAAATACTTAGGATTCAATCTAACAAAAGAAGTAAAAGATCTATTCAGGGAAAATTATAATACCCTGAAAAAACAAATTGAAGAGGACCTCAAAAAATGGAAAGACATTCCTTGTTCATGGATAGGAAGAACAAATATTGTGAAAATGGCCATTCTCCCAAAGTTGTTATACAGATTTAATGCAATTCCTACCAAAATACCATAAGCAGACCTCACAGATGTAGAGGAATCATTCCTAAAATTCATCTGGAACCAGAAGAGACCTAGAATAGCAAAGGAAATTCTGGGCAACAAAAGCAAAGCAGGAGGCATCACAATCCCTGACTTGAAGTTATACTATAAAGCTATTGTAATAAAATCATCATGGTACCAGAATATAAACAGACCTGAAGATCAATGGAATAGATTAGAAGATACAACCATAACTACAGACACACTCAGCCAACTTATCTTTGACAAAGAGCCAAACACATTCACTGGAAGAAAGATAGTTTCTTTAATAAGTGGTGCTGGAAAAACTGGCTCTCCATATGCTGAAGACTCAAACTATACCCATGCCTATCACCATGTATTAAACTAAAGTCAAAATAGATCAAAGATCTAAATATTAAAACAGAAATACTAAATCTGCTGGAAGACAAAGTAGGTAGAAATCTTGAAGACTAAGTATAGGTAGAGAATTCATGAACAAAACTCAAACCACATGGAAAATACTTCTCAGAGTCAATAACTGGGATCTTGTCTTATTAAAAAGTTTTTGCATGTCAAAAGAAATCACCAACAGAGGGAAAAGAAAACTTGCAAATTGGGAATAAATTTTAGCCAACTGTCCTTCACACAAAGGACTTCTATCTAGAAAATATAATTTTTTAAAAAATCAGTCCCCCCAAATTCAAAGACCCAATCCAAAAATGGGTATCTGAGATGAATACATACTTCTCAGATGAAGAAATACAAACGGCAAATAAATACATGAAAAAATGTTCAGCATCATTGATCATTAGAGAAATGTAAATTAAGACAGCACTGAGATTCCATCTCACTCCAGAAAGAATGGCCAGAATCAAAAAAACTACCAACAACAAATGCTGGAGAGGCTGCAGGGGAAAAAGGAACTCTTCTGCACTGTTAGTGCAAGTATTGACTGGTGCAACCACTGTGGAAGTCAATCTGGAGGTTCCTCTAAAAGCTGAGATTGGAAGCCCCATTTGGCCCAGCTATTCCACTCTTAGGCATATTCCCAGAGGAACTGAAAACATCATATCACAGTGATACATGTGCACCCATGTTTACAGCAGCACAATTTGTAATAGCCAGATTTTGGAAACAACCTAAATGCCCATCAACTGAAGAATGGATAAAAAAGATGTGGTACTTTTATACAATGGAGTACTACTCAGCTATAAAGAATGATCACATTGAGATTTTTATAGATAAATGGATGCAACTTGAAACCATAAAATAAATCAAACTCACATGTGTAAATACCATATTGTCTCCCTAGTGTAAGAAATGGTAAGAGTACATAAGATACAAAATCCTCAATAAATACTGTGAAAGAGTAAGAATCTGCTCAAAAAGGAAAAAAATAATATCTCAGGGAAAAGGAGGAAAAACAAAAAGGAAGGGAAAATAAAAAATATCTAAATTTGTATAAACACATTTAAGATAGCTAGGATGATTGTGCTACAAATTCTATTAGTTCTTGGAACAAAATAGTTAACATTCATAGGATTGGATCAATTTTGCATGCTTATGTCTGGTGATTTGTGAAACTCTTTTGAAGATCACCATGTAAAATAGCAACCTTAGTTATGTTCCTACCACCTTGTTTGGAGGTCTATATCATCATTGTCTTGGGCTCCTTGCTATTGTTATTTGTCTTTTTTGTTTCTTGTTTTTCTAATAATTTGTTCTCTTTTGTTTTGTTTTTCCCTCAAAAAGAATTCAGAAATAATAGATGTACATGTAGAGGCTTATACATGCCTAGAACTTCTAAACAGTTTACAAAAATAGGTTGTATTATACATGATATGAACAGCTAGCTAATTTGAAGAAGAAGAGACGTTACGGTATCCATTGCTGATTTCCTATTGTAATGCTGTGAAATCCAGTAATGATTTTATTTTTTGTTTATAGTGGTTTTAATTTGTTTTGTATTATTTAATTGTAACATACATGAAAATATGGACAGCTATTTTGAAGAGAACAAGAGACATTATGGTAGCCATTTCTGATTTTCTTGTTGTCTGGTTTTGAAAGCCAGTAATGCCTTTATTATTCTGTTTTGATTAGTTTTACACTATATTGTTTTGTATGAATCCATTGTGTATGAAGATATATATTTGTCTTCTTTGTTTCTTGTTTTTCTAATAATTTGTTTTCTTTTCTTTTGTTTTTAGCCAATGTTATTCTATTATCTTGCTTTGAAACCTATGTCACTTACAGTGTTTTCTTCTGGTCTGCTTTATTCTGTTTTGTTATGGTTTGTTTTACCCTCTTTAAAATAAAAATTTTTAAAATAAATAAAAAAGAATTTATCCATTTCTTCTGAATTGTCCATTTTATTATAGTTTCTCAAAGTAGTTACCAATGATCTTCTGGATTTCAGCAGAATCCATTGTAACTTTGACTTTTCCATTTCTAATTGCATGAATTTGAATCTTTTCTTTCCTTATTTTCATGAGATTGGGCTAAGGGATTGACTTTTTGTAGATTTTTTTTTTTTGGATTGAGTATTATTAATCTTTCAATGAACCAACTCTTTGATTCATTTATTCTTTGTATGTTCTTTTAGTCTCAATTTCATTAATTTCTGCTCTGATCTTAAAATTTCCTTCCTAATACTAGCTTTGGTTTTTCTTGCTTTTCCAGGACTTTGAGGTATATCATTAGGTTATTGACTTAACTCTTTTTCTGTTGTGGGAATTCACCAGTATAAATTGCCCTGTTAGGACTGCTCTTATTGTGTCACATAAATTCCAATATGTCATACAGGCATTATCATTTGCTTGTAGTAACTGCCTAATTTCTTTTTAAATTTCATCTACATTTATTATTAAACAGGGAATTTAATTAAAATATTTTATTTCTATGTGTTGCATAGTTTCTGTGTTGTCTTTTGCCATGGACTTCTAGTTTCTTTGCACTATGATCTTATATATGGAATAATTTGTATTATTTTACATTTATTTAAGCATTCTCTGTGGACCAGCACATGGTCTATTTTGGAGAAAGTCTCATGTGCTGCTGAGAACAATGTGTATTCTCTTGTTGGATGGAACACTCTATAGTTAAGTCCAATTGTTTAAAGGGTTGGTTCAATTCTGGTGTTTATTAATTTTTTTTTTTTTTTGGCCTAAATGATCTGTCCATTTGTGACAGTGGAATATTGAGTTTCCTCATTATCTTGGTTACTTCTCTCCTGTTGCTAAGACAAAATATCCAACATCAAAAATTAAGGAAGCAAAGATTTATTCAGCTCAGTTTGTGGAGGTTTCAGTTTGTAATCAGCTGGCTCCAAGGCAGGGTGGCATGGCACAGGGGCAACACTTCAAGGTGGTGGAAGACAGAAAAAGCAGCAAGAGCAAAAAGGGGGATGGAGCGTGCCTCTTCCCCTGTCTTATATTGTAAGCAGGCTACCACCTCCCCAGGGCAGATGCAGCAATCACAAAATTTCCATGCCCTACTCTCCCACAGGTTTAGGATGTTTACCAAGGTGGGACCCTGGCTCCATGCTGAGTGGCTTAGTTAAACTTCTCAAGTTGACACAATGTATCAATCATATACACCCATTACAATAGTATTGGGTTTATCTGATTTTTTTTCACATCAGTTAGTGTTTGCTTTATTAAGTTGAGTGTGCTGTCATCTCGGTTCATATACGTTTATAATCGTTATCTTTTCCTATTGAATTCCTTTAACAAATCTGTAGTGATCTTCTTTGTCTTTTCTGATCAGTCTTGGCCTGAAATCCACTTTGTCTGAAATTAGGATAGTTACTCCTGCTTTATTTGTGTTCCTGTTACATAAAGTACTGTTTTATATCTTTTGATTTGTAATCTGTGAGTTTTAAAAAAATTAGATGCGGATGCATTTCTTCTATATCATTGGGTTGTCTTTCTTGATCCATTCTACCAATTTGTGTCTTTTTCTAAAAAGAGAATAAAACAGAATAAAGCCAACCAAAACAAAGCAATGAAAGCAATGCAGGACTTCAAAATGAGATAATAGGAAGTCAACAATGGCTACCATACTGTATCTTGTTATCTTCAAAATAGCTGCCCATACCATCAGATATAGTAAAGTCAAGCAAAGCAAAACAGAATAGAACTGAACAAAACAAAAAAATGAAAATGACACAAGAGTTCAAACCAGAATAATGGGAAATTAACAATGTCTACCATAATGCCTTGTTATCTTCAGAGTAGCTGTCCGGACCATCATACATAGGTATGAAAAATCAATCAATTCAAAAACTAAGTTGATTCTTTACTTCTGTTATCTTTTCAGAAATTCAGGTGTGTGACTTCTAATTTCTACTATGTCTGTGTCTGTTGAACTTGTTCTATGTGAGCCAGAGGTCTGAGATTATATTTTGCTCCTTCATCTTAACATTTCCCTGTGTTCCTCCAAATCGGCCCATTGCTACATTCAAGGTGCTTCCTGCATTGGCTGCCAGTCCCTTGGTGTAGTGGATTGGACTAGCCACCTGGGTTCCTGGAATAGTGGAGAGGCACAGGGCAGTGGTTCACAATGCTCCACCAATAGCAATGGGGCCCAGGCCTGCTCTGGGCTCAATGGAGGCTCAAGGCCCCTGAGACTGTGCCTCGGGATGTGGCTTCTTTTTAAGTGCATTTATTCACAGGTTTGGTTTAGCTCTGATTTGTTTGCTGATTTTCTGTCTAGTTGGTCTGTTTGCCTGTGACGATAGGGTACTGAGGTCTCCTGTTATAACTGTGCTATTACTTATTTGATTTTACATGTCTACCAGTAACTGTCTTATATAGTTGAGTATGCCTATATTAAATACATATATATTCATGATGACATTAGTAGTCTCTCCAGCTTTCTTATTGGCCCCAATCAATCTTGTGTTACTCTTTTTTCACTTCATCTTGTAGCTGTTGGGTTAATTTCTCATGGTCTCTTGCTATTTTTAAGATATCTTTCTTTTCATGATCACTAGCTACAATTCTGTCAAGATCTGAAATTCTATCCTTTCCTTCATTCAGTCTGTTGATGCACATACTTTCAGTGGAGATTTTAATCTCCTGGATCTCTGGATCTGTTTCATGGGTTCCATTTCTCTCCATTGTTGGGCATGTTTTGTTTCCATCTTTTTTCTAAGCCCTTCTATTCTTTTGTATGTGTGTTCTCTAATATCTTTGATTTTAAGTGTCATTTCTTTTTGTACCTAACAAATCATTGTCTCTATAGCCTTGTCCATTTGTTTTTTTCACTTTTGGTGTTATCATTTCAGAAAGTTTTAGCATTTGACTTTCATCCATCTTGTTGAATTCCAGGCCTGTCATGGGTAGGCCAGAGGTCTGGGGTGGCACTCTGCCTCTGTATCTTACCATTCTCCACCTTCTATTTCCTCTTTTATTATGTTGATGCCCTCCAGTCTCCCATGATATATAGCTCTGTCACTAGCACTGAGGGCTCTCTTAAGGAGAAAAGGAGATGTCCGTTCCTCAGGGATGTCCTCCGGATGTTGCTGATTCTTCATAGCTATCCCAAGAACTTACCTAGATACCCCCCAGAGCCTCATGCAATCATAGGATTTTTTTGGAGGTGGCTTCATCTAGAGTGAGTGATTGCTTCATAGTGCAATGCTTGGATTAATGGTGCTGAGATTAAGGGTGAATGATTGCAGTCCACTGGTTAGATTGGCACCAACCTAATCCCAGCAGCCTGGAAAGAGTATAAAAGAGGCAGAAAGAAGCTGTTAAGGTCAGTTGTTAATTTTACTGTCTTCTGCCCACCATGAACTGTTGTCCTCTGCAAAGGTGCCCTGCCCTGAAGCCAGCTGATTATGGACTGAACCATTATAAACTGTGAACTAAATAAACCTTTCCTCCTTTAATTTTGAATGTTAGTTATTTTGTCTCAGCATCCAGAAAAGTAACTAAAATGTGCCACCACTGATATAGGCTTTGAGCATGGGGAAATGCAAGAGAAGAAATTGTGAAACCTTAAATTCTTTGATATGAGAAGGAGGAGAGGAAGTAGCGAGGCAGAAGACCGGGGAACCGGCTGAGCATGGTGGAACATACCTATAATCCCTGCGTTGAGGAGGCTGCAGCAGGAAGATTGATGTGAGCTTGAGGCCAGTCTGGGATACAAAGTTAATGCAAGGCCAACCTGAACTCAAAAGACAAAAAATAAAAGAAGAATCATTCCCAGCACTATTAGGTTGATCTTTCTTCCTATGTTTGACTCTTAATTAGTTGTTTATTTTCTCTTTGGGAGCATATCTGTCTCTGTGTCTTCTTATACTCTCATTTCAGCTATCTGGGGTTTCCTTGTGGTGTAATTAGGAAGAGATGGGGCTTTTGATTTCTTTTCCTAACGCAGTAGGAAAAGAGTGGTGCCTGGAGTGGTGGCTCATGGCTATAATCCCAGCAGTCAAGATACTGAGGGAGGCAGGAGGATTGCCAGAAGTTTGAGGCCAGTGAGATGCATAGTAAGTTCAAGGCCAGCCTGGACTAAACAGCAAGACCTTGTCGAAGAAGAAGAAGAAGAAGAAGAAGAAGAAGAAGAAGAAGAAGAAGAAGAAGAAGAAGAAGAAGAAGAAGAAGAAGAAGAAGAAGAGGAAGAAGAAGAAGAAGAAGAAGAAGAAGAAGAGGAAGAAGAAGAAGAAGAGGAAGAAGAAGAAGAAGAAGAAGAAGAAAGAAGAAAGAAGAAAGAAGAAGAAGAAGAAGAAAGAAGAAAGAAGAAAGAAGAAGAAGAAGAAGAAGAAGAAGAAGAAGAAGAAGAAGAAGAAGAAGAAGAAGAAGAAAGAAGAAGAAGAAAGAAGAACAAGGAGGAGGAGGAGGAGATGACAACCAAGGCATGGCATGGCAAAACTGGGAGAAGTAGGTATGACTTGTTAATTACAAAATCCCTGGACACACGGAGACATGTACAGCACAGTTCCCAAAGCCCTGAATATGGACTTCTCGTGAGGAGTGAGTGACATGAAAAGGAGCGTGGGGTTCTCCACTGCTGTGTCTTTCATGGTGGTCCACTCATTTCCTGTAGAGCATAAATTTCCTACTTTTACTCCACCCAAACTTGCTTTGCAGAGCCTGTTTCTTTTTCTGCCTGTAATAAATGTAAAATCTTGTTACTATTTGTGCTCATCTTAAATAATTCTTTGTGCAGGACAGGAAGAACCTAGAAACCACCTCTAGGAAGAGATTTCAGCACCCTAAAACCTCATAACAGTGGTACAAGTGTCTTATTGGGAAGAAGGGTATTTATAGAATTATGTAAAGTTAAGGGAAAAAATGGATGAGAAATAGAAGATAAAAGAAAAACAAGGACTAAAAAGAGGGTTCTAAACATGGGAAACTATTGCTGCTGTTAAGAAAAATGAAGCAGTTGAGTGTGATGGTGCACACCTGTTCTCCCAGCATTCTGAGAAGACAAGGTAAGAAGATGGCAAGTTGAAGGACAGCTCGGGCAACTTGGGAACTTAGGAAGAACTTGGCTCAAAATTTAAAAAGTAACAAGTGCTGGGATGTAGTTCAGGCAAAGATTTGGAGTTCAATCCCCAGTAAAAAAAGAAAAAAGAAAGAGAAAGAGAGAACTCTGGGTAAGAACAGAAAGCATTTCAAAGATATATTGTTAAAAGGTAAATACGAGCTATAAAACAATATATCCATTATGCTGCAGTTATGCTCCACCCTAAAAACTCACACATTCATAGACTATCTCTGTAAGGAGGCACCAGAAATTCCTACCAGTAGTTGACTCTGGATGTGAGACTTGGTTCAATGAGATCATAGCAATTAGGTAAATGTGTAGTTTGACATTTCATCATATACTCTTTTTTTTTTCCACGTCCAAAGGTCATCTTATACTTTTGCAAGTAATATTTCTCAAGTAATAAAATATAAACAAGTATAAATGGGTGTCCCAATTGTGCTAGTCAGCTTTCCATTGCTATACAAATACCTGAGATAAATCAACTTAAAAATAGAAAAGAGAATTCTGGCATATGATTTTAGGTTTCAGTCCATGGTCACTTGACTCTGTTGCTCTGGACCTGAGGTGGTACAATACTTCATGGTAGGAGTGTTTGGCAGAGGAAGCCTATTTGTCTCAAAGACAAAATAAAATGCTGGACAATATCTCCTTCAGAGACAACATTCACTTCAAAGCACAATTCCTGTGACCTAAGTTCCTTCCACCAGCCCTGCTACTTCAAGGTTGCTACACCTCTACATAGTCCTGCAAACATGGGCCCTTGGGGGATGTTTACCCAAACCATAGCACCAATCTACCTAAATTTCATCCCTTATAGATTATTGATAAATTATCTATGATGAAGCCCAAATTGAAGTTTGACACTCACTACAAATCTTTCATAGGCTTCATTTACTTCACTACATCATTCCCAGCACTATTAGGTTGATCTTTCTTCCTATGTTTGACTCTTAATTAGTTGTTTATTTTCTCTTTGGGAGCATATCTGTCTCTGTGTCTTCTTATACTCTCATTTCAGCTATCTGGGGCTTCCTTGTGGTGTAATTAGGAAGAGATGGGGCTTTTGATTTCTTTTCCTAATGCAGTAGGAGAGATACTCTCAGAACAAACACCTACCCATGAATCCAATATCACCAGTATATTGAGCATCACTTCTTTTCTTATGGTCTCATCCAATCCGGAGTTTCTTTCAGCAATTAGAATTTCTCCTAACAGGCCTCAATAATCTTAATAGGCATAAATATTTCTGTATAATGGAATTTTTTTTATTAAGAAAGTTTAGAATATTTACAATGAATTCGCTGCTAAGTATTCCCTGAAAAAAATTCAAGAGAATATTTTAAATGCAATTTGAAACTATTTTTTAAATAATGGAACTTTTTATTTGCCTACGTGTAACACTATATGTAAAATTTTGGGATATATGGTTTGTTCATAATTTTCCTTCATGAGTGGAACATATCATGGTTTGACATTATTCAGAATCATCACAGGGAAATAGAGGGATCAACTAGTTTCTTCTTCCAACAAGGATGAAAATCATTGTCAATATATCTCAAGTACATGATCCCCTGGAACTTCTATAAAGGCACTTTCTCCAAAAGCTACCATTTTCATTTCTTAATGGTTATCACTATGAGAAAGTTTTTGTTTTTTTTACTGTGAAGCCATGTTCTGTCTTCTGTAATATCTATGTTTAGGTGCTTATTTGCCTACTACTTAAAGGGAAAAATGAGATAAGATTGGTGAGGAACAAATGGTACATTCAAAATAGAGAACAAAAGAGAATTCAGTAAAGGAACTACTGTATTTATAAAGATGAATTTTCATTTAAGAGCAAGAACAAGGTCAGGATGCCTATTCTGCATTTATCATTGTACTGGAGGGTCTAGCTATTGCAACTAAGCAAGAAAAAGACAGAAAAATTATTTGGATTAAAACAGCAAACAAAAATATGGATGTTTCCATCCATATTCTTACAATTAGTGAGACTGTCTCCAACCTACTGCTTTTATATGTCTGAAAATTTCATTATCTTTTGTTTTCAAAAGAAATTTTCATGACATAGAATTCTAGGCTTTCCTCTTTCAGTACTTTAAATATGTTGCACTCTTTCACTTGTACTGTTTCTGGCAACATTCATAAAATCTATGTCAGTTCTGGGCTGGTTTTAATTGACTTATTTTCCTACAGTGAGTTATAATATGCTGCTTCTTTTCATGCTAGTAATTTTCATTGGATTCCAACACTGAGACTAATAAAGATATAGTACCCACACACAAACAAACCCACACCTCAATATACTTTCACCATATGATAGGAAACGTTCTTTAATTTTTAATTTTCATCAACCCATTCTTTAGGTTACTTCAATTTCCATAATTAAGGTTCTTTTGTAGATTATATATTGAATTTTTAAATCATTCATTATTATGCATAGTTTCTTTTTTCTAGCAATGCTGAAAGAACAAAGTTATGGTTGACAAAATCAAATATCTCTTTTTAAAAAATCTCTAAACAGTAGTGGATAAGATGAGATTCCATATTTTCTTCTGTTCCCTGCTGGTTAATGAATGATTTGATTGGGACTAATTCTTTACCCTTTCAGGAAATTTCCCACCTCTCTATTAATTTTGCTTATATGCCTTCACATGTTTTTCTTCCCCAATCCCCATCCCTGCTGCCTCTTTTTTTTAGACAGAGTCTTACTACATACTTGAGCCTGACCCTAAACTCACTATGTAACCCAGGCTGGCAAGCCTCCTGCTGGGATTACAGGTATGCCCTACCAAGCCCAGCATCACATGATTTTCTTGAATTATTTATTTTCTGAAAGCAGCAAGTTAACACACTGATGATTTTTTTTTTCTACTCTGTGTGGTCACCTACAATCAGTGAACAGTTCTTGTATAGCTTTGTTTTTCTGCGATAAGGGTCTTACTATGTTGCCTACACTGGCCTCCAACTCTTGGGCTCAAGTAATCCTTCTGTTCCTGTCTCAGCCTCCCAAGTAGCAGGACTATAATCACATAGCATCACACCAATGCCTGTGAACAGTTTTTAAGGAAAATGTTCAGTAAACTTAACCTCTCTGATCTTCAATTTTCTTATGAGCAATGAGGAGAATAATAAAACTTAACTCACAAGGACAGTGCAAAGAGTAAATAAGATAATACAGGGAAATCTCTTGAAAGAAAGCTTGACATGTAGACAGCTTGACATGAATGCCAATCCCTCTACAGATTAGGAGGAGGGAAGAGGATGGACACTGTGAGACTTTGGGTCAGTGTTCTCCTGACTGTGGCCCTTTAGCTCTGAGTTCTGCTCTGTATCAATCTAATCCTGAAGTACTTTTCGATTGCATAATAAGTCTAATAAAGCTTGTATGCTTCTGTGTCCACACTTGGTGCATCTCTTTTGGTGTCCCTCTTACCTGCAGAAAAGAAAGTGTCTACTACTAAGGCATGTGAGTTCTGAAGAGCAGACCAAACATGATTTCACAGTAGTGCTTCTCAAAGTGAGGGCCCCAGATCAGCAACATTGGTATCACCTGGGAATTTGTCAGAAATGCATTTTTAGGCCTTACCCCACATATTCTGGATCAGAAATTCTGAAAGAAGGACCCAATAACCTGTGGTTTAGCAAGTCTCCCAGGTGACTCTGACGCATGTTAAAGTTTGAGAATGTCTGTTGGATCCATAGATGTACAAAGGGGCTGATGGTCTCCCAATGACCAAAAAGTCTTCTACAAGGGGCAGGAAAAATGAAAGGTCCTGAAGGAAATGGAGTAATGTGCAAGTCTGGGAGGAGGAGGAGGGGTTGAAAAACCAAAGCATAAACATACAGGACCTGAGGCAGGAGCATTAACCCTGAAAGATAAAGCAAGGGAATGTATGACTGAGATACAGGTTTAGAGGAAAGACACAAAACCCTGAGACTGTGTTGTGTGTGTGTGTGTGTGTGTGTGTGTGTGTGTGTGTGTGTGTGAGCATGCATGCTCTCCAGGATAGGGATGGTGGAATCTTTGTCAAAGAATCTTGAAAAAGTGTAGTCTTTTAGATATGTTTTAAGTTAGCATTTAAATTTTTTATCATGAGTTTAAAGAGTTGGAAAAGATATAATTTCCAGCATATTATAAATAAATATATCTCATCGGTTTTTAAAGTTGACCCAATGAAATCTAAATACCAGAGTATCTTGATATCCACTACCAAAACCCCAAATGAGGGTATCAGTCGAAAAGTTTACAGTTGCCAAAACCCCTGCTGAGAGTATCTGTCTAATCCATCTGGCAAAATGGCACAAAGATGCAAAAGAAAGACAGAGAGAATATTCTGAAGCTAGGGGGCTCCTCATCTCCAAAGCTCATGGCTTTTATTGGTATTAATCAGGGAGGTGGTTGGAGGTGGTAGTAGAATGCATAGGAAAAGAAAACCGTAGCCATATAGGCACAGAGGTCTCTAATTAGCAATGCACAGAGAGTTTTGATGTATACAAGACTGGCACCTTTACTGCCGAGAACATTTGGTTCAGTACAGCCAGCTCTACATAGCTCTGTAAATAGAGTGAAGGAGAGGTCCGGTGCAGGTTGCAGCAAGGGCTTTTTTTTTCAGGAGAGAGCAGCGTGGTGCTCTCTCACAGTCCACTACTAATTTAGAGCAAGCTCTGCTCTCATAGCTGAAATTTTGTTTTTTCCTCTCCTTAAATTTGTATTTCTATGCCATCGTTTCCATGGATTTTCACCTGATGTAGCACAGTTGTATGCTTGAAGTCTTTTATTGGTCACCTTATCATTCTTCCACAAAAATTATACACATGTAATTTTTCTGGCTGGGGACATAGCTCAATGGTACAGTGCTTGCCTAGCAAGCGTAAGGTCCTGTGTTCAATTCCTGGTACCCACATATAACTTTTCAGTGTAAAATGAAAGTTTAAAATTTTTTGTGACCATAAAGTATTAAATGTTGAAAGATTATTTTGCATTGAACCACTGAAACAATTATTAGTACACATTCACAAAGCAGCCTACATTGTCACAAATTTAATAATCTTATTAAATGTACAAAACAAATCCATCTATAAATTCTAGAGACTGAACAGCAGTTTATATAACATTTAAAAAGAATTATCACAATATTCTTGTATTACTTGGAGATACAACACTTTGGGGTAATGTACAACCATGAGATTTAAAATAGCGCCTTTAAAGTAGAAGAACTGTATGGAGACTGCTCAAAAAATAAAAACAAAAATTCCCTTTGACCATCTATTCCCTTTTTAGGTAGCTTCCTAAAAATGTTACAAGACATCATACCACAATGATGTATGCATACCCATGTTTGTAGCAACACAATTCATAGCAGGTAAATCTTGAGAACAGGTTATATATCCATCAACAGATGAATGGATTTTTTAAAAGGTGGTATTTAAATCAGACATGGTGATGCACACCTGTAATCTCGGGGAGGCTGAGGCAGGAGGATCTCCACAAGGCCAGCCTGGACTACAGAGAAAGACCTTGTCTCAAAACAAAACAAAACAAAACAAAACAAAACAAGTGGTATTTATACACAATTGATTACCACTCTGTAAAGAAGGTTAAATTTGAGTCACTTATAGGAAAATGGATGCACCTTGATATATGTCAAGTGAAGTAAATCAGACACACAAATTTAAATATCACATGGTTTCTTAATGTGAAAAATTCAATATATAAATAAAATGTGGGGGGAAAAGACATGCAATAGGAAAAAAGAGAGAGAAACATTATTATCCAGCATGGAGAATGATTCTAAAAGAATACCTTGATTTAGTATAATTGTCTTAAATATTTTACATGGATTTTTTTTGCTTATTAGTCTGGTCATAAATCTGCATATATGATAATTAACTTTACGATGATAAATGAATCTGATGCTGGAAAAATGAAAAGGGGGTCCGAGGGGAGGAGAAAAAATTGAGGTTGTGTATACATACCTATCCCCTACAATGAATGTAATCACCATATACTGTAAATATACACTAATAAAAATCAAAAATTAAAAAATAACAAATAAAATAGAAGAATCATTGCAAAGTATGACGAGAAAAATACAATTTTCAACTACAGGTACATACCCAGATCAACTGTAAGATAGAGCTCATGTAGAGCTGGAAATCCAGTCCCTTAAAACTATCCATGTAAAAACAAAACAACAACAACAACAAAAAAACTTATCTATATGTCTGTCTGTCCCTCTTGGAAAGTCTTCACATACCTTCAGGGTACTCAGTTAGAGAACTGTTGTGTTGGAAAAGGGCTTTGGCCCAGAAATCAGAAGACCTGGATTTGCACCGAGTTCTGCTTCTGTTTCCTGCAGGAGCAGGGAGGGATCTCATTTGAGTTTTTAATACATTTCAGTTGCTAACGAGGCCCTTTCACATTTTACTCATTTCCACAGCATAGCAACTATATAAGACAGGTGTGGTGATCCTTAGTCCCATTTTTTAATCAAGAATACAGGGGCTCAGGGGGTAAAGAGCCTTGTCTAGCAGCTTGCTAATCATAGAAACACATTTCAATCCCAGCCCTGACTCCAAAGTCCATCCTTCAATCACTCTGCAATGTCATGTTTTTAAGAAGTCACTGTCCCACTGTGAGGCTCTTGGTCTACCTGTGAAATTGAAATGAGCTAGAAGAATCCCAAAATCACTTCCAGACTGACATTCTGTGAGTCTTGCATTTTGTTAATGAACTGACATTCTGCCAGTCTTGGTAGTAGAAGCTGGTCTTGAATGTAAAAGGTGTTTCCCAGAGGTTCACACCCAGGGATTAGGAAACAATATAGAAACAATATAGAAAAGATTCAGAAATTCACCAAACCCAGCAGTAATTCCAACAAAACATTTGTTGAGTTAAAGTCTAAAGAGTTTCACATGGCATCCAATCTAGATAGAATTAGATGAGGACTGATCTCAATAAAAGTGATTAAGCATCTGATAACTGGAAAAAGAAAACTATAAAAAGAAAGCAACAACAACAACAAAAAGACAAGTAACTCTATGTTTAACGAAACGTCCTTAGAAAGGTATTTCCATGTTTTCATATATAGTGAGATCTGTTGATTACTTGATATGGGCCTAAGACCTACAAAGCGCCCAATTCTCCAATCAGTTAGAAACATGATAAAATAATAATGAACCCCATATTAAACTTTGGAATCTGTAATGACATGAATATCATATATATTTTTTAATGTGCTTGTATTGTACAACACAAATAGCAGCCTACATTTGCTACTTTGCCTTCATTGCTACAATCCACTCCTCAACTTATTTCTTAGCTACTTTTAACCTGGCTTTAAAACTTCACTGGGATTTTTCTCCAAGATCATTATACTGTCTACTCTATAAATTCAAGAATCATAAGAATTTTCGTTCTGTTTTGTTGGTGATTTTTTTTGAAATGCAAAAACTTGTTAATAGATGAGATCCCAGTTGTTGATTCTTTGAAGCACTTCCCGTGAGGTTTGCATTTTGTTAATGAACTTTTTGCCTAACTATATGTCTCCAGGATTTCTGTAAGAGCTTTCTGCTGCATTTCATGAGACTGGTTTATCCCCTTGGTGGTATTACCTCAGCAAGTTTCCTTTATACACTGTGAGTACTCCTCTCTCTCCTTCTGGGAGATTCTTCTGCCAAATACCCATTTTATGTGGCCACCATTAAAGGTTTTTCCTTAGCCTTGTCTTATTTCAATCTAGGTGATGGTCAACACTTCATCTCCTGGGGAAAAATTCGAGTGTCTCTATTGATGACTCACAGATTTACATTTCAGCTTTATGATCCAGAGCCTAAGTACTAAGGTATCATAATTGCTAGCAGGATGGCCTGAAATCTTCAAACTCAACAGTGTCCTAAAACAAATGCTCCACCCAATGAGTGCTCTTTCTTGTGAACTTTCTACCTCAATAATAAGACTTGCATCCCTTCAGTTATCCAGGCTAGAAATCTGCAGTTGACTTTCCCCAATATATTTCCAGATGAAAAGTAGGAAAAAATATAAAAAGATTGGAAAATAGTTATATGCTTGCTTCCAGCATGGCAAGGTAGGGAGAAGCTGGGAATGTTACTAATTCATAAGCGGCCTGAATTATAAGTGGTCTGCAGGGAAGGATACTTCCTTGAAAAAGTAAACAAACAGTCACTAAGTCAGGAGCCTGAAAGTCCCACTGATAATGCCTCAAGTATGTTTCTTCTTTTGTATCTTCCCTTCTGACAACACTGCTCTAACTCAGTGCCTTGTATCTTTTACCTTGGGTTTAGTTTTCAAAAGCTACCCATACAAGTCAAGACCAGAGAGGAGTGAGCAAGCAGAACACAGCAATGAGTGGAGGGAGGGAAGGGGGGGAAGAGGGAAAAAGTGGGTGATCAGTTTTCCTGATCACAGCCCTGCTGTGCTGGTGTAGTAGAGCAGGTTGCTGAGAGAATAAAGAACACTCAGAGATGTCTAAAAAAGGTAAGGTTTATTGAGACTTATTAGCAGGCACTCACAAGGAAGGATAGTATTAACTAAGACTTACTAATCAGGAAGGGTGCACATGAAGTACCTGCAGGTCTGGAAGGTCCATGAGTACATGTTTCTGCCACATCTCTCAGCAAGTCTACCAGGGATGTGTATTCAACATCTGCAGTGCTCCCATAATTATGGGCTAGACAAGTACTAGGAGGGTGTAGTGGCAGCAGGGTGGACTCATAGCACTTATCCTTTCATAGTGTTCTGTTACTGCAGAGAGAGAGGTTTTACAGATTAGGCTATATAGGTATTGATGGTATTAGCTTGCTTTGTCCCATTGTATGGCAAGCATTCCAAGGAATAGCCGACTTAGCATGTACATGGGAGAATAGTTTCTTACAGATAACACTAGTTTCCATTGTCGTTCAGATAATATGTATCTGGATACCCTGGTCCCTATCCATATACAGTGTTCCCAGTAAAGGGAAGAGCACTGGGATACAAAAAGTGTATCTACAAAAGCACTGGGATACAAAAGTGCTATACACCCTACTTTTTCACAGGGGTGACACACTAGTTGACCATTAGAAAAATATGAGGCAAAACATGAGTGCAAAGTGGACTGCATCAACATTAGTGCCATCTTGGGTCACACTGTAAGACAAGCAATGTGATAGATCTATCTAGAAGGAGGGCATGGCAAAGTTGGAGTACTGTCTTCTGTTCTTACCACCCATTAAAAACAGAAGCATGATGGAGTTCATTTGAGTAACCAAGACAGTGAAGAGGTCCAAAGTAATTTCTCTTGAGGATTAACTGGAGGTTAACTTGAAGAAGATTCAAGTAAACAAGGGGGCTTGCACAGTTGTCTTCATCTATGCGTAGCACAACCTTGTGGACATCACAAAAGAACTTTGTCAATAGTAAAAGGATCCTGAGATGGAAAACGTTCGCTTCAGCGCATATTCATTGAGAGCTCACTCTCTGCTAGGCATCTGGGATACATAAGAGAGAAGACAGTCTCTGCCCTCATGAAGCTCAAGTTCTAGCCTGACATACAAACAAGTAAACACATGAAAAAGAATTCAGAAATGATACAATCATCTCCCACAGGAGATAATAATGTATCGGATACTAGGAACATCTGAACCTGCTTGAATGACCACTTGACGGCTTTTACGAGAGATTTAGGCATCGGATGAGCCATTGAATTAGATGACCCATGGGGACTCCTCAGTTCCCAGATTTTATGGTTTTCCCTTTCTATTACCATGTACTAAAATAGAACTTCCTTACAGATACCTCAAGGCCTAGAAACTTCAAACTCTTTGCTATTCCAGGAACAAGTCCTGTACTGAGGTTAGTGAGTCAGTGGTGACTCAGGGTGAATATCCGCCCCTGTGGTTCCCTGACCTGGAAAGTCTTTCCCTCACTTTTGGCCACTCAAAATCCAACTTGTCCATAAGGACTCAACTTAAAGATGAACTTATTTTTTTTTTTAACACACAGGGGAGCGCGCTCAGCGCATTCCAGCAGGCGATCACACCCACCCCCATTCGTTGCATTGGAGCAAGGGACGCTGCTGGAGAGGACCAGTTGCCCAACACCCCCAGAGCAGCGGGGATTAGACGGAGTCTCCTTTCCCCTTCCAACTCGACCCCAGAGCGGTTTTCCAGCAGAGCCGGAAACCTCCCCCCACCCCAAGGTTAGCACCACCAACCGCAGGCAGCCCAGAACGGAGGGAGGCACCGGACAGGCGGACAGCGCCCACCCTCAGCCTCGTGCACCTGGAGGGACAACCAGAACGCTCAGGAGGACCTGACTGCACTGCACAGTCACCTCCAGGGCGAGCCAGGGGAGCTCCAGGGCCTCAATTGACCCTGCCCTCCCCTCCCCTCCCTCTCCGCCTCCCCCCACCTCCCGCCTGACGCCACCATCCCTGGCCTGGCATGGCATAGGCCTGGCCCAGGAGAGCACTTTACTCACCACACCGGTAAAGATGAACTTTTTAACTAGGCCTCCTGGAGAGCCCTGAAATAAGTTACTATCCCCTGGGGCCCGTTGCACTTAGCATACAGCACTAATAAAGCGCTTACTGTGTTTTACTTGTAATAGACTCCATTATTTCTCACTCTGTTCCTTACCAGCTTTTGAGTTTTTTGTTTGAGAGAAAGGATGTTATTTTTATTTTCTCAAAAGAATTTCATGATTCTTATTGTACATAGATTTGCACGCAGTACATAGTCAACAAATCATGAATATCATACCCACCAATGAGTTTACTCATTCTATCCATAATGAATTAGACATGACCAATCCAGATTTCCACTGGCTGGAAATAAGAGAGTAATTTGTTGGTTTCATTAAAAATGGTCTCTTTCCATTTCTGCTCTATCCTTCTCTACTTACCAGCTGTGTGACCCTGTACAAAGGGCCTGATATCTTTATGCCTCGGTTTCTTTATCTGTGCAGTGAAAGTCACATCTACTTTATTGTGTATCTATTTAAGAACTAAGATAAGAACTATCAAAAGATTGTGACAAGGGGCCAGGGATTTAGCTCAGTGGCTTAAGTGCCTGCCTGACAAGCATAAGGTGGTGAGTTCAATCCCCGATACCAAAAAAAAAAAAAAAAAAGAATGTGACAAGGATTAAATGCAATAGCCCATGTCAAGTACCTAGTACAATACCTACCACATAATTAGTTCTCAATAAATATTAACAACTGGGAAAACCATTATTTAAAATAATAAACAATTGTTAAATATTAACAACTAAGAATAATTAGGGATAATCACAATTAACAATTAGCATATTGCCCTCCAATAGCTTTATGGTTGAAAGGTACAGTTTAAAGGTATGAAAAAGCAAGAATTTTTAAAACAGAAGTGACAAAAAGAAGGCAGATGGTTGATCCTTGCATTACATAAAATTGCTATCATCCTAGCAGGAAAAGATAATTCAAGGTATGCAATTAAAAACTGTGCCTTTACTTGTATTGAATTTGAAAATAATATAACCAAGAATGTCTGTATGGGATGAAAAACAGAGGTGACCTGCCCTTGACAGATAGCAACCAGATGGTTTGAGAGGTTCAGTGACTTGCCCAAGGCCACACAGATAAGGATGAGAGTGGAGAAACTAATCTGACCTTCCAGGTCCGCCTGGATTTTCAGCCATCGCCCTCTCTACTGCATTCTTCTGCTTTTCAGCTGCCAGGTGGAGGCCAGCCAGGGTTGGGGATGTTGTTTATTCAAAGTCTTACAGGCTCCAAGGCTTCACTGCTGACTACTGGGGCTGAAGCTTCAAGTACACTTTCAGGTTAGGAAGATCTGACTCACAGCCTGGATCAGGCTGGGTCCTGCAAGTGGAGGTTGCCCAGAGTGTCTTCTATGAAGGGCTGTGGACATGAAAAGGCAGAGAATCTGAGGCCTGGCCTATGTATATTTAATCATAGATGTGAGAGAGCACTATATCATTCTATAAATCTGTGTCAGGAAGACAAACCGGCAATGAATCCAAATGTGTCAAAGCCACATTTTGAAGAGGATTTTCAAACTATGTTTGGATCAAGAAACAAAACTCAGAAAAGGAAACCTTCCCTCACTCCCTTGTTCTATGAGAGGTGTGTAATGTTCATAAAGAGTTGCAAGGAGGCAAAGTTATTCTGATCTCCAGTAAGGTAATGGTGTTCAGTGAGAGAGGTGAAAAACAACAGAGAGAAGAAACCAAAGTCTACCAAGGGAGAAGACAGTAAAAGCATTTTGTGTTGCTGTTCCTGAATCTTAGCTTAAAGAATTATAAAGGAAGACACAGGATGATATTAGTCTTTATCTTTAACACATTATATTTACAGGTTTATTTTTTTCTTCACAAAACATCATTTGAATAGGCAACAACTTCAATTTAATACATATATATTCATATCCAAAGTATACCCAATTCTCCCCTACTCCAGATGATGACACAACCTCTAAACACGTCTTTCATAAATATAAATCAAGCAGCTCTGGCTCTCCCCCTGGCTAATGGATGGGTCTTGGTGCAGCCATGTTGGGTGCCAGAAAAGAGGGAAGCTGTGGATAATACAAAGCATCTTCTGGGAGAAGCAGGTGTCTGAGATTTCTGTGTGTGTCTAGTGAGCCATTTGTGTCAGAACAGCTATATGGTGGAGCAGAAAACAAAGTCTGCCTCTTTGGGCTACTTTTGGACTTTGCAGTGGGCAGTTCCTACTAAAATAGGGGCAGTTTTTCAGTGATAAATTTGGAAAAGTAGTAGATCCAAATGAGAACTAATACATGAATTTTCAGGAATATTAAAGCATCATTAATTCAGATCCCATTTATTTGGAATTTGTGATAATCTGAGTGTTATTGATGATGAGATACTGTTGTTTTCAGTTCCCAGGTCTACTAAGAAAACTTTAAAAAAATCTGAACACATAAGCCATAATTCATATTCAAACATTTAATTTATATATTACAAGAATGCTTAATTACTCATTAAAGCAGATGTAGAAAACCAGTCACTCTCATTTTGAATTACATTATGTATGTAAATAATTACAATAATTCCTTTGAATTATTCAACAATATTCATATAGTCAAGACTTTTCCTTTCACATTTTCCTTCTTTTTGCCATTCATGACAATCATGGAGAATAATCATCAACTACCTCCTATTTTCTATCATATAAATCTTCTAAAAACAATGTGTTGGAGTTTTTTTTAGCTCCTAGTGGGACAAGTTATAACAATGTCATTGCACTGAGATCCTCAAATACAACTACCCTAAAGTGACCTTGTCACCATCAATTCAGAAGAAAAACTTGGCAAACTATAATAATCCAACAAGCCATTCACCAACAAAACCATCACACACCTGTTAATCATTTCTCCCCCTGAATCACTCGATTCAGGGGAAGAAAGACAACTGTCACAAGTTTTCCATCCCAAGACCATCAAAACAAGTTTGCATATTCATGCCAGATTTAGTGAATTCCTTCCTAAGAGGTTAACAAATACCACATAATGTTCATTTGCTGCAAACACAGTGTGTTGTAAACACACTAAAGTTTTAAACGATCTGCATTGCTTATCCCATGTCACACTGTCCCCTGAGTGCTGGTTCTATGCAGTGTGCTTAACACCAGAGGAACAAGTTGTGTGTGGGATGGAAAGCATTTGTTGCCTACTGTGGAAGGGCTATGTGTACCCTGGAAATGTAACTTCATTTCTCTGGACTTCAGATCCCCCAGCTATGAGATGAAAGCATTGTATGAACACTGTCTTAGATACTTTTCTCTCATTGCTAAGACAAAATATTTGACACCCAAAGTTAAAGACGTGTCAGGTATTTTGCATGCAGTTTGCAGAAGTTTCACTCCATAATCAACTGGCTCCAATGGATGGCAGATAGGCATTGCAGAGGAGAAACAGTTTATGGTGGGCAAAAGTAGCAAAACAACCAAGAGAGAAGACAAGCCTCCTTCTGTTCCTATATCATATCCAGGCTACCAGGATTAGGGTGGTGCCAAACAAATTGGTGGACTGATTTAGTAATCACCTACCCTTAATTCTAGCACCCTTAAACCTAGCATTGCACCATGCATCAGTCACACATTCTAGACCCAGAAACCGTGGGAAGTTCTACCTATGACTGCATGAGGTTTTGGGGGACATCTAGGCATAAGTCATCTTTTTGATGCCTGCCAATTTCCACAAGGCCTACTTGTATAATGCAAAGCAGGAAGAGATGATATTAGAAAGCTGGTAGGGACTGGTGGAGAGTGAAAACAGTGGGCAAAGGAGCATGTTGAATCCAAGAGTGAAGAGCTTAGATTTTTCACAACAGATGGAGAAATCAACTTAGATTCCTGAGAGGCAGTGTGAAGTGATGACAGTGTGTGAGATGTGGTAAAGTAAGCTTAAGGGATGTCATGTATATAGTTTAGTAGCAAAGTCAAGGCAAACATCTCTTAATTATTTTTGCTTCCTGGGAGGGGTAAGGTTCCACTCCAGTTTTCTTGAAGAGACCTAATTAAATAAGAAATTTTAAGCCAAAGGGAAAATTCAATGTGGAAGGCTTATCTTTTAAGTAGTCATCCTTGCCCACATCCCTCACATGAGTACTGACCTTTAAAGTTCTCTGACAGTTTTCACAAGTGTTGTTATTTCATTTCGTTACTTCAAGAATCAAATATTTTCCATCAATAGAAACAACCATAAGCCAGGGCCAGGAAACCACTGGCCACAGACTCTTTTAGATGACCCAGCCATGTCAGCATTTCTTTATGGGGTGGTTTGTTAGGCTACTTGGAGCAGGAAATCTTGGAGAGGGGACCCAGAGTAATGAGGCATGGAAGTCCCCTCTGGACTCTGCTGAGCTGCAAGTGGATCCCTCCTGGACATCTTTATGAGTGGATATTGATCCAGTCATGCTGTACAACCTCTGGAACATGAGAGTGCTTCATACAACCAAGTGCTTTTCAGGAAATCTGTCCTCTTATCTGAAGTTGACTAGGCGTAAGTCACATGGAACCTAGCTAGGGGCAAGAAAATAGGTCTAAAATGACCTGAAAATTCCCACTGATACGTAGTAGTTGCTCACATGCTAAATTCATTAAGAAGAATCATGAGGTTGAGTTATCTATTATCCCTGCTTGTTACTGGTACAGAAAGGAACTATGGTGACAAAGGTCCTAATTTTTGCCATGACTGCTGTTGGCCTTAGTTGCCACTAAACCTCTTACCCAAGGATTTATCTTTATGAAAGTGGCTGCTAGGTCATGAGTGGAATGGCTAGTTACTATTGTTCAATACAGCCTGCAGCAAGTTCAGTGGTCTGTAAGGTCATCTCTCATGTAGACTGCTTTCTTCTTCCTGGCTTATATGAAGCAACTGCTATCCACAGTGGATTTTATTTATTATTTATTTATTTGTGACAGATCATCATTTGGCTGTCAGCAGCATAAGTACCCTGCTTCTAAAGCAAGATAATTCTAAATTTTGGAGGAAACAGGTTGTTTCTTTAGTAGCATGATGAGGCTTCTTTCATAAACTGTCATTTGGATGACATAGCCTGCACACTAATGTCTACAGCTAGGTTCCAGTCACCCTTTTAAATAGAAACCTGGCAAAAATACTTAAGTTTGTCCCCAGATTCACTGGGCCCTAATCCACTTTTCAGAGAGAAAGAAAAAAATCCTATTGGATTATTTGTGCAGTTTTAGCCAGTCTCTAAAATTTGCGACTTTTGATTCATTCACTTTGAGATAAATTTTAGTGTATCATTGACAAAATTTGATAGATAGCCATTGTTCTTGAAGATGAACAAAATATCAGTATGAAATTTCTCAATTTAAGTTGTATTTTTTCCATGAAGGAGATTAGAAACTTCTTATAAACTTTAAATTATGTTAGTATATAATGCAAATGTTAATAAAATAGAAGAATCTTTGTCTCTGTGCTCATTCTTGGCTTCTAGACCAGTCATCACCCTGACCTCAGGCTGCTCTTTGAAGACAGTATGACAGGGAATCAGGACAGTTTCTGTTTTTCTAAGAGAAACATTAGCTCCTCCATATCTTCTTAGTGGATTGCACCTGACTCTGGTCTCCGATTTCCTTATCTTAAGTTTATGTATCCAGACTTGCCTTGCAACATGACCTCACTTTCATAATTTTGATTTTATAGTCACAGAATCATCTAATGGCTTCCTAAGGATGAATCGTACTCTTTTGAAGTCTTGGGTTTGTTTTTTTTTAAGTGATATAATGGTTTACTGTTTACCTGCTTTGCTATTTCCACATCTTTTCAATTCTTAACAGTAAGGGACCAGTGTCTCAAATCTCTGTTGTCTAACCCCACAGTTTCCCAGCTGTCCCACTGATTGTCAGAGTTCCTGATCAGTTCCATGTGGTACTTTTTTCTTGAGACAGCTGAAGATACCTTTCATGTGTTGGTTTTCCATCTCTTCCTGCTTTTGGCGTATGACATATAAATACTCTCTGGAAACCAGTTTTCTAAACAAGCTTAACTGTAGTTTTGATTTTTTCCATGTGCTATTGCAGCTCTTCATCTTTTTTATGTTTTGTAATTCAACTCATCTTTCTTCTGGGGACATTACTTATCAACAAGAGTGGGTATATGTGATGGATCTGGCTAATAAGATATTTCATTACTTAGGTCAGTTATATCCTGTACTATTATATGTTTATAGTCTCTCGTTTCCTAGTATTTATCATATGCCACTTTGGGCCAGTCATGATCTCTTATAGTCATTTATTCACTCAATAAGTAGCTGTTGGGGACCTCCAAAATACCCTTGCCTAGGGGCCTCACACAGGGATGAGGGCCTAACCGGGCCACACCCAGCGACTGCCAAGTAACCAGTGGGACCCAGATTCCAGCTTTGGGTCCTCATGGCGCACTCTGGCAGAATCCCAGCACACAGAGAGGGACTTTGAGACTTCTCCCAGGCGGTAAGACCATGTGTAGCATCCCAGACCACCCCGGGCCACACACAGGGACGGGCCCAAGTGGGCCACAGCCAGTGACCGCCAAGCAGACAGTGGGACCCAGATTCCAGCCTCAGGCCCTGACTGTACACTCTGGCGGAATCCCAGCATACAGAAAAAACTTGGAATTTAGCTCCCAGGTGGCGAACCTTGGACTACAGCAGATTAACTGTGCCAGTGTGGTGAGTATGCCCCTAAAATAGAGGTGTACAGTGGGTAAATAGGGCCAGTAGTAAAGCCCCCTCCAACTAACTGTAAGACTTTGATGAGTCTGAAAACAGCGTGGGTAACCACCTCCTACACACAGAAAACATCAGGCAGAGTGAAAATGACAAAACGAAAAAGCAAAATGCAGTCTCAAACATCTAGTCCACCAGAAGAAAGTGCAGGAGATATTGAAATAGAGGACCCCAAAAGTAACACACCAGGAACCTCTGAAAAGATAGCGAGAGAAATAAAAAAAAAACAACTCCATGAGGCCATAAAGGAAATCAAATTAGAAGTACTCTCCCATGTACAGGCACAAATAACAACCTTAGTAAAGGAGTTGCTGAGCACAGCTAAAGAAGAAATTGAGAAAAAAGTACAGGAGCATGGGAAACTTATTGAAACCTTGAATGAACAACATAGAAAACATGCAGAATTCATGAAACAAACTGAAAGAGACATCCAAGAAACAAGAAATTCTATTCAAAGCTTGCAAAACTGCTTAAATGAAGCTGAGATTAGGATTTTGGACCTTGAGGACAGGATCACAATTAGTGATCATGAAAGGATAGAACTTTTAAAAATAACAAAGCAGCATGAAGTGACAATCCAACAGCTTCAAGATGATGCCAAGAGGAAAAATATAAGATTAATAGCCATCAGTGAAGAGGCAGGAAGCAATGCAAATGACATAGCCAAAATATTCACAGAAGTAATACAAGAAAATTTCCCAAACATGGGGAAAGAATCTGATATGCAGATAAATGAGGCATATAGAATGCTAAACAGTCACAGTCAACATAAATCCACACCCAGACACATAATAATTAAGATCTCAGACATGCAGCATAAAAACAGAATACTAAAAGCTGTTAGAGAAAAGACACAACTCACCTACCAAGGAAAGCCCATTAGATGCACACAGCAGGCTTTTCAGCCCAAACCCTCAAGTCAGGAAGAGCTTGAAGTGAATGAGGTATTTCAAGCCCTGAAAGAAAACAACTTTCAACCCAGACTGTTGTACCCAGAAAGCTTCCATTCAAATTTAATGGAGAAACAAGATACTTTCATGACAAAGAATAATTGAAGGAATTCACGTCCACCAAACCACCCTAGAAAGAGTACTGAAAGACATACTACACAGAGATAAAAATGACCAAAATCCCCAAAACAACAACAGAAATAAACCACCAGGTAGGATAAGCAATTGAGAGGAAAAGCAGAAAGAAACAACTGGAACATAACATGGCAAAGTCAAGCCAGTATATATCAGTGATATCCATAAATGTAAATGGCCTGAATTCACCTATAAAAAGAAATAGATTGACAGAATAGATCAAGAAACAGGATCCCACAATATGCTGTATACACGAAACACATCTGACCCAAAAAGAAACTCATAGATTAAAAGTCAAAAGATGGAAAACAGTATTTCATGAAACAGGAACCCAGAAAATAGCAGGGGTAACTATTCTAATTGCAGACAATGTGAACTTCAAACCTAAAATGATTAAAAGAGATAAAGAAGGTCACTACATACTCGTTCGTGGAAAAATTCAAGAGGATGAACTAACAATTATAAATATATATGCACCAAATACAGGAGCACCCAACTATATAAGACAGATACTAATGGACATGAAAAACCAACTACACAAGAACACAATTATAACAGGATCTTAACAGCCCATTGCCACAAAGAGATAGATCAACTAGACAAAAAGTCAGCAAAGAAATAACAGAACTGAATCATACCTGTGAGCAATTGGACTTAGTAGATGTCTACAGAGTGTTCCACCCAACCACATCAGAATGCACATTCTTCTTAGCAGCTCATGGGACATTTTCCAAAATAGACCATATATTATTCCATAAAACATTCTTAAGTAAATGCAAAGGTATTGAAACCATCCCATGCATAATATCTGACCATAGCACACTGAAATTAGAAATTAATGGCAAAAGAAATTGCAAAACCTGCACAAATACATGGAAATTAAATAACAACCTTTTGAACAACCAATGGGCTACAGATGAAATTAAAGAAGAAATAAAGCAATACCTACAATTCAATGAAAACACAGAAACAACATACTGTAATCTATGGTATGCAATGAAAGTAGTCTTAAGAGGGAAATATATAGCAATAAATTTTCATATCAAGAAAACAGAATGAGCACAAATAAAAAACCTAATGCTCCATCTCAACCTTCTAGAAAAAGAAGCAAGTTAAACCCAAAGCTCATAGAAGAGAGGAAATTGTAAAGATTAGAGAAGAAATCAAAGCAATTTAAACTAAAAATACACAAAGAATTAATGAATGAAAAAGCTGTTTTTTTGAGAGAATAAACAAAATTGACAAACTTCTAGCTAACCTTATCAAGAGAAAGAAAGAAAAAACCCAAATTCATGCAATAAGAACTGAAAAGGGGCAAATTACCACAGATTCCATGAAAATTCAAAAGATCATGAATACTTACTTTGAAAAATCTCTACTAACATAGAGTGGAAAACACAGAGGAAATGGACAGATTTCTAGAAACATAAGAACTACCAAAGCTCAACCAAGAAGATATAGTAATTTTGAACAACCCAATATCAGCTATTGAAATTGAAAACATAATTAAAAATTACCAACAAAGAAAAGCCCAGGTCCTGATGGATTCCCAGCTGAATTCTACAAGAAATTTAAAGAAGATTAGATGCCAATACTCCTTAAACTCTTCAATGAAATTGAGAAGAAAGCAATCCTCCCTAAATCATTCCTGGAGGCAAGTATTACTCTGATACCAAAACCAGAGAAAGATCTAACTAAAAAGGAGAACTATAGACCAATCTCACTAATGAACATTGATGCAAAGATTCTCAATAAAATACTGGCAAATAGAATGCAGCAAATCATCAAGAAGATTATACATCATGACCAAGTGGGGTTCATTCCAGGAATGCAGTAGTTTAACATATACAAATCAATAAATGTAATACACCATATCAACAGAGCCAAAAACAAAAACCACATGGTCATCTCAAGAGATGCAGAAAAAGCTTTCGACAAAGTCCAACACACGTTCATGATAAAAACCCTTCAGAAACTCGGAATACACAGTGTCTACCTCAACCTTATAAAGGCCATCTATGATAAACCAACAGCCTACATTATACTAAATGGACAAAAACTGAAAGCTTTTACTTTAAAATCAGGAACAACACAAGGATATCCACTATCACCACTACTTTTCAATATAGTTCTGGAAGCACTAGCCAGGGCAATCAGACAAGAGAGAGAAATAAAAGGAATAAAGATAGGAGAGGAAGTTAAATTATCACTATTTGCAGATGACATGATACTCTATATAGTAGACCCAAAAAACTCCATTAAAAGACTACTAGAGGTAATAAACAAGTTCAGCAGTGTAGCTGGATACAAAGTCAACTCTCAAAAATCAATAGCATTCCTGTACACAAACAAAAGAACTCACTGAGAGAGAAATTATGGAAATATCGCCCTTTATAATAGCATCTGAAATAAATGAAATACTTAGAAATCAACCTAACTAAAAATGTAAACAACCTATATGCTGAAAATTATACTGCACTGAAAAAGGAGATTGAAGAAGATATTAGAAAGTGGAAGGATATTCCTTGCTCTTGGCTAGGAAGAACCAATATTGTGAAAATGGCCATTCTCCCCAAACTGTTATACAGATTTAATGCAATCCCAATCAAAATACCATTGACATACCTCACAGATCTAGAGAAAACACTACTAAAATTCATTTGAAAACAGAAGAAACCTAGAATAGCAAAGGCAATTCTGGGCAACAAAGGCAAGGCAGGAGGCATCTCAATTCCTGACTTGAATCTGTACTACAAAGTCACAGTGATAAAATCAGCTTGGTACTGGCAAAGAAATAGATCTAAGGATCAATGGAACAGATTAGAAGATGCAAGCACAACTACAAAGACACTCACCCACCTGATATTTGACAAAGGGGCTAAATATGCCCACTGGAAGAAGGACAGCCTGTTTAATAAATGGTGTTGGAAAAATTGGCTCTCCACATGCCAAAGACTGAAACTAGATCCATGCATATCACCATGCACAAAACTAAAATCTAAATGGAATAAAGACCTAAATATTAAAACAGAAACACTAAATCTACTGGAAGATAAGGTAGGTAGAAGTCTTGGAGACATAGGGGTAGGCAGAGAATTTATGAACAAAATGC
The DNA here is from genome assembly GCA_004027455.1 of Hydrochoerus hydrochaeris. Lineage (NCBI taxonomy): Eukaryota > Metazoa > Chordata > Mammalia > Rodentia > Hydrochaeridae > Hydrochoerus > Hydrochoerus hydrochaeris. The sequence goes on from PVLA01000005.1 coordinate 665,371, forward strand.
AAATTGCATAGGAAACACTTCAAAGAATCAACAAATGGGATCTCATATTATTGAAAAGTTTCTGCACTTCAAAGGAAATCACCAACAGAGTGAAAAGAAAACCAACAGAGTGGGAAAGAATTTTAGCCAGCAACCCCTCAGACAAAGGACTTATGTCTAGATCATATAAAGAATTGAAAAACATCAGGCCCCCAAAGTTCAAAGACCCTCTCCAAAAATGGGCATCTGAGATGAACACACAGTTCTCAGAGAAAGATATACAAATGGCAAATAAATACATGAAGAAATGTTCACCATCACTGGTCATTCGAGAAATGCAAATTAAAACAACATTGAGATTTTACCTCATTCCAGAAAGAATAGCTGCCATCAAGAAATCAACTGTTAACAAGTGTTGGCGAGGCTGTAGGAAAAAAGGAACACTGTTCCACTGTTGGTGGGAATGTAGACTGGTACAACCACTAGGGTAATCCATATGGAGAATTTTCAGAAGACTAGGATTGGAAGTTCCATTCAATCCAGCTATTCCCTTCCTGAATATTTTCCCAGAAGTACTGAAAAGTTCATATCACAGCAATATATGTGCACCCATGTTCATAGCTGCACAATTTGTAATAGGTAAATCTTGGAAACAACCAAGATGCCCAAGAACTGCAGAGTGGATGAAAAAGATGTGGCATTTTTACACAATGGAATATTACTCAGCTATAAAAAGGATGCTCTTGAGGCCTTCATAGGTAAATGGAGACAACTTGAGACTATCCTCATTAGTGAAATAAATAAGAATCATATTTATAGATATCACATTGTGTCTCTAATGTAAAAAGTGATAAGAACTATAAGAGTAATAAAACCCAAAATGTGTAATTGCTATCGTAAAAAAGAGAGGAAAAGAAAGTGCTCTAACGGATATAACTGCATGTATGTTTGAGTGTGTAAAATAGATGATGATATTGCTGAATCTTTGTTGGATCTTTGAGAAAAACTGTTTGAAGTTTCACTGTTTGAATGTCTACTATGTATCCGTTAATTCTGTAACTTGAACAACTACATCCAAGATGACAATATATAATTTATCAACTAGTGTTTTCTTAGTGTTTTTTCTTTTTTTTTCTTTTAGAATTCTGTACTGTTGCTACTCTTTTTCTTTTGTTTTTTTCTCTTTAAATATAATTTTTAAAAAATGCTATTGTAAAAAAAAGAGGAAATAGAAGTGCTATAAAAGATACAACTGCATGAATATTTAAGTGTGTAGGATTGATAATCATATTCTAAGTTTTTGTTGGATTGTTGAACAGATCTGTTTGCAGTCTCACTGCTTGAATGTCTACTTTGTATGCTATAATTTTGTAACTTGAACAATTATTTCTAAAAGGACAATATGTAATTTATCAACCAATAATCTCTTACTCTTTATCCTTTTTAAAAAATTTTGTAATATTTCTACCTTTTTTTCTGTTTTTTTCTCTTTAAATAAAAAAAAAATTAAAAAAATATACTTGCCTATATTGTATCCCTTCCAAAGCACCTTAAAAATTCTTAAGAGCAGTGACCATGTCTTGTATTTTTTTAAATTCACTTTTATAAAGAACAGTACTTTGCACATAACAGGTATAGTAGATGATCACTAATTAAATGCCTGATCCATATGTCAAATGCCATGAACATTCTTTTATATTCTAAGAATACTAGTTTCCCCAAGAGACAGATCTTTTGTGAATGGCAAGAGGATCTAGAGACTGAGGAAGGAGGGAGGGAGGGGAAGGTAAAGGAAACAAAAAGAATTAAGATATATTAATGTCTTAAATACCTACTCCTTAAGATGTATGTAAGCATTATGTACTGCAAACATGTACTAATAAGAAAAGAATATTAGTTTCCAAGGCAACTATTTATTTTATGCAATTATGAAAAACTACAGGCTGGGGATTTAGCTCAGTGGCATAAGCACCTGCCTGGCAAGCATGAGGTCATGAGTTTGACCCCCAGTATCAACAAAACAAAACAAAACAAAACCCTCTATATATGTATATGTGGGAGTAAGTATATCAATGAGAAAAAGACTTATGAGAAAAAAATGGGTTTCTCATAATAAGCTATTATTATTTTTTAAGAATTTTATTTTATTTGAAGAAAATAAAGGTTGCTGAGGATTGTTGAGTAGAGGACATTTAGAGAGTTTGGTTGCTACCACCGGTTTAATGATAAATGAACTAATGTAATGTAATGAGTCAATACAGCTAGGAATCATGAGGAAAACTGTAGAAATTACTGATAATACAGAGATCAACAGAGGTTAATTACATAATTAGTTACAGATTTCAGAATGATTTGCTTGATTAATAATTATTTTTACACCAAGGGGAGAAGCAATATTAGCTCCAGCTAAATGAAATAAAAACTTAGGGTCAAATTTCAATGTCATAGTACATAAAAATTGTTAGAGTTGCAGGCAGAAGCTATAAATTCTACTATGTTAACATCAGCTCTTAATAAATTTAGGAGGAATTTTAGATGGCACAGTGAGAAGTGGATACAGGTCGAAGTGACAAATGTGCTCGTTTGCTGATTTAGTAGATGATACCCATGAAATCTGGACCAAAGTGGAAACAGAATAAAACCTGCAATGTTCAGATGGTTCAGAAAGGGAGTAAGAAGTCATCTTGTCCTCTGCGCTTACTTACAAGAGAGCTATACTGAGAACAGGGAGAACAAAACCAAACCTCTGTTGTGAAGAATTTTCAAATGCAATTCTGTAGTCTGTGTCTGTACTCCAGACTGTGTCAGGCAGTCTTGTTAACCTCTTTTCCCTTGAGCCTCGCCTCCTTTTCTTGCATCAACATTATTTATTTTTTGATTTTTCCATGTTAATTATAATTGACAAAATCATATGTACTTAAGGTGTACATTATATTTTGAAATACTCAGATATTGTGAAATGCTTATTATAATCAAGCTAAATAACAACTCTATCACTTCATATACTATAGAAATTCTTAATGTCCTTCATTTATAAACATTTTATAATAGGATAACTTTTTAAAAAATACTCTTAAATTGGGCTTGGTGGCACATGCCTGTAATCCCAGCACTCAGGAGGCTGAGGCAAGATGGTTACTACAAATTCAACGCCAGCCTGGCCTATGAAGTGAGTTCAAGATCAGACTGAACTACACAGTAAAACCTTATCTCAAAAAGGCAAAAAAAATTTTTTTCTTAAACAAAAAAGAAAAATGCTCAGCATCACACTCACAAGAAAAATTAAAACAGTGAACATTATTCTAGATGATTTCTTGACATCTCTACACAATGCATTGTTGGAAAAAAATTTGTTTGGTCTTTTTTGAGGCCAGGTTTCACAGTATTATTCTAGGTTGGCCTTGAAATTACTTTGTAGCCCAGGCTGGCCTCAAACTTGCAGTGATCCTCCCACCTCAGCCTCCTGAGTACTGGGATTACAGGCTTGTGCCACTGTGCCTGTCTGAAAATAAAATATTGACTACACTATATACACCATTTTATAACTTAGTTTTTCACTCAACAACTTTATACCTCAATAAAATCATGTCGACATCATGATTTCTTAATGACATAATAACTTTGATTTCTCCTTAACTCCCTTCTCTTCCTCTCATTTAAATATAGTTTTTCTTCTACTTTCACATCTTTAGAGTACGCATATTAGGGAGTAAACTACTATCTTTTATGAGATTTCTCTTGCCTGCTCAGCCCTTTATGTATCTTCTTTAATATCATTCTAAAAACATAATGGAATGTCATGTACCCATGGTTACTCAGTGAATACTTTTTAATCAATATGTTAAAGCTGAATTTAAAAAGGTAATTATAGTTTTCTATGTCTCCATTTTTGAAATGTAACGGGGAGCAGAAGTTTTGTTCACCTTATAGGTATCAATGCACATCTAATACTATAATGTTTGTTACCAACTGTTAAGCACTGTATGAAAGGTAAAACCCAGGAATGTCTTCTTTGGCAAGATTTAGATTGGTAAAGCAGTAGTTTGGGTGCAAATCAAATACTTTCAAAATTACCCTTTAAAAGATATTAAATATCAATAAATTTAGTCCAGTCAGTCACCCCTCTATCTTTTACCCCATATTAGAACACACAGTTTTTCTTTGGCTGAACATTAGAGGAAGAACTGTATCAACTGTATTTGACTTGTATTTATGTAGCATATTGTAAAAAAGAAAACATGGTATGATGAGATATGCCTGTGATGGTTGAAGCAGGAGGATTGTAACACCAAACTTAACCCAGGCAACTCAGAAATTTAGTGAGACCCTGCCTCAAAATAAAAATAAGAAAATCTAAGAATGTAGCTCAGTGTGAAGATGCTGGGGTCAGTTTCCAGGATTACAAAACAAGCAAGGAAACAAACAGAAAACCAAAAGATACACTTTATGTTTTAAACAACTATCAGTACCCTCTGTTTAGTGAAATGATCATGTAAATAGGAGTATGAAGCAAAGGGTACTACCAAGTGCAGGAGTAGCAAATCTACTCATGTTCTTTTTGGGTTAAAAAACCTAATTATGAGTTAATACACAGTTACATCATTTGCGTTTCATTGGCTCTTGCCTCAGCTGACGCCAGACCTTTAGCTCCTTGTAAATTCCTTACTTATAATTTCCAGCAGCACCTAAGCAGTGTTTTACATGGGCTCAAATCTTATACACTGTTGGTGGGAATGTCAATTAATACCATTATTGAGAATGGTATGGAAGTTCTTCCAAAACTAAAAATAGAACGACCACATGACCCTGCAATTCCTCTATGGAGCATATATCTGAAGGAAATGGAATCAGTACATCAGAGATACCCGCATTCTCACACTCATTGCAACACTATTCACAAAAGCCGAGATATGGAATCAACCAAGATGCTTATCAATGGATGAATAGATATAAAATGAGACTACTACTCAAGCATAAAGGTGAAATCCTGTCATTTGTGGCAACATAGACAGAATTAGAGGATATCATGCTAAGTGAAATAAGCCAGGCACCTTATGTTCTTGTTCATTTGTGGAAGCTAAAAGTTGATCATACAGAGGTAGAATACAGGTAGTGGAAGGAGGAGGAGGGATAGTGAGTTGATAATATCAGAACACATTTAAAGAACAGTAAGTAGTTCTAATGTTATATAGCAACATAGGGCAACTATAGTCTGCAGTCTTAGTCATACATTTCAAAATAACTAGAAAGAAGAGTTTGAAGGTTCTCAAAACAGAGAAATTATAGCCTTTGAGGAAATGAAAATGCTAACCTGATTTTGTCATTATATATTGTATATATGTGATCAAATTATAACACTGTAGCCCATAAGGAAGCCCTAATGTATGTTAAGAGAAAAACAAATCTTATAGACAATCATAAGAATATCTGCTTCTGAGGTTTCTGCTGTGATTGAATACGCTGACACCCATCATTGAGCCATCACCATCAAGCCAGGCTGTCACCATCTTATTCTGGATATCTGCATGATCTCCACTGTAGTCCTCATAGAATCAAAGTGCTTCTGAAGCCCCTGGCACTACAAATTATGCTGTATTTTATACAAAAGTGGATCTAAGTCCCAAATCTCTTATTTTTGGATATTTTGTGATGCAACAGTTTAGTAATTCCTATTTCTGCATTTGGTGCTCTTCAAGAAGTCTTGAAGAGCACCAAGTGCACTGTCTCCTCAATTCAAGGGTGACATCCAAAATAGATTAAGAGGGGCCAGGGATTTGGCTCAGTGGCATAAGCACCTGCCTAGCAAGCGCAAGGTCATGAGTTCAATCCCAGGTTAAAAAAAAAAAATAGGTTAAGAGCCAGCATGGCATGAGCTCTGACCAGTTGGAACACTGATTGGGGAACCAGAGCAGTGTGAACTGACCAAAAAGCAGCCAGGCCAAACCCTCTCCCTCCTGGTATCTGCAAATCTTCCGACCTTTCCACTAAATCCCTTATGTAAGCTGCCTCTTGCCAGCCTGACCTCAGCAATTTGTCAGGGGTTTGTCAGGTTTGGAGCCCAGTGGTGGACACAGCTTTGTCTTAAGCTGTGATTCTGTTACATGTGAGTATGTCTAATTTGAAAAATTTGATTCCCAGGTTATATTGCAACAACAATAGCAGACAATTTTTAATCACAAGAAAAATTTTAGAAAACCAGAAAATTAATAGCACAACCATTTTTACTTTTGAACATTTTCTCTGAGCACTTGTCCATATGCAAATAGTTTTATAAACATAATTTTAATGGTTATAATTAGGCTTCATTTTTAATTACAATCATATTATTCATTTTGCCAACCTTTACTGAGTTCCTACTATGTGCACAACATCAACTGAGATTGAGAGCAGTGTTTTATATATCCATGGAATTCCAGTTCAGGCAGGAAGAAAGCCAGATACTGAGGCAACCCATGTGTATGTCTTTTGTCAACTCCCTGTTGAAATTTTTTCCTGCTTAATGATTTCCCTGGTGCTTAGAGTCCTTCACTTTAATTCCTCTAGTTGTTACAGTAAAAGCTTACTTCCATAGAATAGTTTGTTTAGAGCCCCAGCTGCTATGGCTCTGTTGGAGGTCTGTTTCTAATTCTTAGAAGGTTTATCCCCTTGGGCCTTGCAAATACTTTTAAAGTACAGTTGAAGAAACCATCCTTAGGTTACACATACATAGCAGTTTTCTCAATTTGCTGTAGGCAATTGTATTTCTTTACATCTGGCAGAGTTCTGGGCACACAAGCACTTCCTTGTGGAATCAGGATGTTCTAGAGTGTGCCTTTTCATATTCACCACAGGCCAGTAAAATTTATATAGCCATAGCCAATGTGCTTAATGATAAAAATTAGAACAACTAGCACACTCTTGGTAGGAAGACTAAAAGTAAAAACCTTATTTAACTTGTGAAACACTGATTAGAAAAGCAGAAGGATGTGTTCAACAATCTTAAATATGTGGATTCTCCAAAAAAGAAGAAAAAAAAAAAGAATCAAGTTATATTCTGTATAGAGACAAATTTCCTGTGATGAAAGTGGTCATTATGTATATCCAAAATGTACCAATAAAAATCTTTTTCTTCTTTTGGAAAAAAGGAAGAAATAAATACAAATTAGTATTTCCCTAAGACATGTGAATTCTTCTAAGATAGCTATTTTGGGAAATGTTTATTTTGCTTAAAACATTATTTTATTTATTTTTTGCAGCACTGAGGATTGAATCCAGGGTTAATGTGCAAGTTCTGAATTACTACTTTTATCTTCAAGTACTGGACACTACTAGTGCATACACATATAAATTATAAAAATAAGAAACAACAGATGTGGTGAAACGTTAATGGGTTTATAAGTCTGAGCTGTAAACTCTTACCTACAAGAATTCTTTTCGGTTTGATATCTAGCACATCCTTATAATGTCTGATTTGGACATTACACAGAAACACACGTTCCTTGGGCTTCATGCATTCCCTCCCATTTCCGTTCAGAATTCCATCCTTTGGGGCACAAGAATGAAGTTAGAGCCATGATACATCTTGATGGCCACAATCCAAATGAAACTCTAGCTTGATTTGGGACAGCAGGGGTGGGTGGGGGTTTGTATTGTTCTTGGATCCATGGGACTTCTTTTAACTTTTTCAATTTATTTTTACCCTCCCAGTCAAGAAATTGAATAGCCAAGAAACAGAATAGGAATTTTCTTGTCACATTCACATTTGCCACCTACAGAATATAAAGACTTAAAAGTTTTGTTCCATTTTGAGAAACGTGAGCTTTGTCTCCATTTAAATAAAATCTGATTATTTCTGATTTATGACTGGGTACTGAAGTCCTGAAGTATTTGTTCTAACACAATTTCTCTAGCCTATATTTATTACAATATTTCAATGTACATAAAAGCTGAATTACCTAAAATCTTTTGTAAAGAAATATGCTTAAATCAAAGTATTCAATCAACACATACTTATTTCAATTCATGTGAATTGGCTATTTAATTCAATGGGAAAATATTGCAATCTTGTCTAAAAAAGCTCTTTTCAAATAATGTAAATTGTAAATGGGGTAAGATTCAAAATAATCTAATCAGTAATAATATAGTGAACCACATGATTATACCCTTGGAAGCAAAAAGTGACAAGCATAAAAGAATGAAAAGAATTTATCAAAGATTTGTTTTTATATTAGTATACTCCTTTAAATGGTAAAATTAGAGTATTTATATGACTTATTAAAGGCTTGATATGAAACATTTAATATAGCCAGTTTGCTTCACGGAAGCAGTGTTTGAAACCTTCTTCCTCTTCTTTGCGGGTAGTCATTCTCATGTTCCCAGTTGGGAACACCTCATTGGTTTTAAGATGCATGACAAAATGTGCTGTCTCATTAGCCTGCACACATTTTCAATAATAGGAAATATCACACGTTACTTTAGAGGTTTTCATATAATGGAATATCTTACATGTGCTAAAATATCTCCTGTAATTCTAGCTACAGAACAAAGCCCAGGTTTCTAGGAGTTATATTCAAACTTGCCCTCATTCTGGCCCAGAACTACCTTTTGCATCTTATCTCCAAGTCTCCTCTAATCAGCTGTCTGTTCCAGCCAAACTGGTTCTTCTGAAGTCAGATGAACAGACTAACCCTATTACTTACTGCTCTGACAGTGCCACCTACCCAAGGGTTTCTCAAATGGGTTAAAATTGAAGTGGTGGAAAATGTACTTGCCCTGTCTTTCCCCATCTCCAAATCCTATTACTCATTCTTCACAAATCACTCGAAGTGTCCTTCTAGTAGCATAGGACTGTATAATTTATTTGAGCATATAAATAGCAACCAGAATAACTTTCTGCTCACAAGTTTTGCATGGATTCAAAATGTGACTTTTATTATTTAATTTTTCATGTAGTTGTTTCTCAGATTCCCCAAGGAAACAGCAACACTCAGGCACTTTTTTACATTACATGTTTAGCAGGTGTCTTGCACTTAATATGTTCTCATCAGTATTGGCTATTTCATTAATTTAACTTATAAGATGAAGGATTATCAGTAGTATTTTTGGTTGGAAAGCTTTGCTGAAAAATTTAGAGGTTTTGTTAAGTTTCACCACATTTAGGAGCTTCTAAGGAACATGTGAATCACAACAAAGAAATGTTAGGGGGCCAATGTCCTCTAAAACAACATTATTAAAAATTTCTCTAAGTACACTAATTATTTTTCAAATTTATCATTTTCAATCTTGATCCAATTGTACTTATATCAAGCAGGACTGGAAATAGAAATACTTTGCAATTAGTATTGTTTCAAAAATATATTTGAGTTGCTTTTAGTAACTATACTTATTTCTACTGTGACTAACATAGAGCTAACTATATTTTATTATCCAATATTGTTTTCTTTTATTTTTCTTGGTCTGGATTTTGTATGCTACATATCGCCTCTTGGTTTTTGAATTCCTTGTTACATATATTTCTCTCATTGCACATCTTCTTTTCCTTGAATGTCCTTTCTTCCTTCTAATCTTTGTTTAGTGTTTTACATACTAGTAGTTTTCCCCTACTGATCTTTAATTAAAGTGATATGTACATTATAAGATAAAGAAAAAAATGAAAGGCACCATAAATAATACAGTATTTTAAAAAAAATTCCTTTATTTAAAATCCCACATATTTTTTGTTCTTAACCTCCAACTATCTGTTCCTACTTCAAAAGATTATTACCACTGTCAGATGCATGGTCTTTAAACATTCTGGTAACTGTGAAGACTTCTTTCTAACACAACTGCACTTCCAGTCTTAATGGCAACTTTCTATTTTGAAAATTCTTTCTGAACAGGGAGAAATAGGAAAACGATAATCAAAGGGTACAAAGCTACATTAGATAGGAGTAAATTTTATTTTTTATTTTAGATTTATTCTACATCATGGTAAATATAGCTGAGTGTTGTATGTTTCAGTATTGCTAAGGGAGCAATTGCAAATGTTCTCATTACAAAAACTCAACTATATGAGATCACATGTAGGTCAATTAGCTCAATTTAATAACTACATTTTATTAAAAATTCTAACATTATCTTGCCCTTCATAAATATATTATATACATGCCAATATATACTTTAAAAAGCTCTTCTCCCACATTTTGGAACTGTAGATTGAACCCCAGGGCCTTTGCATTGAGCTACATCCCCAGTCCTCCTTCTCTTCTTCAGGGTCTTGTTAAATTGCCTTGGTTGGGCTCAAACCTGTAATCCTACTGCCTCAGTCATCCAGACTGCTGGGGCTACAAGTATTTGGCTTCACCATACCCAGTTTATTTTTGAGGAATTCAAGATTTTCAGGTCCATTTGTCAAATTTGATGAGCAGCTTGTTTTTACTGAATGATATAACTGATGGAGAGAGCTCCTACTAGACATATGAAAATGTCAGCTTTGCTATTTTGTTTGTGCAATCTATAGCCTGTATTTTGTTTGCTGAAACAATTTTTAGCAATCTGAGGTGGATTCAGTTAAAAACCAAATATGACCTGGAAATCCACTTAAGCACAAGGAAAGTGCCATTTCTGGTTAAGCACACGTAATATACTTCTAAGAATTTTAAAAGGAGAGCATCTCGAATTCACAGCCCCTTTTAGACTGGATTCATCCTCTACCCTGAAGATAGCTGTTCTGTGGGCCACAGAACAGTTGACCCTTTGATACAGGAACTGAGGAGGTTGCTAGTGTCTACCAGTAAATTAATTACTGGAAATGTAATTGCTTACTTTTTAAGATAAAAATAAATTCTAAATATTCTAGCACTTTAAAGGACTACCTTATCCAAACAATGGTTTTAAGTCTCAGGAGACCATCTGTTTAACTGTAACTTGTGAAAAACACAAGTATCTGGGACCTTTGGTCTTCCCTGTGCTAGCTCCATCTGTGCACATCTCCTCTGCCTTGAAGGCTCAGGCAAAACAGTGACCTCTGGAAGGCCATCATCGCTCTTTGTACTTCTGTTCTCCTAATATATGGCATAGCATCTTACAAAGAACCTTAGAGCTGGCTAAGTGTTTACCAAATGGATGTGAGTTTTGATTAATTTTAGATGATTTTCTAAGAAGAAACTCAAGATTAGGTTACCAAGAGTTAAGTCAAAGGTTTGAAAACTTTCTAGTTGTGTGAATTTGAGCAACTTCTCCTGCTTCTCAGTTGTCTCATCAGTAAAACTGAGATGATAATTTGCATGTAATCTAAAATCAAAGTATTGAAGCAATTGGTTGACAGCAGGTGGGAAGATAAAGTTCATGGAAACAATCGGTGAGTGATAATTTCAGTGGTTATATATTTTTAATCAGTTCTGATCATTATATGCTCTAGCTGCCTAGCACAATACCTGGGATGAATTCACTATTATTATTATTTAGTTTTTTGAGACAGGGTCTCAGTATGTAGACAGGCTGGTCTTGAACTCATGGCTGGTCTTGAACTCATAACAATCCCCCTGCCCCAGCCTCTTTAGCTACCATGCCCAGCAAGTTAACTTTTATTATTGATCAAAGTGTAAAAATGGCTCTTGGGGAAAAAAATGGCTCTTGGTACTATCACCCAATGAAGCTCTTATGATTTCCAGTTGTACAGTCAATAAGAGATTTCATCACCCTTTCATACAAATCAACTTTTAAAGTATACAAAGTATCAACCATACCCAATCTCTTTTGGCATTAAAAGCTGCCTCCTATGGGAGAGAGGGCAAGTTTCTGAGTAGTTGTCTTCAGTATAGCTTTAATTTTTTATTTGTCTTTATTTTCTTTCATTCAAGATTTAAGAAGAGGATCCAGACAGGTGAAAACAACTGCTTAGCAGCTAGAGGGAGAGAGGCAGAAGCCCTGATGCCAGGTGCTGAGAGAGTTCCTCTAAGGCTGCCAGGTTCCTCCTAGTTGAGCTTGAGTGTGAGCCTTTTGAAGAGGTACTCACCCAGCACATCCTGGGGACCCATAACACTGTGGTTAGAGAGGTGGTCATTTGTCTTCTAAAGATGAGTTTCACTTCATCTAGAAAGTGGTTCTCCAGAAAATCACAGACACTGGAGTCTTTTTGGCAGAGCCCAAGGCATGAAGATCTAGAAGAGCTTGGTTTGGGGTCTTCCCTAGGGTCAGTGCAGCTTCCACATCTAGGGTCTCGCTCGACTCATCATCAGGTTTTCACACATCTTGGGAGACAACTTGGCTGCTCTATCTTTAGGGAATGCCTGGCATCCTTGCGTTCCTCCTTGGCAAGCTAGAGGAAGAAATGGCTCACATTCTCCAGAGCCACGTTGTCATGGTCAAAGGTGTAGCCCACAGAGAAGTGTAGGAGGTCCACAGGTGCAGGTTCACTAGGTAGTTGACAGCAGCCTTCGCCCTGGTGGAATAGTTCTGAAAATCTGAGAAGTCAGGATTGGTCAGCAATAAGGACCTACCCACAAAAGAATGGTATTGGCCGGTTTTGGAGGCCTGAGATGGGTGAGAAGATGGTTCTGAAACTTGTTAACTAGACGGTGGATGGAAGATGAAAGGGAGAGAGTCCCCAGTCTGTTCCATCCAAACACTTGAAGCAAGGGACAAATTCAAGAGACCTTTGGACACAGTGCTTGCTGCTGCATTATAAGACATGCTCATACTTTCTTCTAGTTTCAATTAAAAAATGCAGCTCAGTGATTTTGAACATGTCATTTAATCACTCTAGTTCATAATTTTCTCATTTGTAAAATAAACAAAAAAGTAGCCTCCCTTACTTTACTGGGTTGAGAACCAAATGAAGCATTTTAATTTATAATGAAGCCTAGTGCATTTTAATTTATATCTATTATCTTAAGAGAATGCTCATCAACCCCCCCCCATACCACTTCCCTGATCTATACCACCTAGCCTCCTATACTTATCTTTTCTATCCCTTGGTTTACTGTTACTTTGATTTAAAATCACTGATCTCCATAAAAGGCCTTCTAGAGGACACCAAATTGCTATTGTTATGGCCATGTGCACAACTAGGGACTCAAAGCAAAAATACAAGGTTAATGTTAGATATTGGATAAAGAATGCAAGCTATACCAGGGGAGGTGAAGACTGTGTGCAACAAAGAAGTCTGGAGCAGAGATTAAGAACATGGGAGCTGAATCTTGGTATTTTTATTTTAGTTTTGTGGACCTTGGGTAAGTTTCTGCACCACAGTTTGCTCATAAAAATGGAGATAACAGAACTTACTTTGTCAGATTGCTATACATTTAACACACTGTAAACACCTACTAACTAGAATTATAGTTAATACATGATTGACAGTAGGTGGGAAGGTGAGGTTCAGGGAAACTATATATTATATATTTTCCAGTTATTTTAAATCTAATTATTAGACAGGGAGATTTTCCCCCCTAAATTTCCCTTTTATTAAGCCTTTAGCATTTTAAAAAATAGAATCAGTTCAAAATATTTGAAAACAGTAATAGTAAAGTTAATCATAACTTTCAGGTTTTACTTACATATAAGAATAGTCATTTTCAGTTCATATAACATAAACATCTGTAATTTTCGTGCAGGCATAACTGGGAGTAGGAATGGAAAGTTAAAAAGTAAAGAAGCAGGAAGGATTTAAAGTTTTCCCCCTGTTTTCTAGGAATAGTAGCAGAGATCTTTCATAATATCATGAAGGGGCACCATTCAGATTACAAAGGTGTCAAATAATGAATCTGCTATTAATATTCTTTATCCTCTCCATGGCATCCAGTGATCTCATGTTCTTTTAATTGCAAAAAATAAGAGCTTCTATTGCTCTTGGGCTGTAAAACCTACGTTCAGATTTGAGATTACATATAAAGTCGTTGGCCTCATCTATCCTGGTATGCTTTTGACTTAGATTTGTAGGGTTTTGGAATATTGGTTGTCAATGTTAAAATTTTGAGATTTCACACAAAAATCTGACTTTAAGGTTTCTCTTGGGAGGAGAAAACAGAGTAACTCCTAATACCAGGCCCACATTCCTGAGGGAAACACTCTGCAAGGGCCCCGCAGTTACTCCCTTTCCTAGTGGGATGCACACTCTGTCTACATTCCTTATCAGTGCCCATTGTCCCAACTCACTCATTTACCTGTCTCATTTGCTTTACTTTTCGGGCCCCTGCAGACTCTGAGTCTGCACATTCTCTCTGGACCTTTCTTCTTCCATCAAAGCTTACTCAGTTCAGTTCCAGGTCCTTCATCAGTTTTTCAAAACAATAGCCAGGCAATCTGATAAAGTACATGTAGTTTGACACGGGCTTTCTGAAGATAGCATCTTAACAGAAAGGGATGACTCTGCAGGTGGAAATTACAGGCACCAGTAGATTTCCACCTGGATGACAAGTGTCCATTCTACTTTCTCTAGTCGGTGGTAGCCAGACCTCACCGTTCCCAGAACAACCAAAGGAATTGGTCCTCCGGTAGAACAATGGACACTAGCCTACTTGGGAAACCTACTCAACACTTTCACACATCAGCCTTGTTTCAAAGGACACAAAGCTACTGCGGGAGGTTCTGGCTCCCCTTATTCTCAGAGCTTCGGGATATCCGGGCTGACAGCATTTCCCCTCACCTGCTTTCGGTTGGCGCTGGGCAGCGGCGCCAAGGAGCGCGCGCATATTTAGCATTAGCTCATCTCTCAGGGGCGTTTCCGGACGCCGGGCCTGGTGGCGCGCACGGCGCAGGGGACCTCGCTATCAGGGGCCCCAGGACTGAGCAGGGCGCGGCCATTCAGGGTCTCTTAAGCTTCTGGAAGCTCTGTTCACATTTCTGCGTCTGAGAGCTCGTACCCATCCCGGTGGCTCCTGGGTCCATCCAGCAACCCTTGAAGGGAAGAAGTCCCTTATTCTCCGCAAGGGCAATCCCACGCGGCAGGAATCCTGGGGTACGCAGAAAAAGCCGCGCCCCGCGAGGGAGCTCCCCGTGGGTGGAGAGCGCCCTCGGGCCCATTGCTCGCTCGAGCGCCCCGAGCCCAGACCCACAGACCGCAACAGTTTCGGACCAGTCGTGCAGAGGGCCCGCGCGTCCCATCTGTGGTTTCCGCGCTGTCTGGGAGCAGCCGCAGACTAGCCCATCGGATCCGCCGCTACGGCCCAGGTCCAAGCTTCTCCGGCTCATGGGACCGTCGGCGGTGGCCGGAGGCCAATCGTAATGCAGCTAGGTCTTGCGATTGCGCAGCAGTGGTGCCGATTGGCTGCCGCCATGGGTTTCAGCTTCCCTCCTTTTGCCTTCTGCCCTTCTCCAATTCCAAAGCTTCAGGCCAATGAGACCGTGCCTTATAGACTAGCTCCCTTCGCTTTCTTCTCCCCGCCTCTGCAAGAAGGAGACGTTCTGACTGGTCAGATGTCCTCGGCAGCCCCTTTCCTTCACCAATCACCGGGAGAGATACACTCAGTGGCGTTTTTCAACCAATTACGAAGCGGTCGCGGGACCAAGCCTCGCAGCTTCACCCGCGACTCTAGTTTCACTATCCTTAACTCTTCTTGCTTTTCCCTGAAAGCCGACAATTCTGATTGGCCACGGTTGCTACTGTCCAATTCTCCTCCAGCCATCCACAGCATAGGGCGAATCCACCTCTCTGAGGCCGGGCAACCTTCGGCACTTTCCGCTCCTTGGGCGTGGCTTCTTGGCGATACTTTCTAATTGGCTCTTCAGGCCGATCGGGTTTTTCCGGAAGGAGCAGCAAACAAACGACTTCGGTGATTGGCTCTGCTTTGGATTTCGGCCTCCTCGCAGAAAAAGGGGGGCGCAGGCTCGGCGGGCGATTCCCAGACGCCTGTTACGCGGGCGGCGGGGCGCTGGGCGGTGTAAGGCTGGGCGGGGGAGGAAGGAGGCGGAGGACGAGTAGGAAGGGGGAGGGGGAGTGGGGAAGCGCTAGGCGGCTGCGCAGACGGCGCTCCTCACACAGCAGCCCCCGACCCGGACGAATGCGGGCTTGTGCCGCCGCCGTCGCCGCCCGAGCCGAGTGACAAAGGAAGGAAGGAAGGAAGCCAGGAGGAGCCGACCTCGCAGCCGCTGACAGGGCTCCGGGCCGGGGGCAAAGCGCGGACACTTCCTGAGCGGGCACAAGCGCAGGCGAGGGGCTGAGGGCGGCCGTGCCGGTGCCGCGGACGGGGGAGGGGGCCCCCAGGGACGGAAGCGGTTGCTGGGTTCCCATGTCCCCGGCGTATGGGAAGCAGTCGAGGAGCCGCCGCCCGGAGTCTGAAGGGAGCTGCCTCCGCCGCCGCCGCCATGGCCGCTGGATCCAGCCGCCGCCTGCAGCTGCTCCTGGCGCAATGAGCAGAGGCGCCGCCGCTGCCACCCGCCGCTGACTGACTGACTCCGCCGCCCTCCGGGTCGCCGGGGCCCAGCCATCCGCCCGCCCGCCGGATCCGGTCGCTGCCGGAGTCGCAGCGTTTCCCGTCGCATCTCCGAGCCGCCACCTCCCTCCCTCCTTCCCATCCCCCTTCTCGTCAAGCGTGAGACTCGTGATCCTTCCGCCGCTTCCCTTCTTCATTGACTCGGAAAAAAATCCCCGAGGAAAATACAATAATCTAAGTACTTATTTTCAATCAAGTTATCTGTCGCCGTTTCATGTGATTGATATATACATATATATATATATATATTTTAAGGTTCCCCCTCACCTCCCCTTTCCTCCCTTTCCAGAAAAGGGAGGGTGGAAGAATTATATTTTTCCCTAGTTCCACATCATCTATGTGTTAAATATCCGTATCTGTCTTGAAGACGAAATACAGCGCTGGCTATAAGAAAAAAAGCTATAGAAAAGGAGTGAAAAGCCAAGAAAACGAAGTCTTTTTTTTTCTTTTCCTTTTTCTTGTGAGAGACTTAATGCTGCAATTATCATTAACCTAACGCCCCAACATAAAAGGAAGAAAAGGAGGAAGGAAAAGGTGATTCGGGAAGAGCAATCATGTCGGGGCGGCCGAGAACCACCTCCTTTGCGGAGAGCTGCAAGCCAGTGCAGCAGCCTTCAGCTTTTGGCAGCATGAAAGTTAGCAGTGAGTATCGATTTTATTTTATACCCCTTCTCCACCTCACTCTTAAAATAAGAAACCTTGAAATACCAGGGTCTGTAATTTTAGACCTCTGAGAAAACTATCAGAGGTAATGGAACAAGGACAAAACCTGTCTTTAGTCAAAGATGAGGCAGCTCCCTCTTCCATACAACCTCCCCGGTCTCGTTAACCTTGAATTGGGAGAATATAATTTGGATGAATCAACTTGAAACTTAACTTGTTACACTTTTCTTGCTGTTGGTCGTCGGTTCGATCGTTTCCACGTTCGAACGGCCAAGAAGATGTTTGCTTACCTATCCTTTTGAGTAAAGAGGACAAGTCTTGATTTATAAACCATTATGGACATTTGTAGGGTGTATGTCTTCTGATATAAGGGAGGATATTTTAGTTAGCTTGAGTCTGAAGAGTTACCGTAGTTTTGTATGCTTAATAGGGACATGAAGTGTGCCAGCCACCTCACTTTTCTTGGTGAGGAGCAAGCTGTGTGACTATACAAAGTATTTGTTCTTAATCTGAGGAGGAACGTGCCTGGGGTTCGCGTTTGGAGAGAACATTGAAGGTGCGGGTGCGAACCAATGAATATCCAGCTGCATCTCAAAACGCATCGTCTTCACTTGAATAAGTGATTTGTTATCTCCTAACCTGTTCTGACATTACCAATCTGCCACCATATTAATTTGTTTAATCAAAAGGTATCTTGGGAGTAGGTCCAAGTTTTAACTAAGGTTTGTATTGTTATAGTGTCCAATACTAAGTTAAATGTTAATTGTCACTGACTCATTGTCATATAAGTTTAGTTTTGAGGTACCATTGCTTTCATTTGTTACGTGTTCTAGAGTACAGTACTGAGATTCTTTTTCAAGACAGTTTAAAATACTGTAGCATTAGTTTTCATCGATTTAGCTGAGTATGAGTATAGTTATAAGAATATGGATTTAGGGCATTCCAAATTAGTTGATGCAAAAGCCCGTGATGATCCTGGATATAAGGCTATTTGGTCCGAGATGGGCAGTGCTCAGCAGTGTTAAAGGTTGTGTCTGTCTATACTGCATTCTTGCCTGAATTTGTCCTAAAAATCTGTGTTCTTGAAGTGTTTGGTATACACTTTGGTATCCAGTGTTCTAATGTATCTATTTGTGGAGATGTTTATGTGGTATTTAATGACAGTTTATTTAAACATACTTCTAGAATTTGATAAAAATATCTTTACTGTTATTTTCCACAAAAAGGCGGTGTAATAAGGGCAAGTTAAACTATTTTTTTTGTCTATAAGAACTGAGAGAATTGAAGAATTGAGATTTTAAAAAGTTTTTTAAAAACCCCAAATGTATACGTTGTTATGTGAAATTATGTCCTTAAGCAACGTAAAATTGTTACTTTTAATTGAGTTCAAGATTTCAATTCATCCAGGCTTTTAGAACTTTCCTCAAACCAGGATAGCCCCAGGTAATAGCTGATTGGGAGATTATTTTTAAAAGTTAGTTTTTCCCCTCAACTATGCAGGGTGTGTGAGGAGGGAAACTGACTTTCATGTTTCAGGGAAGGATCACACTGTATAAGCACTTCATGGGGTAGTTTGAAAAGATTTGTTTAAACTCTAGGGGCGATTTTCAGCTATGATGAAGCAGATCTTAAGAGCCTCTTGTACTGGAGTGTTTGTATACTTTACATCTTGGCAATACTAGTTTAAAGACCACTCAAAATCAATTTTAGGCAATTCATTTATTAGATTTTTTTGAAAGATTTCTATAGTTAGATTATAATGCTAAATTTTGGGACTTTTCATTTTGTTTCCAGTATTGTCTTAGAAATGACTCCTTAGTTCTTGACAGAGACGTTGACCAAGGATACAGTAATACCTCTTTAAGTGTGGTGGTTAAAAGTTTTAATTTTATATACTTCAATTTAACATTTAAAAGTTATTTAATGCAAATTGTAGTTTTGACAACCTTGACCTTAAGTAACTTAGAAAAATGGGAGCTCTTTAGCATTTGTTAAGGTACTAGTGTTCCAAGAGACCCCTGTTAAAGACAAAGATACATGAGAAATTATAGTTCTTGGTGTCAAAATCCTATTTAATAGTAAAGGTGGGTTATGAGAAAAAAAATAGGAAACATTAACATGGTGATTGTATAATTATAAAATACAAATTGAATCCTTTGTTCAGAGGCACAGAGAATAAATAGATGAGAAAGAAGGATTGAAGTAAGATTTCTGCAGAGAAGGTATGTTTTGAAGTAGGTGTTAAAGGAAGCTGTAACTGAACTGATGGAGAAGCATGAAATGCTTCTGTGCATTGGAAACAATGTACAGAAACACTTGGTGAATTTTGTGAGAGACAGCAGGAGAATTGAAATCTGAATTAAAAGGACCTTAACAGGAAAATAAGAAGAAATGCAATTGAGGAATATGGGAAGGTTACTTAAAAAGAGAGCAAAGGGGTCTTCTAAGTTTGGTTGAGATTCAGGAGAGACATGGATTTATTGTAAATTGCTGAACAACATATTTCAAGATGATTTAGACAGCTGAATTGATGAATTTGAATAGAAAGACATTAGAGGCTTTTTAGGGAAATAGGGTTTTTATTGTTAATCTTGAGAGAGTAAAATAAAATGTGAAAATGGGTTGAAAGAACAGAATTGAGAGACTGTGAGTGAAAAACTGGAAGGACTTTGGATTGGATTGAAGGGGAACATTTGTGAAGGAGTCAGGAGTTAAAAATAAACTGTGAGGTTATTGGTCTGGAAGACTTGACCACTGAGTTATATTGTTAATTGTAATGGGAAAATTGAGAAAGTGCTCAATAGGAAGGGTAGGCAAGTTTAGTTTTTAAAAATTTCATCTACTGTGAGTTCCCTTGAAATTTAGCAGCTAGCAGTTAACTGCTGGCGATAGTCTTCAATGTTCCAGTCCATTAATTGCAGTTTCTCATTTTTCTACACTTAAAAATGAAAGATTTATATTTCAGAGCAGTAAACTAAAAGTTTTCATTTAAACGTTTTTGATTAAAATCCTAAAAAAAAACCTTCTAGTGTAAATTCAAAAGCCTAAACCTAATTAAATGTTCTCATGCTAGTTTATTTGAAACTAATGAAAATATTAAATTGTGACTTAAACATTTTAGTTTTTTTGTGATATTGGGGATTATACTTGGCCTTTTTTTACTGAATTACATAGCTAACTCTTTTAATTTTTTTCTTTCCTTTTTTTTTTTTTTCCTTTTGAGACATAGTCCCTAGTTGGTCAGTTGCCTAGGCTAGACTTGAACTTGGTGCATTCCTACCTCATCCTCCTGCTTAAAACTTGTTTTTCGAAGGTAATCATTATTTGTAGATTAAACTTTGCATTTAAAACAATAGTGATAATACCAAGCAACTGAAAAGCTTAAGCAGAAATTAAAAGTTGATTTTATTTATTTTTCTTTTCTTACCTATTTTTTTACTGTCATGCTTAAAAAATTGATCATCCAACATGGTGAGGCTTTCCACTTATGCATTCTTTTGGAAAGTTTTATGGTTTTAGTTTTTAAATTTACACCTTTGATCCATGATGTTTTTGGTTCTGGGATTCAACTCAGGGTCTTTTCGTTAAGCCATGTCCCCAGCCCATTTGAGGCAGAGTTTTGCTAGTCACTAAATTATCAGGCTTGACTCAGACTCACAATTTTTCTGCTTTAGTCTCCAGAGTGCTAAGATTGTAGGCATGTGCCACTACACTCAGCTAAAAGTTGATTTTATAACAAGTAATTTTGCTGTGTTTGTTAAGGCATTTAGAACAAGTTAAAATCAGAATAAATATTTCTTTTTACTTATTATGATGAAATCAACCTTTCTCTTTGTTAACATTCAGGCCTGTGTGTTACTTAAAAACATTAATACCTATACTCTTCCTTCTTTAGAATCAAATTACTGTTTATTTAATTCGCAATAGAGCAAGTAAGGGACTGACTGTGGCCATTTGAATTTAGTAGTAAATCCTTTTGGCATACTGTGGAAGAAAATTTAATTTCCTAGGTTCATTGCTTAAATATAAGATTTAGAAAGAGGAAAATATGCCAATGAATGTCATTGTTTCTTCATATAAACTTTTTCCTATCAAAATTTTTACTAGCAAAGAGAATAATTGACATGCACATTACTATTGTTACATTGAGTTATGTGATGATTAAAGCCATAGGGTAAGAACAATTTAGTCACTATTTCCTAGGAAGTTTAATCCTCCTGTGACACCTAAAAACTAGGTTATTAGAAAGTAGCCAGCTTAACATGAGATAAGTGTGAGACTAAAAACTTGAACCTTATTTTCATTCCTTTCCCAATTAGACTTAACCAGATTTGTTACCACTTAAAATGCGAAATAATTACATGCTCATTGTGAAATAAGTTAAGACTGAGACACTAGAAGAAATGCTAAGAAATGATAGTAAGACTCAGGCATTAGAAAGAAACTTAAAAGAAACCCAGAGATTCACAAATTAATTTGTGACTGATTGGATCTGCATGTAGAAAATGAAGTGACCACCTCATTTCATTTGCAGGTCAGCCTGTACTTGAACTCTGCTCTGTCTCTTGTATAGTTCTTGAGTTGCAGGTGTGACATACTGTTTCTGGTAAATGGCAAGGCTAGTTTCGCTAAAAGTTTTCAAAGTATCAGCAGGTTCTAAGACAGGCAGAGCTGTATTTTTGTGTGAACTTTATGCATCATGTATACACTGACTGTGCCACAGCTCCATACATTTAAATAGGACTGAGGAGATTATGAGAGAGGGTTAGGGTTGGGCTGGATTCAGACTTGTGCCTTTTGTGATCTTTACCCTGCAATGGAGGATAGAGGGCAAAAGCACATGGTTATTATAGTAAGTGCAGATACTAACCTGAATGACCTGGAGATTATTTTACTAAGAACATAACCACTACAAGTATATGAACTTCCTGGAAGATTTAGCATCATGCTGTAGCTGACTTGTGGGGTATTTAGGGTGGTGGTGGAGGTGGAAGGAGAGCTTTGCAACTATTCAAGAATAAAAACATTTTCATGGTTCATGGTTTTTAAAGTAGTAGTTGCAGTCTTTGTTCATATCTTTGGTTGTACACATTTTCCTTAATTATACAAACTGTCTCTGAAATTTGTTGAAGGTGATGTAGGAATGTACTGGATACTATGTAAAAACCTATGTATGTGTAGGAGGGAGTTCTCTAAATGGCTCCAACCCTTAAACTTAGAAAATAATAGTTACTCAGTTCTAATATTTATTAGTGAGCTTTTGATTTAAAAAAAAATAGCTACTCAGCACAGAATGGGCATTCAGTAAATTATTCCACTGTATGTTTGTGTCTGTCATGTACTTACTTGGTCTGGGTATAAAATACAGATACATAGCTTTGTAGAGTTATATCCTGAGTATACAGTCTCCTCACTTTTGCTTGTATTTTGGAGAGAAAGGATAGGAAACTTACCAGTTTTTTAAATCATTGAATCTTACATTTTGTGTTTAATAGTTTTTCTAGCAATTTTGACTATTTTTTCCTTTTGTTTGCAGGGGACCATGACCAACAGTGGTATAAACCTGAGTCCTTATTGTATTTTCTTACTAACATTGTCTGAATTTTATCCTTTTAAATCAGTATATTATGGTAACAAGCAAACACTTCTAAAAAGGAACTTGTTTCTAGAAACGTATTTTAGATAATTGGGTAAATGAATTTATAGGCTTAGGATCGAATGGGCATGTTCTAAAGCCAGAAAAGTAGTAGGTAGATAGGCAAAACTATTAAAAATATTGTTTCAGAGAAATAGCATTAATACTGTTTTTCATTCCCATTAATTGTTGCATCACGTCCCTAACCTTATTAGCAAGGTGAAAATAGGTTTCTTTGATAGAAAGTGGCCAAGAATAATGTGATTAACATGTAATGTGGCTGCTGAGTACTTATTAAGTGCTCTGCCAACTTTTTACATGCAGTTTCTCATTTTAATCATTATGAGAACTCTGTAAACTAGCTATTGTTGTTATTTCCATATAATAGATGAGGTAAATGAGATTCAGAGGTTTAACAACTTGTTGAAAATTTCTTAGCCAGAGAGTTTCTTGGTAGGATTTAAATAGACTTCTGAATCCAGAGCCCTTTCTCTTGTTTTGTACAGTTTATAGAGAATGGATTGCTGTTAACACCTAAATTCCAGAGGCAAGTGCTTTTTCTTTTAGGATATTCTTTCAATGATAATTTATCAATGACGAACAAGATTTTTAAGGTTAGTACTGCCTTGAAATTAGTTCTAGGCATACTTGTTAGCAAATATAGTATTTACTCATTTATAATTATGTTGGAAAAAAAATCTTCAATTCCTTAAAAATTTCAAGGAAAACTTACAGCAAACTTTAACAATGAATTTGTTAGGGCTTATGCCCTAACAACAACAATAATAATAATAATGTCTTTTTTTTTTTTGGTTTAATGTTATTATAGCATTGGTTTCCATCAAACAGTGCTGACAGTTCATAAATAAATCTGATATGTGTCCGAGTATTATTAGAATGTTGGGCTGGGGATTTAGCTCAGTGGCATAAACGCCTGCCTTGGCAAGCACACAGTCATGAGTTCGATCCCTGGTACCAGTAAAAATTAAAAAAAAAAAAAGGATGTTGTTTACCCAAATTGATCATTATTAAGGATTATTATTTTTCTTTATTTCTCATCCTATGGCTTATGAAAGCTGTTGTATCCTATCTTAAAATTTGATTTTAAACATAAAAGTATTAGATCGTATATACAGCTGGTTAGTCAAATATATACAACATTGGACGCTTGTTAGTATTTGAAACTTGGAACACCTTCCCCACCTCAAAGAATTAACAGCTATACATCGGTGTGGAATTGGGTTATTTGGAACTACACTTTTTTGAAATTTATTTCAAAAGTAATAAGAAAGTACCAAAAAGTCTTCCGAGTGGCTGGTACATGCTGACAAATGGCATACATGCTCTGCTCATAGGTTGTTTTTCAGACTTTTAGGAATGGATTTTTATTGTTATTAAACTATTTTTAGTAAATGTGCTGCAGCAGCAGCCATTATTATTTAACACAATAGTTCTGTCATTCAGTTGTCTCTTGTCAAAACCAAAAGTTAGAAGAGAGTGGATACCAATATTAAGCATTATATCTACTATTAAAGACTAGCCAGGAGATTGAAGAAATAAGCATATTGAGATTACTTAGTTTAGGCTCAGACAACTGCTGGGGAATCACTTTAATTTTTCAGAATGTTCACCCAGATCAGGTTAAATCATACTAACTTAACTCTTTTAAAGGGGCATGAGGCAGGAAATTCTCTTCTGGAGAGCTGGGGCTCTGCAATAAATTCTTACTACATCAAACATTTGTTGGTCACTGAAGTGATGCAGAAGAGAACTGGATCATCTTGACTGTCCAACCTCTAGTTGAATTTCAGTGGTATGGACAAAGGTACTAAAGTCTTTAGTATGCTAGCTCAGGGTATGTTTCCAACTCTTCTTCCATTGTCCATCTACATTTTTTACGAAGCAATGGTTTTCCTTATTTTTAAGGCTTGCTTTCTTGTTTTTTTTCCTTTGGTACATATTTTATATGGAGTTAAAATGCAGATTTTTACCTGCTTGTACATTCTATTTGTGGAATGCATGGAAGGTGCTGCATGGAGTCACTTAAGCTTTCTTATGAATTATATATAGCTGTTTAGACTGTATATTTACCAAATACATTTCTGGCTTATGCAATGAGAAGTTAAAAGGGAAAAGGTGTATATCCTAATTGTTGGGTTGAAGAAAAAGAATGATTGTGAAAAAGTACTGTTCTTTCGTGGGTCTGAGAAATTATTAGGGGCTTAATTGGCTTAACTAAAAAAGTTGACGGTTTCAGGTAAAACAACATTTAATGAATCACTCTAGAAAATTGCTTTTGTTTTCAACTTAGTGTATTACTAAGCCTTTAGTTACCTACCTTTATATGATGTTCCCTTTACTCTGTAAAATCAGTTAGATCTTTAAATTAACCAACCACTTTCTTCATGACCTGTTGAGATTATTGAGTTGAGTCAGATAAATTACTAATGTTGGGCTGGACTTTGTGGAGGAAGCACTTAACTAATTGGAGGTGCTGGAGTGAGACCTGGCATCAGACTGACAGTATTGCCAGCAGGTAAATTTGCTTGCCTCTTGACATTTCAGAACTTTCATGCTCTACATGCTATTTAAAATGAAGAAAAGAGGAAACTTTAAATTGGTAGCGTTTCAATAATGAGAAATTATATGTACATAATAACAGCAAGGGAAGGTATCACAACATATGGTAATAACCATGATAATATTGAGTACTATGTCCTAGAAAAATTATATGCCTAATTTATTTACATATTTTGCTTTGAAACAATGTGAAAAATGGTTCAAAATTTAAAAGGTGTTCAGCGAAGCCTTCCCATTTCTGATCTTGAAACTGTCAGTTTCCTTTCTTAGAGCTAGCCACCATTATAATTTCTTAAGTATCCTTCCATAGGCATTCTGAATCTTTTTATAGGTTAGTAATTTCTTTGATGGACTTGTGTTTTGTACATGAGATCCTAAATTAACACTGGTTTTAGTAGAAGAGTGTTAGAATTAAAACAACATTTAATAAATCACTGTAGAAAATTGCTTTTCAGCTTAGTATATTATTAAACCTTTATTTTTCTGTGCGTGGATGGAGAGTAACTATAAGGTGAGAGCTGCCCTTTCGGCAATTTGAGATAAATGTTAATAGTAGTCTTAAGTAATGAACACATTTAAAATATATTCCACTTTGTAAATGTTTAAGAAATTATAGTGCCAAGTTGATATATATTTTTTTCTTTCTGGAAATAGATGTTTATTTCATAGTACAGAAAAAGGCAAAGGATAATTTTATTTTTTTGTTTAACTTTCCGTTTTTCTCACGTCTTAGATGAGAAAACCTGTTCTCTTGAGAGATCAGAGGCGCAGAGTACGTCACTGTCAATAAAGCCTGTGCCTTTTACCTCTTTAAGAGCGCATGGTTTCATTCTGCTCTTAAACTAGCATTCCTTAGTCATTAAAACTTTTTTTTTTTTAGGAAGTAGTATATTTACATGGTTTATTGAAATCAAATTGTACAGAAAAGATTGTAATGAAAAATAAACATCCATCTTCCTGCTCCTTTTTCAGGTGCAACTTTATGACAGCTTATTCCTCTAGTATTTTTTACCATTTTTAATTTGGTTTTAATCTATTTTTTATAATTAATATTTAATGTTATTTTTTGACTTTTCATTGTGGTAGATATAATTTATTGCCATCTCTATCCCCCTTTAGCTGTTAGGCTAAAATAATTATGTTGCTATTTTTAGTTACATAATTACTTAAATTATTCTAAGCATTTAGATGCTAAACATTATTCTTAGTAGAAACAAATTACCAACAGTGATGTATTTTCTTTTCAAAACAACTTTACTGAGGTACAATTTCACATGATATAAAATATAACTGTTTGTAGTGTACATTTTCAGTATATTCACAGTTGTACAGTCTTCATCACAATCTAATTACAGTGTATTTAATATTCTAAAAAGCATCTTTGTAGCCTATAATCACAGCACTTAGGAGGCTGACGCAGGAGAATTGCTGTGAGTTGGAGATCAGCCTGGGCTACATAGTTCAAGGTCAGCTTCAGCTACACAGTGAGACTGTCTCAAAACAAACAAACAAAACCCCAAATAAATAAGTATAAAAGAACTCTCTATCTTGTAGTAGTTATTCCCTGTCATCTCCTTCTCCCAACTGTAGGCAACCACTAATCTCTGTAGGCCCCTATTCTAAACAGTACATATAAATGAATTTACGCAGAGGTTTTTTATGTTGGGTTCTTAGCATAATGTCTTCAAGGTTATCATGTTGTAGCATTTCTTAGTACCTCATTCCTTTTCATTGCTGAATACCATTTCATTGTATGGAAATACCACAGTCTGTCCATTTATCATTTGATGGGTATTTGAATTGTTTTTATTTTTTGGCTAGTATGAAAAACTGCTGCTATGAACATTAATGAACAAGTTTTATTGTAAACTTTCATATCTTCTGGGTATATACCTAGGAATGGAATTGCTTCGTCAATGTTAAAGATTTGAAGAATTATGAAACTCCAAAATTACAATCCATTTCTTTTTAATTTTTTGGACTTTTAGTATTGGTATTTTCTTTTTGTTGTGTTGCTTACAGTGACATAATCTCAATTATCCCTCTACAAATACAACATTTTATCAAATTCCTGGAATGCTTCTGATATCTGCCCCCCACCTTCTTTTCCTGGAGTGTCCTTTTTCTTAAAGTCTTCATTCTACTACTAGTATCTTATAAGTCTCATTGAAAAGCTGTTACTGTGTGATTTCTTTCCATTGCTCTTCAGGGGGTGATTATTATCTTGTTTCCTGGATCCCATATCTTTGTATCATTGAGTAGTTCTTATCTAAATATAATCTTGTGACATTAGCCAGCAGTATCAAAGTACTATGGTTTGTATCTGGAAAAGTTGTTAATTCATTATGTTTTCTATATTTGCTCCAAAGGTTGGTTAGGAATGTAACATATTTTTGGCAGGTGTCTTCACCTTTTCAGTATGTAGGCATTGAGAGATATTTGGAGGTTACCTAGTATTATTAGGATCAACTGATTGCCATGCTAACATACAGCAACAACACGAAACAAATACAGAAATCTGAAAGATTAAAAATTAAGAAATGGTTTAGACCACAGCTATTCAGAATTATGTAAGCCATGAATGTGAGTGACATACACAGTTTAAAATTTTCTGTGAACCATTCAAAAAGTAAAAAGGCACAAGAAATAAAATTTAATGTAAATATGGTATGTCCAAAATATTACTTGTGCATTTAATCAGCATAAAATTATTTCTGTTTCATGTTTTTAATACTAAATCTTTATAATTTAGCATTTCACACTTAACATACTGATTTTGAGTGGCCACATTTCAAGTGCTCAGTTAGCTGTAATGGATGGGGGGGGCAGGTTTTATATTCAGGAATTTTTTTCAACCTAATACATTTTTCTTATTTCCAAGTAATAGAAAAGGGGCCTGTGGGTGTTTGTGTATTAAAAATACTTCAGTTTATGTCATTGCTTTTTTATATTTAGCTGTATTTGCAGTTTATTTTGAAATTGTATATCTTTAAAGAAGGTGGATTTTTTTATGTTCTTCAGGAAAGGGCCTGATATAGAAGGTAATGATCCTCCCCATATTTATATTTACAACTGTTAAAATGTGTGTTGAGATTTTTACTGGTAGGCTTGAGATTGTTTAGATGTCATTGCTGTGAATGGTCTAGCCATAATGAAATTTTACTGGTTCATGTGTTGTTTTTGTCATATATTCTTTTCATGTTTCAAAGATCTACTTAGCTTTTAGAATCTCAAATGGCTACCCCAGCTACTTAGTCATGCATGCCTATCCCAAGACATGAAATTCACTTGGATATAACTTCTTCAGCATTCTCTATGGCCCTTAGTATATTCTGCCTTATATTTTAGCTAAAAGTTCCAGCTGCATATTTTACCCCCCCCCTTCTATTTCCAGCAGTGTGGAGCATTGAACTTTCAGTATTCACTTAATATATACTCAAGTTGCAAACAGTTTTAATCACAGTGCTGTGGTGTACATAGTAGTGTCAGGGAAGAAATTTCCAGGTCACCAAACTGTTATTGGTATGTTTAGGAACATTTAAGTTTAAAAATAAAAATATAAAGTTAAACCAAGACTTCTGTTTGAATGTGAAGGAATAATAGAGATTTAGAAACTTCTGTTATACTATATGTGCTTAACACTGAGTGGCTGTGAATTTGCAGGTGGCTGAATGAAAGAACTCAGGTGCTAGGTTACACGGTTAGTACCTTGGAAACAGTTGAGCATTTGCAGGCACTGCAGTAACCTCAAACCTACCAAGATTTTATTTGGAGTTTGTGGCAATAGAGAATAGAAGAGAGATTTGAAACAGTGAAATCTGACAGATCAAAGACATTATTTTCAAAGTAGCTATTGTACAAAAAAGAGATACAATAAACAGTATTTTAGTATGAGCAGTTCCTTTCATTTGATTATGGTTAGATGTGTAATTGTAATATTATGGGGGAGTTGTGAAACTAATTTTTGTAAGACCTCTTTTTTTGGTCTTTAAGATAGTATTTCTTTATATAGTAGTGTATATTAGTATATCACTTCTACAGCAGTGATGGCAAATCTTTTAGAGCGTTGAGGGATGCAGCTTGCTGCAGCTCACTTGCCATAGATTCACCACCACCATTTTTTTTCCAAAGACTGTGAGAAATAATGAAAAGCATAGGTCTTGTTGCTATAAATAATGTAGCTTCTTGTGTCTGCCTCTGTGACTAATTGTGTACATTGTGAGAAAGTTATCTGGTCTAAGATACAATTTTTAGATATGGAAGAGATTTTGTGTTCTTTATAAATAGCAAATACCTGTTGTGCCCTTCTTGAACCAAGAAGAGTTAATAAAGAATAAGGTATAGTTCTGTTTAAATTCGGAACATCAGGGATAACTTTCACTGACTTTTGACTCCTTAAAAAAAAAAAAAGAGTGGCTATGTACTTTGAAAGGAGAGAGGAAATGTTATAGTATTAATTTTTACTCTTATGTTGGAAAAAGAAGCAAAGGTTTTGTCATAACTTCTAAAATGGGAGCAAGTGAGCCAATTCCTGGGATCCTTAGAAAAGAAAGAGCTCTATGAGCTATATGTGCCTCCACTGCCTGGTATAGTATCAATATAAATTGTACTGTCTTTATTGTATAAAAATGCATTTTTACATTATGTGTAGTTTGATCTTTTTTTTTTTTTATTTTTTATTTTTTTTATTTTGTGACAAAGTCCCTGAGTTGCCCAGTAGGTCTTGCACTTTATAATCCTCCAGCTTCAGCTCCTCAGGATGCTGGAATCACACACCTACTGAACACATTTTTTTTTCTTGTTGTTGTTATCACATATCCTCAAAACCTGTGTGCTTTTCTAAAGTTTAGAGAAAAAGATGCTTCTGTGGACTACAGAGTAAGGGTGTGGGAAGAAACTAGAAAAAAGTTTGTGATTATGGTAAGGTGTTGAGTTTCCCTGGTGGCCACATTTTAGCACTTGAAGGAAATCAAATTCAGTTACCTTTTGAGTGTTTACCATGTGCCAAATACTGTCATTTCTTTTAAGTTTCATAATAACTTGAGACAATCTTACCCCTTTAATGCAAAGCTGAAGAAAACACATTTTAATAGATTTATTTAATATCTTACAGCTAGAAAAGAATATATTAAACCAAGAGCTTCAATTACTATGTCACTGCACTAAAATAAGAAATTTAATTCTATTTTATTTACTTTTCACCACAGTTCTATAAGGCAAATATAACTTATAAATAAGGAAACTGAGGCTTGTTGGTCCTAATATCAAGAAAGATTCAAAG
Organism: Hydrochoerus hydrochaeris; assembly: GCA_004027455.1. Lineage (NCBI taxonomy): Eukaryota > Metazoa > Chordata > Mammalia > Rodentia > Hydrochaeridae > Hydrochoerus > Hydrochoerus hydrochaeris. The sequence goes on from PVLA01000005.1 coordinate 695,897, forward strand.
ACATACATTGAGCATATTATCTTAACAGTTGTACTATGTGACATTTACAATTTGGAAAGGAAATAAGATTTTGTGAAACTGGATGAGTTGAAGTTTAACTCTTTGCCTTGTTACTTACTGAGGAGAAAGCAACTGTTAGTCAACCCAAGTAAAGTTTAAATTGTTTTCTTTAAAAGAAAAATTTTAGGGCTGGGAATGTATCTTAGTGACCCAGTGCCGGCCTGGCGATTAATGAGGCCCTGAGTTTGATTCCTGGTACCAAAAAAGAAAGTAATTAAAAAAAAAAAAAGTTTTTTTGAAAAAAAAAAAAAAAAGAAAAAGAAAATTTTAATAGCAAACACTGTGCTGTTAAAACTGATCAGATTGTTTATAACACATGGATTAAAAACTAAGGTTGAAATCCATATTACCAAATTAGTTTTGAGCCAGAACTCTATCTTGGCTTGAAGAAAGTGAGGCTTACAGAGGTTAGGTAAGTTTTGCTAAGATTTTATAGTTAGCAAGGTGACAGAGCCTGAATTCCAACCTAAGTAATACAGTATGGCAGCCTTACATGCTTAAAGTATGTTAGTGATTGTGAAAAAGCGGAGCCTTGCTATCTCTGCTAACTTGAAGGTGCCAATTTTGAGCCTGCACGATACATACTAGTCTGGTTCAAGGCAAAAACAGGAATAGTACACTTCATCTGCTTCTATCATTATTTTATTATAGTCACTGGTCTCAGGATTTAATACATAATGAATATTTTTTTAAAAAAACTCAAAATATAAAACTATCACTAGCAACATTTCTTTTTAGGAGATTTTAATAGGATGTATGCTGTTTGTTTGTTTTTTGGTGGTGCTAAGGATGGAACCCAGTCCTCATGCATGTTGATCAAATTACAATCACAGCCCTCTAGGTTTTGAAGGTAGTTAAATATGAATAGAAATGTTGCTTTATAGTTTTGGACTTGAATAAAATTTTCTGTGAACTTTCCTTAGTTGCGTGTTTTGTCAAGTTACAGTAAAAAAAATCTTTCCATGATAGAAAATTGATGTATAGTATACTTGCTTCCATCCTATCATGCCTTTTGTCTGTAAATAAGGGGTAGAAACACATTTTGTATGTAATGATTGATTTATAAAACCGTTTATACCTTCCATATAACTTGAAAACTAGTAGACAGATCCTGTTTTCTCCTAATTTTACAATAATGAAAAGTTTTCATGCCATTAGATTTTTTTCATGACACTTAAAACAGTATGTCTGTACATGGTAGCACATGCCTGTATCTTGGCAGTCTGGGAGACTGAAGCAAGAGGATTGCAGGTTTGAGTTCAGCCTGGGCAACCTAGTGATTTATTGAGACTGTCTCATTATAAAAAAAAAGACTGGGATGTTGCTCAGTGTGAAGGCCCTTGGTTCAACTCTCGCCCCTTTCTCTCTGTCTCTCTGTCTGTCTGTCTCTTTCTGTCTCTCTGTCTGGCGCTCTCTCTCTCTCTCTCTCTCTCACACACACACACACACACACACACACACAATGGTCTGAGTTTTAATGTATAGTAATTAATATATGGAATACTCATATGTCAAAGGCACTTATTTGCCAGCTAAACTATACAGAATGAGGGTGGGAACTAGATAAAAATCAAAATGAGGAGCAAAAGAATTACTGCAGAATTTGGGCCTATATGAAAGTCTTTGAATTAGTGTTTCACATAGTAGTTATTCTGAACTCTGTAATGGTAAAAGTAAATGCACTGTTCTGTGGCCAAAGAAATTTAAGATATGCTGTCCATACAGCATTTCTTGAAGGTCTGGTATTCTGTGGATCTCTATCTTTGATGTATTTGAACCTAACTTTGATGTATTTGAAGCAAAGGAAGCCAGTATTTAATAAGCATTATTTTCACAGGGTAGTACTTTCATTTTACAGACTAGGAAACCCTTGCCCTGCTGGAGAATAAGGGACATGAAACTAGTAATAGAGCAGACCTGGGAATGGGTCCTTAATCACTCTGACTGCTAGCTTTTTGTTCTTTTGAACTTAATATACTATCATGAGATTGTAATTGACTGGTTCCATTGGCTCTTGTTTCTTAGAAACAACAGTTTAGCAGTAATACTGAAGAAAGACTAAGCTGTCCTATTTAGGGAAGATGGAAAAGATAAATTCACCATCTCAGACAGGTCATACTAAACCCATAAGTGAGTATTTTAGACAGCACTGTAAATCTGTAGCTTTTCATCTGATTTTAATATTTCATCTGAATTTAATATTAATATTTTGGCTTCCTCTCTGGTCAGGTGTAGTAGAGTTTAGAATAGTTACCTATTTATAGCTTCAGTTTCCTTGACTGGGACTGTATTATAAATAAAACTATCTAAGTGATTGATCCTTAAAGAAGTGCTGTGCACAGCAAAGTAGACAGTATTTGGTATATAGTAACCTTAGCCGCCATAATAATAATAATAAGGCTTACACATGCTTGTTGCTTTAAAAAAAAAAAAACTGATGTGTATGAAATGGTTATGAAGAAAGCCTTCACATTTCTTCTGTATTTATTTGGGGATAAAATCTTTTGTTTTTCAAGTACTAGAAATTCCATGTTAAATATATTTTATAGAATGTTAAGAAAAGTTGCAATTCCTTCTAGTGATATAGCTAGCACTCTTGGTAAGTACTAGTTGTAATCAGCAGATTTGGTCCAATAGGTGTCCTTAACATTTTTATTTTTAAGTGAGATGTGTATTTTAAGGAAACCACATGATGGTGTAACCATTGTTTTTAGACTGCATTAAAAACAAACAAACAAACAAACAAACTGTGCAGTGGCAGCTTCGTTTGTATTGACTATTAAGCATTAAATATTTGATTAAGATATTTGTATGTGATAGACACCAACTGAGATACCTATAGTCTTACTCAGGAGAATTCATTTAAGTGATAATGTTCAAAATATTTTAGTGGCTATTTAGTAACATTCAGAATTACTAAGGCTATTAATTGTGAATTGAGTTAAGCAGAATATTGTATTTTTTCCTTCATTTTTAAAAAATTCCTTTTCAGTTTTGAGAATGTGTGGGGGATAAGCCTTTTCCTTTCTGAAAATTTGATTTTTTTCCTTCCTTTTCATTCTGTGCTTTCAAATAGGAAAGATCCTTGGAAGCCTCAAGAAGAATATCAGAAAGTTTTCACAGCTTGAGGCGAGAGTGGTTTTCATGGGAAACCTTTTCTCATAAAGTAAAGTACTCTTCCTTCCCAAAATATTTAAAGGAGCAGCTACCAGCACCTTACTGCTTTGTCGTTAACTAGAGTGAAGAAGCAAAGAAGAGTGAATCATAGGTTTCTTCTCTTTTCTGTCTCTTACTATGTTTCCCTTTCCTCTTGGCTCTCTAGGTACTGAGTTTGGCTTCCTGTAGAATGAAGTAATTTTAATTAATCTCTCTTTGTAGTCTTGTACTGTCAAACAGATGGTGAAATTTTTTTTTTTTAACTTAAGGGTCTTTTATGTTTAAATTACTTTAATTTATTAAGTTTTCAATTATATAAAAGTGATAAACAGTGTAATGAACACTATATATCACCTGTTTGTGTAACTAGCTATACACTACTCAGTCTTGTTTCATCTGTGCTATCCTCACCACTGCCCTCAACTTTGTTGTTGTTGTTGTATTGTTTTGGTACTAAGGAGTAAGCCCAAGGCCTTGGGCCTTTGCACTGAGCTACATCCTCAGCTTTCTGTTTTTTAAAATTTTGAGATGGGATCTTCGTAAATTTCCACATTGCCCAGTGGGGCTCCACTTTTTGATACACCTGCCCAGCTTCCTACAGTGTTGAGATAACACATGGACCCCATCCCAGCCTGCCAGTCATTTTAAAAATTGCCACATGATTTTCCCAGCAAATGTTTTATTATATTTTATTAAAAGAAAATGCTTAAAACAAACCTAAGTATGATACTGTGACTCTTTCTTTTAAAAAACCTTAACATTAACAGATCTAGTCAGGGTTCATATTTTCTTTGTGTATCTTTTTTTCTTAACAAAACTGATTTGCTTGAATTAGGTTCTAAGACTTAGTCTGTACATTGCATTTGGTTGCTATTTTAAAATCTATTTTCAGTCGATGATAACTTTCCTTTTCCCCTCTTTTCCTTTCCAGTTATTTATTGAAGAAGCCAGACAGTGTGTTCTTTGGAATTTCCAGTGTGTTCTGGATTTTGCTGATCTCTGTGGTCATACAATATATTTCTCTGTCCTGCAAAGCTTTTTTGATTTTTGCTTTCTAATTAGATCACTTAGGTTATACTTTGTATTCTCTACTGAATGAACAAGGTGGCACACTTGTTGAGGCACTACTATTTTTGTGATGTTTGGTGATTATACTTATTTTTACTATCCTATCTACTCATCATCATTAAGTTTCCATTCATATAATCGTCTCAGCAGTCATTGATAGCCATTATCTGTATCAAGGTTTTGGCAAACTACAGTCAAGTGGCCAAATGTGATTCACTTCTTAGTTTGGTGTTTTATTAGAATGTTCCCACACTTGTTTCTGTACAGATTATCTGTGACTCCTTTTGGGATACAGTGGTGATGTGAGTAGTGAAGATAAATTGGGTGACTTACAAAGCCTGAAATGTTTACTCCCTGAGTTTTTATAGAAAAATTTGCTGACCACAGTGTAGATCATTATTTTATTAAATGTTGTAACTTATGATGCTCTTTCATTCCCTTTACATTTTCCAGTAGTAGCTGGTGCTATATAGGAAACTTGACCTCATGAACTATATGAATAACCTGAGGAAAAGTGGTATAATGCATGATTCTTTAATAGTTGATAGGTAGTTATTTTTAGAAGTGTCTATAGAAAGCCTTGGTTTTAAATATATTAGGTGTTTTAATCTATTCTGGTTATTCTTTTTAGTTCTCTAATTATCCTAATATTATTTGTGTGAATCCCTTCATGTTGGCTCTTCTGTCTTTCTGTGTAATCTCACCAATCTTTGATAGTTCTGTTTTCTTGAATAGCAAAATATTCTGGGCTCATCTTACATATACATCACCTGGCTTAGATTTAGAACCATTTGCGTATAATGTCTTAGATATGGAACCAGTCATTTTTCAAATTTGATTCCTTTTAGCAAGAAATAATAGAGACCTAGGTATTTGTTACTAAAATTAAAAAAAATATTTAGCATCTCTTTTAGTGCAGAAATTTTTACCATGGTCAAATAATTACAAAATTGCCCATTATAAAGTGCAATTCAGCGACATCAAGTACTCTACTCTCATGGCATACATCCATCACTACTACTGAGTTCTAGAACTTTTCTGTGTCTCAAAAGGGAGCACTATATTCACTGAGCAATCGCTTCCTATTTTTCTTGTTATAGACATAGCTGCTAATCTACTTTGCATTTTTATGGATTTGCTTGTTCTGGACATTTCATATGAATGGAGTCATATAACATGGCTTTTGTGTTTGGCTTCTATAATGTTTTCATAGGTCATTGTTACTATATAACAATGCTTTATTCCTTTTTATTGTTTGTTAATATTCCATTGTACGTACATACATTTAAAAAATCTACTGTATTTGTATGCTCAGTGTTTTTTGATCTGTATCTCTTACGTTTATACCAGACTCTCCTTGTGTGGCAAATACCACACTGTTTTGATTATTGTAGCTTTGTGAGACAACTCGAAATCAGGACGTTTAATGTGATATGGGGATCAGGCCCTGGGGCTTGTACTTACCAAGCAAACACTCGCAACCATTGAACAACATCCCTGTCCTGATAAGGTTTTTTTAAAAAATGTGAAAATGTTTTATGACTAATATTTCCAAGTCTGATTTTGTTTCAAGGTTAATGGATGAAATTTCCCTTAACTATTTTGAAGCATTACATTTATAGGTCTTGGGCCAGAGGTTTAGCTCAGTGGTGTAAGTCCCTGCTTGGCAAACGCGAGGTTGTGAGTTCGATCCCCGGTACCAAAAAAAAAAAAAAAAAAAAAAATATATATATATATATATATATATATATATATATATATATATATATGTCTTTTATGCTGAATATCTGAGACCTTTGGATGATTCATTATATATTTATATATGTTAGCATTGCTGCTTTGAAATTATTATAGAAAATAGTTGTCAAAACAACTTAAAATTCTTTTCAATTAAAATTTTAATAGGGGAAGATAGATTAATGATTTAAAGTCATTTGAAAAAATTTCCCTTTGTGAGCCACTTTTTACACAATTAGATTTGTTTTTTAACTTTTAGTAGTAACTTTAAATTTGAATTTTGTGTTATAATTGTGTAAAATATTTACATGGCTACCAACCAAAACTACAATATGAGTTGATGTCAGAAAAGTCTACTTTCAGCCTCTCCCACATTTTGTAGCCATTTTTCTAGTTTCTGGTTACTTAAAAAATATGAATATTCAACTCATATTTTTCTCTTGTTTATTTATCTTGTATTTTTTAAAAAGAAATCCTAGAGGTAACTTGTAATATACCAGAGCTCTGCAGTATTGCTTTGTATACATGCATAGCACTCTGATTTCTTTTTTTTTTTTTTTTTTAATCAAGGTTCCATATTGATGGACATTGGGGTATACTACATAAAGAAATTTTGATTGGATCAAATGCTTGGTTCTTCCTCTTGTACTGAAACTTCAAAATGTTTTATTTTCATTTTTATCATGAAGACCTTTTACCAAACATACTGGTACTCAGAACAATATAGAAGTATATCCAGTAAAATTTTAAAACTTTTTCCCAGTTGCCATACTCACTTTTTCTTTTGTTTCTGTCCTGAGAAATTACTACTAGTAAGTTATTTCAAGACATTTTTCTGGCTGCATACAACATTTATACATTACAGATGTTTTAAAACAAAACTGGGATCATGGGTATTCTGTAACTTGATTTTGTGATATCTGTTGAATAATGAAAAGATTATGAAATGCAAGTAAGACTTTTAAAATGATTTGAGTCTTTTGTTATGAAAATATGTCTGTATATACTTGCTAAATTTTCTGTATTGTAAGTTTTGCTCTAAAACTCAAAAGTGATGCATACAGCTATATTTCTTTTTTCTCTGTTTAACTTATTTGGGAAGAAATCGAGAAACTGTTTTAATGATTTACTATGGATTAATACTAAAAGTATTAATTAATACAAAGTAAACCAGATAAAAATAAATCAGTAAATAGGAATTCCTATTTACCACCACTGTTTAATGTAAGTTCCCTTGAAATAAAGGATTATCTTCATCACCAGATCCCTAGCACCTAGGACAGCGACAGACTTCCATTCTTTTTGTTCTGTATTTTGTGTTTTGCTTTACAAACTATAACTGGAACACACTATGTGAAACATGCTGTGTTCTCTGTTTTTTTGTCAGTGGACTTTTTTACATACTAGTACTTATGCATTACATAACTAGATAGTTTTAAAGACTAATTGGGATGCTTTAGTTTTCCTTTGACTTAAGCAGTAGGATTTTATTTCTGAGTGTTATCAGATAATACTAAGTTGAGGGTTATGATGGAGTGAGAGTGCATAACTCCCTATAGGGTCATGAAGTAGAGATGTTTTTATAGAATGTTAGTGTATATAACATCCAATGTGTAATTACTCTGGTGGTGAATTTTGGAATCATTTAATATATTTTTGACAATTCACATAAAGAGGAATAAAACAGTCAACATGTGAAAGAATTTTCAGCTTTGTATAATGAAGGAAAACAAAGATAACACTCTTTGTTTCTAAGTCATTTTGTGAAGGATTAGAATTATCAGTTTGTGGCAAGAGTTGCTTTAAGTGTATTGTTTAAGTAGAATAAACTGCCCTGGGCAGTTTGGCAGTTTTAGATGTTCTGCATCTGGGACTTCATTTTAAGAGAAAAATTAAAGATTATGCCCAGAAATTTAGAAATACTTGAATATTACAAAAATTTTACTTGTGGGACCAATAACATTAATATATAATGCATGCGTTCTCTGTGCCAAAAATTACGTTTGTTTAATTCTTTCAACAATCTTACATTCATACTGCAGGATGACAAGTGATAATGTAGAAGAATGTTTAGCATGGAAATAAATTCATAGTGGTAGATGAAAATAGCATGTTTCAAAAGAAACTTCCTTATTTTAAAAAATACCCTTACATTTTGTGAAAGGGTTTTAGGAATCATATAAACAGTAAATTCTCTAACTACCTTTAAAATTGTGTTCCCTTACTAACAGTTGTACAAGGAATTTTTGCTGAGGGCATTAAATAACATTAACATGAAACTCATTTGTAGTTTATTGCAGTGGCATTTTTTTGATGATAAAAATGGAAAGAGTGGAAAGTTATGCCCCTAAAGGATGGAAGACTGACAATGGCAAAATGGCAGAATCATTTAAATGTCCATGTTGTCTTTGCTAGGAAGTATTTCCAAACATAAATGAACAAATGGGATTGGTACATTTTACATTTTTAAGATACTGTAATCAGTTGTTTACCTTTTCCAGTAGAAAATCAGTTAACTTTTTTTTTTTTTTTTTTTTTTTTTTGAGGTACTAGAGATTGAACTCTGAGAGTCTTTCCACTGAGTTTCCTCCCTAGACTTTTTAAAATTTTTGAGCATGGTCTCGCTGAATTGCTAAATTGCCTCGGCTAGGCTTGAACTTGTTACCCTCTTGCCTCAGCTCCCAAGTTGCAGGGGTTACAGGTATGTCCCACTATACCCAGCTCAGTTACCTTATTTCAGCTTTTTAAAATGGTCTTAAAACTTTTTGTTGTTCCTACACTTTTCCAGAAACCAATATGATCTAGAGCTAACGCCTTTGCTAGTTTTATGTAGCTTTAAGAGTTTGTTAAAATGTTTTTAAGTCCTTTTTCCTCGTGTCTACACTGTCCTTTCTTTAAGGTTTAAGATGTATTAGTGCAGGGTTTTTGTTTCTTTGTTCATTTTGTGTCCCACGTTAAGAATGATGCCTGGTATATAATGGAATTTTAGCAAAAATTTATTTAAATAAATGAATAATAGGCTCTCGGTATTTATAGATGGTTGGATTTTCTGTTTGGTTGGTAGAGGTGAAATTTAAGTTTTTACAGAAGGTTGTGGTTCCATGGTTTTATATAGAGTGTGTGTTTCATTGTATAAGTCTGTTATAAAATTATAGGTTACTTGGATAGAGTAGCTTATCAAATATTTCTAAATGAATATTTAAAAAAGGATAAGAATGATTGGGTGGGGCTATGAAATTTTGGCTTGATAGGCTCAGCCTTTTTGGTAGGAGTGTTGGACTAAGAGTTCAGAACTCTCACCCTTTCTTGCTCTCTTGCTCTTTTACTGATTTTAAGATTCACCCCAGGACTTTGTGTTTGGAAGTGAATACCTTTGGCAATAGGATGTGAGTTAGTTGTATAAAATTTGCTTCAGGATTGTTTTATTGGAATCAATACTGTTGTTGAATGTTGAAGAGACAGTAAAAGGTATCTATCTGTTCCACAGTAGTGCTTCTAGGTGGAGGTTTTCCAGAAGGCAGAGCAATTTATTTTCTGGGATAGTTTTGGTTTTGATTTTTTTTTAAATTGAAAGTGAATGTGAGCCGTTAACTATTAAGGATACATGTAATCAGTATAATTTTAATATCAATTTGCTAATGAGCCAGAGTTTGCATTAGCATTTACTATTTATACCTTACTCTTTACATGCGTTTTTCTGTTTTTTTAAGAGTAGGAAAATTTATTGGAGAATAGGAATGAGGAATGGGGACTAGGACTAGTTCTTTAGAGACAGGGGTAGTCCTGGATAGGTTGCCTGCATTTTTCTTTTTATGTAGTCCTTTTAATAATCCTGAGTAATAATAAAAATTATTACCTGTATTTTACAAGTAAGGAAATTGAGTTTAGAGACATTAAGTAATTTGTTGAAGGCTCACAGTTTATAAGGTGTAAATTTTAAACCAGGTTTCTTTGATGACAAAGTCCATTAACTTGGTGACTCTGTGTATGTGTATATGTGTGTGTGTGTGTGTGTGTGTGTTTCTGGGATATACGTATTTTTATCCTTTGTAGATAATGTTAAATAGATGTACTGAAATTTTTTTTCTTTTTAGTTGTATTGAATTTGAAATCTTTGCCACAATGTTTACTGTCCAAATTGAATCTCTAGCTTTTGAGCTAGAGTATTTAAAAATGAAAATTTTATTAAAATTTATTTAAAAAGTTAAGATGTTCATAGTAGAAGGAAATACAATATTGAGGAAAAAGAAATGGAGAAAAAGATAAAAAATAGTTGGGTGGAAGAGGAGGGAGATTGTAGTTAATTCATTGTTAACCTCTGGTATGTAAGTGGTATTTAAGATATTACAGTTTCGATTCCAGAATTCATGAGACCTGGTGTCAGGTCTGACTACTGATATTTAATTACTAGTAATTCGATGGTTTGGGGCAAGTTTCTTATTCCAGTTTTGCAAATGAGAGAACAGAGGTTCGGAGAGATCAGCTGCCTCATAGAATTTTGAAGATTAAATGCACAGAGATACTCAGTTTTCAGATATATGCTAGTTCCTTGCATATATGTTTTATTGAAATGAATCAGCAAAAATTATAAATGTCTTTTAAAAACCTTAAATATCAAGAATGTCTTCCTTTATAAACAACAGCTTTTAAATCGTCAGATACCTTATCTATGATGCGGAATGCTGTTAAATTCCTTTCTTGCTCAAAATTTTTATTTTATTTTATGGAAAAAGTAAAACAGTTTTATAGCAACATAATAGAAGAATAACAATAATTAATGCATTGCATATTACTATCTTGAAACTAATTACTAAGAGTACAAGATATGGGCACAAAAAGTTCTCTTACTGCTATTAGCTCAAACCTGTTCTGTGAACTAAAGATACTAATATTGCTAGAAATTTAATTATTTTCATTTATTTAATTATTTTTAGTTATTTACTTATTGCAGTTAGACATAATGCTTCGTTGAATATTCTTGTAGCAGAACTTTGGATGTCTATTAGGATAGTTTGCTGGTTGAGGAGCATTATATTTAAGATTTCTAATCCATTTTACTAGATTGCCTTCTAAGAATTACAACAATTTATGTCCCCGTAGTAATTTATATGGGTACCTGTTTCCTTCCATTCTTAGTTTATTATATATTATAATTTTAAAATGTTGTTGGTTTAGTTGTAATTTACATTGCTTTGTTTACTAGTAAGTTTGAGGGTTATTTTTCTACATGCGTATTGACCTCTTGAATATTATGCTGTTTTTTTTTAAATTAGTGTTCCATGTCTTCATTCTCATTGTGGGAAATGTTTATCTTTTTCTTAGTGAAATGAGAATTCTTGTGAACCCATTGGTGTATGTTGTGAATATTTTCTCTTCAAATTATCTTTTGTGTGCTTATTTACTTTTGGATATATAGAAGTTTGAAATATGTGTTTTAATGTTTGTGAGCCCACTGTCATTCTCAAAGAAGCTTGGTCTTTCCTCAAATAGTATAAGTTAGCATTTCTCAAGCTTTTTTTTTTTTTTTTGTAAACAAATTTAAATTTTATTTTCAAAAAAAACCAAATTGCACTAATCAAGAGTATAGGAATTTTAAGAAACTAAAAGCTAGATTCAAAGTACTGTATTTGCAAACATTTAGCTCTCAGGACCCCTTCATACTCTTAACAACTATTGAGGACCCTATGTATGTTACATGTGTGTGTTATATGTGTAGATATTTATGTTAGAAGCTAAAAACTAAAGAATAGAAAATGAACATTAATAAAAACTTTTTAAATGAAAAATGTATTCTTAAAAAATAAGAATTTATTGGAATTTTACTTTAAACTTTTTTTTTGGCTTAATAGAAGCTGGATTCTGCATCTTCTACATTTAGTCTGAATTGTATAGCTTTGGAAAATTATTGTGTGCTTGCAAGAGAACAAGTATAAAAAAGGCAAATGACATTGTTATTGGAGCCAGGTATGGTGGCACCTGTATGTAATTCCAGCACTCTAGGATACAGAGGCAGGAGAATGGCAAGTTTAAGGTTAGCCTGGGCAATAGTGGAAACCCTATCTTAAAAGAAAAAAAGAGGAAGAGGGGTATGTTAGGGATGTAGCTTAGTTCATGACTAGGTTCAATCACAGTACTACAAAAAGAAGAAAAAGAAGTTTTGGCCCTGTTGGTCCCATGAAAGAGTACAAAGACATTGTAATGCATTTTGAGAACTGCTTTTGTATTTTCCTCTTTATGGCTGAAATAAAACTGTAACGAATTCTAGTTTAAGTTTTTGTAATCTGCACCTCTCCTTCACCTCCATTAGCTAGTACCTTTTGTTGACAGATCCGTTTTTATGTAAATCATTGATGGCATGTCTGCAATGAAACGGAATCTGTCCACTGACTTATTTCCAAGTTGTTACTGGGTGAATTAACTGTTCATTTGAAGGCATTAGTCTTAAGTCTTTGCTTAGTGTTCTATCTCTATTTTGATGCATCTTATGTTCTTTATTTATTCTCCCAACCCTAACTCTCAATTGCATAATATATTGATAAATACATATATATATATATATATATCTAAAAACCTAAATATTTTTTAAATTTGTGATTGTGGCATTGTATTCTAAAAAATAATAGATCCCTTCCCAATTATGGAAGTGGTGCATGAGCACTGTAGGAAATTTAAGATATACTTAGCATAAACAAAAAGGTTTTGTTGCTTTGAGTGTGCAGAATGTACCGTTACTTCTATACTATGCTGGAAGTTATTTCAATATTGAAAAATGCTAGGAGGCTAATGATACAGATTCCTCTTTCATTGTAAATAAATTTTATGTCTTTTGTCACACAGCTTCTTAAGGATCCTATACTTTCTAGAATTTTGTACTCCTGTATATTGCAGGGTACTTTGGATAAAAAAGAACAAGATAGTTTCCCTTGTCACCAATTTTGTACCTTGACAGAGAAATACACATAGTGTATGATAATAACCACAGCAATTGTAAATATTATGGGGGAGACTAATAAGTAAAGCAAGCTGTTGTTGAGAGATGATGGGGATGTGAATAGAAGGGAGTTGATTTGAGGGTAAGGTTGTGCAATTTTTGTTTAGTATTTGATGATTTATGTGGATGTTTGGGTTAACAGAAGAATCATGAGTGATTGTGGATAATGTTTATCCCACCACCACCAAAAAAAACAAAATTTCTTGTGCATCCTACACTTTCACAGCCCTGTTTTCTTGTTTCCCAAGAAGGATCTGAAAAATGTTGCGAAGTGTCCAGGTGGAGAGGTGTGGGAGGCATTTGGAGAGCTGCCTGTTTGCTGGTGGAGGCTAAAGAGTTAGCAAAACAGCATAAATGATTGACCCCAAGTGAAGGTCATTCTTACAGCATTTTTAGTAGAACTGGGCCGTGGCCTTCCAGCATGTGAGGGACAAACAGGGAAAAAAATGAATCTAATAAAAAGTAGTCCAAAATATGGTATACTGTAGAAGGCAACTGACTGGAGTTTAAAGAAAAAAATGAGGATTGGGAGAAAAGGGAGATCTGAAATGATAAATCTGTACTGCACACAGGATAATTAAGACCTGAATAGTGTTTATTAAATGTAGGAATTCCTCGGTGGAGCATGGATTTATCACTTTTTTGTAAAAACAGCTCAACTGAGAAGTTGGATACAGAAACCAGAGAAGTGGAGTAGAAAATGTGTAGTGAATACTGATTACTATCTCAGAAATTTTCTTATGATGGATGCTAGGAAGCACAGTTTAAAAGTAGGTAAAAAACAAAAATAGGGATTAAGATGTCTTTATAGTCAAAGGAAGAAGAGAAGTAGAAGACAAAAAATACTGACCTTTATAGAAAAATCTTTTCAAGCATTGTTTTTTAAATTTTTTCCAAAATAATGTATTTTAGATAATATTAAATAAGATTTTGGATACCTTTTTATAATTCAGTTGTCATGAATATCAATTATTTTTTCTATGTTGAAGGATATAGAGAGAGTCCCATAGTAAAATATAGCAGCCTAGTGCCATTTAATGTGGTCACACAGTAGCTTTTTAATAATCAGTCCTGTCTTTTTCTCTGTGTGAACATTTCTCTCCTCCCTCATCTTGCTTAGTAGACAGTAGTAGCATGTTTTGTGCAAATATGCTAAGTATATGTGAAGTGGGTTATCCCTTTTACCAAATTGTTAAACTTGTTCTCTGAATGAAATTACTAATTTTAATCAGTAAGTTTTAAGGATGGTCTGGGGATGCTTCCTTAATATTTAGTCTGTAATAAATGTGGTTTTCTATTGCCCTTCACTTAAGAATGTAGAGGTTGAGCTGGTCGTGGTGGTATGCACCTGTAGTCCCAGCTACTTAGGAGGCTGAGGCAGGAGGATTTCTTGAGCCCAGGAGTTTGAGGACAGCCTGGACATCTTAGCGGACCACTCTTAAAAGAGAAAGAAAATGTAGACCTCTATCAGTAATGTGCTTTAGAATCCCAGTCTCAATATGTAATTGTGACCTTGAACACAAATACTTAGTCTGGAAACTTAGCCTTGCTCTTTAAAATAGTGATGATTCATAGTACCTATTTCATAGAGCTGTTGTGGAGGTTAAATGTTGCAGTATGTGAAAATCACAACTTGCTGCAGAGTAGGTACTTATTCAGGATATGTTAGCTGTTACTAATTATTTTCTCTGTCAGTTTTTATTTTCCAAACTTGATGTTTCTGGAAATCTTTTTGATTACAAGGGTATTAATCATATTTCAAAAGGGACTAGACTGAGAGGCATGTGGCAGCTTTTATATGTCTGGGAGGGCAGTGAGAATGTGCAGCATATATAAAAAATTGGATTTATTTTCTGAGATAGATTAGTTGGTTGTTACAGCTGTTTAGGGAAGATTTTTCTTAGAGGCATTTGGAAATACTGTATATCTTGAAATGTTTCTGTAATCCTTTTCTTTCTGATAGAATACTAAAAAGTATTTAAAAATGAAAAGGAAGATAAAAGATGACCTGGAATTATTTATGACATATTTTACTTGGGAGATTGTGGGGAGTAGAGGTTTTGTGGACTAGCTATTTTTACACAGGAAATTAACATCGTGTGGTGGAGTTCATGAATATTGCAGGCTACTGGGTAACCTGTAATTTAACCCAAGGTAGTACTTGGAGAGCAGGAAGTTAGGGCTTGTGCCATGGCCTGACAAAGCCTGTAACATTCAGCTTTTTAATACAGACTTGTACTCTTTAAAAAAAATTTTTTTCTAGAATATTTGACAACTGTTAGTCATTCTTTTCTTCCATTTATTAAAAACCTGTACTAGTTTATTAAGTACTTCCCAGTACTGTTGACATTCTACATCTTTTTGGTATAATGAAACATTAATGGATAGAAAATCCTGTTCTCTAGGGTAGCTCACTCCTTTGAACTTTTGTGACGCCACAGATCCCCTTTGTAAGAGCTTTTAGTATGTAGTATTTAGTAACAATAGTAAACTGAACTATTTTTCTGGATTTCTCAGGGTGTGATAATGGTATTTAGAGTTTAATGCTATTAAGTGCACTTAGGAGTTTTCAGTTATTTTAAACGTCACAGAAAATTTTTAGTTTTTATTGGTAACTGGTTTTAATAAAAGTATTGTGTTGTTAAATTTAGCTATTATTTAATAAATTATTAAGGGATTCATTACTCTTTTAAAAAATACTTTCTGTTTACAAATAAGTGTTTGCAGTAATAACAGATGACTCCTGGACCTCTTGATTCTTGCTTTGTGTATAAAATTACCCTCCCAGCAATATGTGAAGTTTGTTGGCAGTGACAGTGATAAGTTAGTGACTCTCCCATTAAAGTGCTAGGCTTTCCTATAAAGGAAAAGGATAAAATTTGTCTAGTCTTTTAAAATAATATGTGCTGTTTGTCAGTTGAGGAAACAGCTGTACTACTTGTGGAATGTACTGAGTTACTGAAATTTAGTATTTTCACCACGTATTAAGAAGTTGCTCTTATGGTATAGAGTTTTTAAAAA
Organism: Hydrochoerus hydrochaeris; assembly: GCA_004027455.1. Lineage (NCBI taxonomy): Eukaryota > Metazoa > Chordata > Mammalia > Rodentia > Hydrochaeridae > Hydrochoerus > Hydrochoerus hydrochaeris. The sequence continues at coordinate 711,930 of PVLA01000005.1, forward strand.
TTAAAAGTCATAGTAACACTTAGGAAATTCAGTAACTCTTGGAGACTTCACTGTACTCACTTGCCAAAAAAAAAAAAACAAAACCCTTTAAACTCCAATTTCATTTATGCATGAAAATGATTCCCCTTTAAGTATGTTCAATTATTATAATATGATAGTTATTTTCAAAGCTACATCATGTTACCAGAAATTGCTTTTATATTTTTAATGGTTTTAGGTTGCTGTAATTTTAGGAAATAAGAAGGGTGTTGATGGCTGAGTAGATCATTTTTGAGATTTCCAATCACAATATAACTTATTCATATGCAGTTTTAGTAGTAAGACTTTTTAGCCGGGCATGGTGGATCATGCCTGTAATCCCAGCACTCAGGAGGCTGAGGCAGGAGGATCGTTGCAAGTTCGAGACCAGCCTGGGTTACAAAGTGAGCTCAAGGCCTGCCCGAACTGCATAGAGTCTCTGTCTCAAACGCGTGTGTGTGTGCGCGCGCGCGCACACACACACACACACACACACACAGACTTTTTAAAAGTTTTAAGTGTATGTTTGTAAAACCTAAAGCACATAGAACAATTTACTATTTGATGATATAAATTTGGCTTTTGTGCCATGGCCTTTTCTTACCATTTCTACTACAGTGTATAAATTTCTACTATAGTGTATAAAACTTGGCTTAAAACAGCTATCATTTAATATTGCTCTTGAGTCTTTGGTTCAGCTGGGTCATTCTACTGACATGGACTAGAATTAAGTGCTCTTCTGTGGGCTTGCTTATATGCCTGATGACTTAGCTGGTGGATAGGCAAAGGCTGGATGGTCTGGGTGACCAGTGGTGGCTGAGTGTTGTCTGTGGTAATAGGGTGACTGAGCCACAAGACTGTAGTTATCCAACTATCTGGCCTGAACTTACTTTGCATCATAGTTGAGCACATTGCCAGGAGAAAAGACTAGAATTTTCTAGTATAAGGGTTCTTACGGTCTAGGCTCAGTATTGGTAAATGTTGCTTTCTCTGCCTTGTGTTGGCCAAAGTAAGGCATCAAGTCAGTTTAGATTCAAGAGGCAAGCAAAGACTATAAAACATTGATCGGTATATACATTGATTGGTATCAGGAAAGCATGAATACTTGAGAATTTTTGCAGTTGAGCTCACACATTTAGTGATTTTTAAAAATAAGTATTTATATAATTTATTTTTAAAAGCCTATTAATGATACAGCACATAACCATTCTACTAAATGAGTATGCTGTACTAATAACACCTATGTTATCTCACTTCCTTCATAGTTACAGCTTCTCCACATTGTAAAAACTAGATTCCCCTTCATAGTAGAGGTTATAGAAGATGATGCTTAAGCTGTCTTAACTCATTAAGAAAACTGGAAAAGAGCTGGGCAGGTGTAACATCCCTGTAATCCCAGTACTCTGGGAGGCTGAGGCAGGAAGATCTCAAGTTTGTGCCCAGCCTGGGCAATTTAGCGACTTAGTAGTATACCTGTGTTAAAATAGATGAGAAGGATTGTAGTGCATTGTGAAGGCCCCGGGTTCAATCCCTAGCACTAACAAAGCAAAACAAGGAAACAGAACAGAATGGAATAGATGACTAAAATTGTCTGGTTGTTTATTTTAGTTGGGCTACATTTCTGTTTTTATTTGAAGGCTTTTCTGTTTACAAAACTTGAATCATATAATACTGAAATCTCATAGTCTATTCAGTTTTCTTTCCCATTGTGCTGTTTTCAGTGTTGATAACTTAGTTATCAATGCTGTTTTGTTACTGGGTTAATTTGCACTGGGGGTACCTCTGGTAAGATTTCTAGTAGTAGTAAGTAGCAGCAGCTTGCCCACTGGTATTTTTTTTAATTGAGGTGAAGTGGACATAAACTATTAACCTTTTAAAAGTATATAATTCAGTAGTATTCAATTCAATTCACAGTGTGCATTTACTATCTTTATCAAGTTCTAAACCACCACCACCACCCCCCCCCCCAAAAAAAAAAGCCTACCCATTGCCTTCTTTTGTCAAGCCTCTGGTAACCACCAACCTGCTTTTTGTTCCCACTTGTTCCCACTTGATTTATTTATTCTGGGCTATCATTTGTTGTTAACACTGTGAATCTGTTTATATTCTTTATGCTGAGAGTAACCTAAATTCTAGCAGACTTTTTCAGTCAGTATTTGGTCCACTAATTCTATCCTCATAAAGATTGTATCCTGCAGTTTCATTGAGTTTCTCATATTTCCCTGAAAAGGCTTTTAGATTATTGCAATCTTCCCTGCAAAGTGCCTTCACCCCTTCTCATCTTTTTAAATGTTTGTTTTGAACTCAACCCTTTGTTTATTCTTACTTCATCCACCCTACTTCTTAATTGACCTTAATTTCTATGCTTAAATCTAGACTGGTGACCCAGGTAACCTTTAGAATTCTACACTTGTTGGAATTACCACTTAGATGCTCTGTAACTACCTTAAATTGAGCAAGTTAAAACAAGTATTTTCTTTGCTTACCTTCTGTCCTTCCCAAAGCACAATGAAGCATGCTGTTAATCATGCTTTGTTTTCCTTATCTTGGTAAATATGTTACCTATGGATATTCCTGACTTTTCCTAAGAGTCAGGATTTCTTCCCTAAACCTAGTTTGTTTCTTCCTCACACCTAATTGTCCACTTCTTAATTCTGGAATCTATTGCTCTTCAGTTTTACAGTCCTTACTTTAAGTTTACAGCCACATCAAACTGCTAAAATTATGTGTTCACAAACTATAGCTCACAAGGCCTAATACAACCAGCACCTGTTTTTATAAACCAGATTTTACTTAGATATAGCCTTGCTCATTAAGTTTATATCTTCATTTTTTTGTGGATGTGTGTGCTACAAAGGGAGAATTTTGCAGTAATAAGAGATTATATGGACTGCAAAACCTAAAATATTTACTGTGTCATCCTTCATAGAAGTTTTTTGTCCACCCTTGGACTATTATTTTCTTTCTCTATCTGTCTTAGTTTTTTGTCACTGGGACACAATACCCAAAATTTAAAGAATTTACTTTGGCTTACAGTTTATAGAAGTTTCAGCTCACAGTCAGCTGACTCCAAGCTAGAGAGTATGGCAGAGAGGCATGGAAGAGAAGAGCTACTCTGGGTGAGGCAAACAGGAAGCAGAGAGCTAAGGGTAGAAGGGGAGCAAAATAAATTCTTCCAGACCACACCTTCCGGTGAGCTGCCTCTTCTGACCTGACCCAGCCTCCTGACCATAAGTCCCATGATCCAGTCACCTTCCAAAAGCCCTGCTTATGAGTGCATGAGGCTCTTGGAAAACATCTATATATAAACCACACTAGCCTAGTCTGCTTTCACCTCCATCCCAAGTAAACATTTGAAAGTCTGATTGTACCTTCGATGATATGAGTCATTTAATACTCATTCCTTACAAAATAAAATTAAAGGCTTTTATAATGATGTAAAGTCCTGGCCTTCCTGGTCAAAGCTTATTTTCTTGTTCAGAAGGCAGCTTGATGTCTGGTATATACTTTTACTTTTTCCTGAAATATTTTTCTATCTGTGGCAGATTTATTTGTCTCTCAAAATTTACCACAGATGATATCTTCCTAGATAGGCTTCTGACATTCCAGATGACTCCCTCTTCTTGGATTTCTTCATACCATTTATAGCCTGTGTTATACTTAATGTAACCTGTTGTGCAGTTTTAGGCATTTGACAGTATTTCCCTTGTAGATTTTAAAATCACCCAGATCTAGGCTTAGAGTTTGATACTGAATACTCCTTCAAGATGTATGTGTTAATGGAATAATAGATTTCTTTTGTGTTAGCCTCTTCCTAATTAGAATATTCCTAATTAGAATATTCTACATCTTCTGATTGAATCAAGGGAGATACTAAACCTACTGTAGGTACAATTACTGGTTAAATTATTGATTTGAATTATCTAAAATGAAGAGAGATAAGGATTCCTTTTGGTGAGGGTTGACATTCATCAAAGTAGTTAAGACTAAGTCCATGGAAAAAAAGACTTGATTCCTTAAGTATAACCTACTAATTTAATTTTTAATATTTTCCCCTGGTCATGTATAATCATTTTTTTCTCTTTTGTATTGGGAATTTGATGAATTAACTATTGAATATTTTGTGTTATTGGTTACATTTCATATGATCTGTTTTATGCAGTTCATAACATATATAAGGAATAATTTAGATGGAATATACTACACTGATGCATTATTATAGGGCAGCATCATTTCAAAATAATTTGTGTAGCTAAAGTAGGTGCAGAAACAGAGTGCTTCTGCTCCCTTTAACTGTTAGCTATTTGTGCTGTTTTTTTATTGGGTTAGTTTGCATTTGGGAGTACCTCTGGTAAGATACCTGTTAATAGTATCCACACCAGCATCAGCAACAAACACCTAGCTAGTGTTTTTTTCTGTGCCAGTCATTGCATAAATTGACTCATTTACTCTCCATAACAACTCTGTGATTTCAGATCCTATTGTCCTTATTTTGCATATCCTTATTTTACAAACCAGAAGCACAGAGAACTGAAATGAATAAACTTGGTTAAGTTGTAGAGCTAGGAAGTTCTGTGTAGGTTATGGAACAGTTTTAAGAGGTATATTCCTTACATTTTCCAACTCCTCTGTAATGCAGACTGGGATTTTTGGATCAATAGGGGAAATGAGGGAAGTACCAAATGGTGAAATGTTGTCTTATATTTATCTATCATGATTAGCTGGAGGGCTTTTTTTTTTTTTTTTTTTTGACAAGGTCTCATCATGTAGTTGAGGTTGTCCTTGAACTCACTGTGTACCCCAGGCTGTCCTCGAATTTATGCTGGGATTACAGGTGTGTGCCACCACACCTTGCTAGGAGAGCTTCTTCTTTTTTTTTTTTTTTTTTTAATTTTTTAATTTCTTTTTTTTTTTTCTAAATCCATTTTACTTCAAGGAGGAAAAAATAACTAAAACAATTCCAAAGCACATCAATCAAGGAGCAACAATGGTACATATATTGCATATTATCATCCTCAAATCATTCACCCAAAGCACAGGACATCTGCATTCAATTGTCAGAACATTACCAGCACAGATTTTTCTCTTAGTGAACTCAGAGAAATCAGTAGTATAACTATCTTAACTATGTTTTTATATACATACACATACACATAGACATTGTTGTTTCAGCTTCTCACACTGAGACAATATATTTATACATGTGTATCTTATTTATTTCACTAGTGAATATGTTCTCATATGAAAGTCTACAGCTTACCTATGAAAGTCTCCAGTTTACCTATGAAAGTCTCCAGTTTATCGTTCTTTATGGCTGAGTAGTTCTCCATTGTATACAAATGCCACCTCATTTTTATCTATTCCTCAGTCGATAGGTATTTAGGTTATTTGCAAGATCTGGCTATTACAGATTTTGTTGCTATAAAACATGAGTTCATATATATATATTGCTATGGTATGATGTTTTCAATTCTTTTGGGAAGATACCCAGGAGGGAATAGCTGAGTTGAATGGGACCTCTAGTCCTAGACTTTTGAGGAGTCTCCACATTGATTTCCACAGTGGTTATACCAGTCTGCATTCCCACCAGCAGTGGAGAAAGGTTCCTTTTTGCCCACAGTCCCTCCACCATTTGTTATTGCTTGCTTTCTTGATAATAGCCATTCTTTCTGGGATGAGTTGGAATCTCAGTGTTTTTTTTAATTTGCATTTCTCAAATGACCAGTGAGGTTGAACATTTTTTCACATATTTACTTTCTGTTTGTATTTCTTCATCTGAGAACTGTGTATTTATCTCACATGCCTATTTTTGGGTCTTTAAATCTGGGAGGATTGATTGGTTTTTTTTTTTTTTTTGAGTTCTTTATATGTTCTCGATAGTAACCTTTTTGTCTGAGGAACAGCTGGCAAACATTTTCTCCCATGTCGTGGGCTGTCTCTTCACTCTGTTGGTGGTTTGTCTTGCTGTGCAAAAGCTTTTTCAATAGGGTGAGATCCCTGTTGTTGATTCTTCGTGATAGTTCCTATGCCATTGAGGTTTTGTTCATAATGTCTTTGCCTACACCAGTGTCTTCAAGGGTTTTACCTACTCTATCTTCAAAGATTTAATGTTTCTGTTTTAATATTAAGATCTTTGATCCATTCTGATTTTAGCTTCGTACACGGTGAAAGATACGCATCCAGTTTTAATCTTCAGTATGAGTAGAGTCAAAGGACTTGTTTTTAGCATTGTTCTAGTTTATGTTTTTCCTGAGGCATGAATTTGTGTTTTTGTTTTGTTTTGTTTTGGTTTGGTTTTGTCTTCAATTTTTTTTTTTTTTTACTTTGTGTGTACCCAGCAGGTATTAACAATCAGAAAGTTAATGTATATAATAAAACATAAAATTGCTAACATGGCTCTAGAACTTGTAATTTTACAGTTTTGAGGATATATAACCCCTCTACCTGGAAGTGTATTTATTGAAGTCTGGGTAAGAGTGGTCTTCCACGTGATGCTTTTTAGCAGGCTCAGAAAAATACATGGGAATAAAACTTTTATGTAGCACATTGCATAAAGCTTAAGTGTTTAGCTTAATGTACTAACAGTTATATCAAGTTAAGCGTAGAACATTTTTGTCATTCTTCCAGGAGGCTTTCTTGTTACCCACCCATCAATAAATGCCTCATCTTTTATTTTGCTTAAAATTGTACTCATTACTACCTTGACTTGTATTAGTATGCCTTTTCTTATTGGAGCATTATCTTGGCTTTTCTTATCACTCCATTCAGCATAGTGCCTGACATAAAATAAATGTTAAGTAACTATTTGTTGAATAAATTCATTGATAAACACTGTAATATTATGTACTGTGATCATGGTACACAGATGCTTTCTTAGTACTTAGGTACTGAGGATAAATGCTGTCCTTCACAATCTCGGCAGATCCCCACTGCTGCCCACTTCCCCCAAAAGACTTCTAATTCAAATATTCTTTATTTATCTTAAACCTACTAAACTTATACCAACAGAATTCTCATTATTTTCAACTAAGGTGGTACAAAAGCCATATAAACGAAAGCCAACATCTTATGACTAAAATGATCAATTTTTGTATCACAATTCTATCTCTGTAAGAACAAGTATTTAGTCTTTTATAACTGAAGTATTCAAGAAGATCATCAAAAGGGTACATTAAGAATCTAAGACAACTATAAAAAATCAGATCCTCTCAAGAAGGCAATCCAATAGAAAGGCTGCCATTCTCTCTCACTGGACCTAACTTTCGCCAATTTCCTAGCATTCACATAAACAAAGGTCACCACAGACCAAAACCAATGCCAGCATGGTTAGGTTCTCTCATATCTTAAAAAATGGGTATAATATGCTCAGTGTCAAAAGCACTCTACACTGATTTAAATCTTACATTTGTGTAGAAGAGAAAGAAATTTTGACTTGAAAGTAACCCTGCTATTGTGATTCATGCTTCTGCCTGTCAAGTTGAACCTTCTCATTTTGTATTTGAGAAAGCTAGATCCAAAGAAGTTGTTAGGCTCTAGTGTGGTACTTAATAGCCGTCAGACCACTTTAAGTTTCAAGTTATAATAATTTAATTAAATATCATGTATTTAAAGTTCTTAGAATACATAAAGTAATCTAGGAGAGAGTATAGACTGATGAGAAAAGAAATCTAAGACCAAGTTCAGAAAAACATTTAGAGGCAGTATAGGAGTCAGCATAAGAGGACCTCAGGTGAACAAGATTTTTTTGGGAGTGGGGTTAGGGTGTTTTTGACTGGTAGAATATACTGGTTTTGAAATGGCAATAGAGAACAGGGAGGACAAGGGGATCAATCATACAGTGTATAACAGTTTATAGGCTGCTTTTTCATGTAATTTTGTATTATATTTCTTATAACATTAAATAATCTTTGAGAAAGTAATTTTAATGATTGCCTAATATTTTGTTCAGTGTGAGCATAAGTTATCTAATGACTCTTACTAAGAATCTTAAGTTATAATTTATGAATATTGTACATAGAACTTAATGAATACTTAAATTATTTTCTCCTAGTTTTTGATCATTTTCTTTTGCCATATTCCTATAAAGGGAAATACTGGGCCAAGGAGTAGGGTTTACTCATTGCTATTCTAGTTTGTACTTTATGAATGAAACAATCTCATATTTAAAAATGTGTGTTTAGAGGGTAGGACATTATTTCTGTTCCAACAATGATTGATTTCTATAGGTTTGCAGACTCCTTCATAATTATAAATTTCTACAATATGTATTTGGCTTATTGTTGAAAACAACTACTGGAGATTATAAACTACCTATAGTCTTTTCCCCCACTTTTCACTGTTTTACCCCTGGAAACTATCCTCTCATTACCCCTAACAAATCATTGAGTTTTTCTTAACATCCTTTGTTTAATTTTTGGTAATAATTTTAAAGCTTTTAAATTTTTGTTGGGCCAGGGATTTAGTTCAGCAGCATAAGTGCCTGCCTGGCAAGCGCAAGGTTGTGAATTTGATCCCTGGTACCAAAAAAAAATTTTTTTTGTTTAAGGGATGAATTATAACTCAGTGGTATAGAGTGTTTACCTGGCATGCAGGAGGCAAGGTTCAGTCCCTAGCATCCCCCCTTCTCATATTGTGTTTGAAGAACTTATTTTCATTGTATCTCGTGTTAACCATGAGTGTTTATTTTTTCTTAATAGAGATGCTTCTTAAACTAGAGTTACTTGCCTATAAACCCAGTGTTAATATAGTAAGTTGCAAATGCATGTGATATACCTAACTTATAGAACATCATCGTATAGCAACATAGACTCTTGTAGAACATGGCTGTCCAACTTTTGGGTGCTAGGACTTCATTGAGTGAAGAGGCATTTTCTTGGGCTACATATAAAATATATAATTTTTGTTAAACATCTTTTCTTTTCTTTTCTTTTTGGTACCAAGGATCAAACTCATGACCTTGTGCTTGCCAGGCAGGCACTTACACCACTCAGCTAAATCCTGTAATTTTTGTAATTAATAAAATTTTCTTTATATTTAAATTAATTTTTTTGAGACAGAGTCTCACTGTGTAGCTCAGGTAGCCTCAAACTCATGGCCATTCTGCCTTGGCCTCTTGAGTGCTAGGATTACAGGCAGTGCCACCATGCTTAGCCTTATTTTTACTATATCTATAACATTAAAAAAAAAGAAAAGGCAACATAAACAACACAAATGAGATATTTGACTTTGTGAAACTGTTGCATCAGTACCTGGTTTAATGGCAGCAGTTGTAAAATTAGTGAATTTTCAAGTTGCTCTTCAGAAATTTTTAATCTAATTTATTCATGTACTTCATCCTTGAAAATGCTTGTACAAAAATGTACATACTGGCAAAAAGCTATGACATGAATGTGGTGTTACTGAAAGTGAGGCATTTTTTTTTTTGCAAGATATGTATTACTAAAGTGTACTAAAAAGACAGGATCATATTTTAGTTAAATGTCTGTTTGTACCTCTATACATTTGAGAAGTCATAGGGAATGTATTTATGTCACTCAAAAATGGAGTTGCAAATTTAGCAAAAAATTGGTCCCGCCTCCACTGAAATTTTAAAACCTGTTCTCAGATTCCTTTATCAAAACAGAAAGCACTGCTGGGTGTGTGTGTGTGTGTGTGTGTGTGTGTGCGCGCCCGCGCCTATTCATGGGGCAGTGTTTAACCAGCATAGCAAAATGTATAACATCATTTACCATAACATGAACGTGCCAAAATGTAAGTTTCTTTTTGAGTGTTTTAGTTTGATTTTTGCCTGGAAGACAGATATTTAACTCATTTAATGAATGACCAAATCCATCAAAAATACTAAATTGGTGAGCCATTTTTCATCCTGAAGTCTGACACAAATTTTCCTTTCATTTTTCAAATCTGAAATCTTTTCAACATTTCTTCCTACTTAGCACCTTAAGAAAAGTAAATAATATTTCCATAATTGACATCCATAGTTTTAAGGACCTCCTGGAATTGGTAATGATTCAGTCTCTTGGACCTTATGAACTTACAGCTTTGATGGCAATTTGCATGTCATTATCCATTTTTAATTTTTTTTTTAATTTTATAGATAGTAAAATCCAACAAAACAGAACAAAGCCAATCAAAACAATGCAGCAAAATTGGTACAGAACTTCAAGCAGGATACTAAGAAAACAAGAATAGCTACAATAGTGTATCTTGTTATCTTTACAGTAGTTGTCCATTCCATCAGATATAGCCAAATGAGACCAAAAACAAAACAGAATAAAAGCAATCAAAATAGAATATCAAATAAAGCAAAACAGTGAGAACAATATTGGACTTCAGTGACAAGATAGAAGGAAATCCCCCGTATTTGCTGTGCTGCATACTGTCATCTTCCCAAGAGATGCTCAGATCACTGGTCCCAGGCATGCAAAATCAGACAACACAAGCATTTAGTTGCTTTAATGTACCTTAGTTGCTATCAACTCAGCCTGTGCTCTGAACTTGCCGATTGCTTATGGGGGTTTGGGATTTGACTCTCAGCCTGCGCCATGCTGGTAGGCTCATGGGAAGTGCTGACTTTTCTCTCCCTGGAACCTGCACAGCTTGTGCATCATACCAGAAAGCCCATTATTCATTTTTAATACTTCTATACGTAACTTTTCTTGATGTCCAATGCAGTGACATTTTACCAAACTTAAGTTGCCAGAGACTGTTTACACCATCGTCAGTTAGTTTTATATGCCCTTTTTTCTAAACAGTCACCAGCTATATACAAACATATGTTGACAAAAGTTAAAGAAAATCATTTTAATGTAAGTTTTACTGTTTCATACAAATTAAGATTTTGTAGTATCTTTAATGATCCCCCAAAAGCCATTTTTTTTACATACTTATTCTCAGTACCTCTAATAAAAATGACAAGTTGAGATATATCTAGCATCAGGACTTCTTCAAATTTTATTTTTTTTGCCAGATGTGGTGGCATATGTATATAATCCCAGCACTTTGGAGGCTGAAGATTGCCTCATGGAAGATTGATATGAGTGTGAGACCAGCCTGGGCTACATAAGTGAGTTCAAGGCCAGCCTGAATTAGAGAGCGAGACCCTGTCTCGAAAAAATTGTTTTTTTATTAATACATATTTGATTACAGTCATTATGGAGAGTTGGTACATCTACATAACACATTCTTTTATCCATCCTTTTTCTTTTTCTTGCTCCATCTATTGGTCCCCTTCCCTTTTGCAAAAGACCTGTCTCCCTGTTTTCTATTTTTTACTTTGCTCTTCTTTTCTGCTTTGGATTTCTCTATCAGAGAAATCATATTAAGCTTGTGTGTCTGATTTATTTAGCTTAACATCAAGTGAATCACTTATCTTTTTTTCTATGGCAGAGTGGTACTTGTGTATGAATGCAACATTTTCATTAAATATAGGTAGTTTTAAGGTTTCGTTATTATGAGTTGTACTGTTATAAACGTAGATATGCACATATCACTGTAATACGGTGTCTTTAGCTCTTTGGGAAAACACCAAGAAGGAGTCAGCTGGATCAGTTTCTTTCAGTTTTTGAGGAATCTCTATACTCATTTCCATAGTGGTTGTGCTTGTTTATATCTCCAACAACCGTGAAGAATGCTTTTCCCCACAGCTTCACTGGCATTTGTTAATACATGATTTTTTGATGACCATTGTTTCTCAGTGTTGTTTTAATTTGCATTTCTCTAATGACCAGTGATGTTGAATATTTTTTCTTGTACTTGTTGGCCACTTGAACTTCTTCGGAGAAATGTCTATTCACTTAAGTTGACCATGTTTTGATTGGATCTTTTATGGGGGGGGTGTTCTAATTATTTTAAGTTCTTATGTGTTCTAAGTATTAGTCCTATATCCAAGGAATACTTGACAAAGTTTTTTTCCCCATTCTGTAGGTTGTCTCTTCACTTGGTTGGTTTTGTTTTACAGAAGCTTTTAAATTTGATTATGATTCCATTTGTTGATTCTTAACATTATTTATTATTCAGTTGGGGTTCCATTTTAAAGTATTTGCCTACCCCTGTGTCTTAAAAAGAGTTTTCAGCTATTTTATCTTTCAACAGATTTTCTGTTTTAAAATTTAGTTCTTAATAACCTCCAGCCTAGATTGATGTACCCTGCAAAACTGTCACTAGAAATTAATGGAGAAACAAGATACTTCCATGACAAAGAGGAACTGGGGGAATTTGTGATCACCAATCCAACCCTACAAAGAATACTGAAGGACATTCTAGAGAGAGAAAAAAAAAATACCAGGATTTTAGGAACAGTGGCAGAAAGGCCTCAATGAAGCGGGCGGGCAGTAGTAGCATAGCAGAAATGAGGCAGAGAAGGTTGGCTATAATCTCTAACATAGATGGCCTTGAAACACTTTAAAAAAAAAAAAGGCAGAGTAGATCAGGAGGTAGGGTCCATTGAGATGGTCTGTATAGGAACTATAATCAACCTGAGAGAGGATTTATGGACCAAAAATCAAATATGAGAAAACAATGCTCTATGTGATGGGGAGCCAGAGAGAAATAGGAGCAACTCGACCACCACCTGTAGATAGGTTGGAAAGACAGGATATTTATGTGCAGTAGAGAACTACTCAGCTGTAACGAAGGAAAACGTTGAGGCTTTTGTAGGTAAAGGAATACAACTTGAGATCAAGTTCAGGAGTGAGAAGATAAAAAGTAGGTTGCCCCTCCAATCTAAAAACTGACAGAGTTGGTGGGACCCAAAATGCACAGCACCCTGTGGGAGTGAAAGGGGAGAAATAGCCTTAAAAAAAAAAAAAAAAGGCAGAGCATATTGTTACTAGTGTACCAGGATTTAAAACCCATATTACTCACACCACTCTACTTAGATGGATTATATTCTGTTCCAGTTTGTCTACTTGTACTAGATTTGAGGGCACAGACAGCTATCCCCAAAATAGCAGGATATATTATGGTAACCATCTTTAATTTCCTATTAACTTAATCTGAAGTCCTGTATAACTTACACTGTCTTATTATGACTGATCTTAATCAAATCTGGTTTGTTAGATTGCTGTTTTGTATTGATAGATTTTATTTAAAACTGTTATGATTGATAGTATCAAGTCTGAGAGTATAGGCAACTACACTGAAGATGACAAGATTCATTAGAATATCCACTCTGGTTTATTACCTGCCCTTGAAGTTTTATACTGTCTACAGTGTTTTATTTTTACTAATATTGTTATGTACTGCTATATTCAATTATATTGCTATATTCATTTATGCCTGATGATATAGATAATTCTATTGAAGATAATAAGAGACAACACATTAACCATTGTAGATCACTTTGAACTGTGGTTTTAACTGACTATTTGGTTTCATGTTTTGATAGGAATTTGTTTTGTTTTGTTTTGTCTTGCTATGTTTTGTTTTTCCCTCTAATACAGAAAGGATAGAACTACATGTAGAGAGACTCATGCATGTGTAGCTGTTTATAGTCTCACTGTTTGAATATCTACTTTGTATGCTTTAATTTTGTAACTTGAACAACTATTTCTAAGAGGACAATATGTAATTTATCAACAAGTGATTTCTTAATGTTTATCTTTTTTTAAAATTCTGTATTTCTATCCTTTTCATGTTTTTTTTCTTTTTAAATAAATTTTTAAAAATTTAGTTCTTTCATCCTTTTTTATTTTCACTTAATGCATGGTAAGATATCTAAGTCTAGATTCAATCTTGTGCATGTAGATAACCAGTTTTCCCAACACAGTTGGTTAAGGAGACTATCTTTTCTCCAGTTTGTGTTTTGGCCCTTTTGTCAAAGATCAGATGGCTGAAATGTTCTTGGGCTTGTTTCTGCATCTTTTAATTCCTGTTTCATCGATCTGTGTGTCTGTTTCTGTGCCACTACTATACTGTTTTTATCACTTTAGTATTAGTTTTGAAGTCCAGGATTGTGAATAGTGTCAGTACTTTTATCTATTACTAAACCATAAAATTTGAAATTAGTAGCTTTATTTTCCAGATCTTTTTCTATAGATTTTTCTTTGTCTGAGCAAACTGATTATAGAAAACTTCATGCTTTTTAAGATGGGAATGGTAGCACATGCCTGTGATGCCCCACTTGAATGGCCAAGAGAGGATAATTAGCAGGAGTTAAGAGGCCAACCTCAGCTACATAGTGAGTCTGAGGCCAACCTGAGACAAAACAAAAGTTTATGTTTTAAAAATCAGGACAAATTATGTATGTCATGTTTTCCATACGTCACTTAATAACTCACTGTCAGTAAATGGTATTGATTTTTTTGTAGTCAAACATGTTACTACATAGCTAACTTATTTTGTTTATTTTATTTTTTATAAGTCTGTTTAAATTATAACTTAAAAAAAAGTTCTGTTGGGCTGACAGACTTTTTTTTAGTAATGTTATTTTGTCTGTAATGTAACATTCCTTAATATGAATCAAATTGCTTTTTATGCCTGATTTTGAACAGTTTTCCAAATCATAATGTTTGAAAACTGATACATTTTAACTACAGATTGATTGTAGTTCCTTTGGACAGTATTTGACCAAAAAGTTCTCATCTATCCATTTTTCTTTGAATAGTGTTCCTTCATCCATGATTTTTCTTTTACAGAGTAACATTGTTTTCTTTTGAAATGATGTTGAAGCCATGCTAGAATTACCACTTGTTAACCAACCATTTATTTTTCTAGCATTATCAGTGATGTGTATAGTATTATACCAATATCATTAGTCAAAAAATGCATTTTTGTACTTTATGTACCTCCACTGCTAAAAAAAAAATTAACTTATTTTACAAAATAACATAGCAAGCTCAAGTTTATTAATTAAACTAAAAAATTTACATGTCTGCATAATAACAATCAATGCCTGTCTCCATAGGTACATAAGTATAGGTAGGTTGAAATACTGGTCACTGTTGAGCTTTACTCACCAAGTCACAGAACAACATATGACTTCTGATGGAAACAGGTTTCAATTTGATTGTGGCAGGAACAGAAGGTGAAAGTAGTATTTTTACTCTCTCCTATACACAGTTCCAGTGTTACACATGCAATTTTCATTCTAGAACCTCACAATTGAGTCGTGAAAAATACTGCATAAAAAAAAATCACATAGTGTTAAAAGTTTTTGTCTTGTGGACCCACATTGCTCACTATCTAGAGCTGCATGAAACCAGTTCAGCATCTCTGCTACTGTAAGGGTTGTTTATCCTCTTTGATAGTGAGGCTGACTGGACACTGTGGCCTGCTGCTACAGCTTCCTGAGAGTATGGTACTGTGTTGTAGCTTGAGCAATTATTGAAATTCAAAGTATGATTTCTGTTGAACAAATAAAATTTTCCCCCTGTCATAAAGTTGGAGAATCCTAAGTTAGACTATTATAAGTCATGAACCATCAGTAATTGGTAATTTGCTAGATGAAATATGGTAAATATTTCTGGAGATTAGAAGAATCACTGAAATGTCTTTTCTCACTTTGTAATTTATTAAGGGTTGGAAGGTGAAAATGGGACTATAAAATCATGTGTTTGAAGTATTTTTCATTTGGCTGTTGTAGAATCATGTACTTTCACAACTGAAAGGTATTAATTTAGCCTTTTCACTTTATAGTTAGAGAAAATAGTGCCTAGCATAGGAGAATCTGTAACTTGTCTACAGCAATAAACCAAACAATGGTAGAGGTATTTTTCCAGCATTAGTTGGTGGGATTTCCCATTAAATGTCTGCTCTTCACCTCATCCTTTCTTTCTACCTCTCTGTAGCCTTTAAGATGACTTTTTTTTCCCTTCCTGTTTGTATGCCTGGCACTTTTTTTTTAAAATCCTTATATTTATCCAGGATACTTGATATCCCTGAATCTGTTTTTTTCTGGTATACATTGTATCTTTATTTTTTACATTTGTTATCTTCTCTAGGATTAATTTAATTGCATCATTGATTTTTTTTTCTGTATTCACTATGATTTCCTTTTCTCCTTGCCATTCATTTTTCACCATGTCTCCTTTTGTTCTTTACTGTGACTAAGTTAAGAATCTCAAAATAACACTGTCTTGATTACTGTTCTCTCTTCTTGTTGAGACAAAATACCTGGATGCCTATTTATTTCTTACAGTTCTTGGAGGTTTCAGTCATACTCAGTTGGCTCCAAGGGGCAGGGTGGCATGGTGGGCCATCCATTCATGGCTGGCTGCAAATAGCAAGGTGCGCACTGGCAAGAAAGAGAAGGCATGACACCCTCCCCCTCCCTGCTATTACACTGTATGCCAGCTCCACCCTTGGGCAGGTGAAGCACTCACACCACTAGTCCCAGCACTAGACTACAAACAAATCATCAACTCTAGACTCAGTTATGTCCATGACTATATAAGACTTGAGGTGGGGCCACAGGAACACAAACCATAACAAACACATACTAGATTATCTCTGTGGGGTGTAAATCCATTGATGGATGTCTTTATAATTAAAGGAATACACAGAAAACAATAGAGCTTGCACAGAGAGATTTCAATATAGAGGCAGATTGGAATGATAAAATCACAAGACATAGAGATGCTGAGAAGCTAGAAGAGCAGGAAATAGACTCTACTAGGAGTTTCCAGAGGAATGAAAATCTGTTGACATCTTGATTTTAGACTTCTGATTTCAAAGACTGAGAGAGAATAATCTTTGTTGTCTTAAGCAAGGGCTGGCAGGGAACTGCTGAGTGGCAGCAGAAGGTGAACAGCAGGCCACTAAGGGAGGCTTCATCTCTATTTATAACTGCCCTTCTGTTCTCCATTCCTGACATTACTGTCTGAGCTCTGCCTCCTGTATATCAGTGGAGACGTTAGATTCTTATAGAAGCTCAAACCTTACCATGAACTGTGAATGTGAGGGATTTAGGTTGCATGCTTCTTATTAGAATCTAATGCTGATTAATCTGAGTTGGAGTTGGAGCAGTGATGCTAACACTGGGAAGCAGCTACAAATACAAATTAACACTACCAGATGTTTGACTGCACAAAGATGGTAATAAATTGTTTGCAGACACATTAAAATCCTGTCAGTGAGTGACAGTTTTTTTACTTTATTTTAGACCTTTTATTTTCTATGAATGCATCTGTTTTTAATCTACCATTTTGTAGTTTGAGGCTGTGGTAGTGAGGTAAACAAAAATTTCCTAATCTAGTGCAGTCCTCCTTGAAATCATAGTGTTAAGTGAAGTAAATCACACAGACTTAATGACAAACTCAAAATATAAGAGGAAAATGAAAGATAATAGGAAATAGGGAGATCTTTCTCAAATGAGAAGAGCAAGAGATGGAGGGAGTGAGGAAAAGGAATGAAAAAAGAATTAAGATGTGTTATTTACATATACCAACTCCACACAGAAATGTAATCATTATGTACTGCAAACACTTATAAACAGATTGTGTTTAATAGTTTATTGTTTTGCAAACTAGAACGTTCTTTTCCATAGGAAGTTTTATAATACATTAATGTAGATAGGTTCCTTGGCTGTCCTATAAAAGCAAACATGTAATAGCAATTTGCAGGAATAGTAATTAAAGGACTATAAGCATTAATTTTGAAAAATTCTCCCAGATGCTGGTATTAAATACTAAAGGGATTTAACCAAAGGAAGGAAAGTGGTGACTTGGGACACTGATAGGCTATTATGGACCTGGCCACGATCCCTAATTGCCTCTATTAATGGTAAGGTGAGAGAATAAAATGAGAAAAAGACAAATTAATATGTGAAGAGTGATGAATGGAGAGCTGTACTCACAAGATAGTCCCTATTTATTAGGTGTATACAGTGATAGGTGGGGCCAGTGGAAGATTCAACGTTGGCTGAAAATTTGAGGCTTATGGCTGAAAATTTGAGGCTTATGACTCAAAGAGCAAGTAACAATCTTGGGATGACTGAAGAAGGTGGAAATGATCTTATGCTAAGGAGGATCTTGCCCTGGAGTGTTTTCTGAATTTAGTGGTTTTAGTTTTAGTCTTAGTGGGTGGGAGAGGATGGCCTGTTCCTAAAGAGTTAATGGTAAATCTCAAATAGTTGATACCAGTTTATCCCTTAGGGAAATTACAAAATTAGCCATTGTGAATTTGTGGTCCCCAACAATAATAGGCTTCTGTGTACTTTCAGCAGCTCTATAGGCTGGTAGTGTTACTTTGTTTTTGATACTGGTACAGAGAACTGTCCTGCCAGCTTAGTTCACTAGTTTTGGAAAGCTGTTCAGTGGACTGAAGTCCATGGAAAGGACAAAGAAAAGAGTTTCCTCAGGTAATTTAAAATTTAAAAAAAAATACACAGCAGAATAATGTATATAGGATGTGTGTTTGAAAAAAAATTATTTGGAGTAGATTTAATTGATGTAAAAACTACAAATTCAGAAGACATTTAGAAAATAGTTCTCGAAGCTGACATACCAGGGGAATATAGGGAGAGCATATATGTGAATGATACCTGATTGAAGAAAAGGAAATTTAAAAGTGTTGGCTTGGTAGTCCTTGTGCTGGTCAATATCTGCTGCTGGGTAACCTTGGAAGCTGTTCAGAATGGGAAATGGGGAGCAATACACTACTTTGCTATTTTCATATAAACTATTTCAGAGTTTTAAATTATCAAATGGTACTTGAATTTATGGAGAGTAAATTGCTGTATTTTTGCTAAATGGAACAGGAGAGTCCTTTGATATAGAGGAACTTGGCCTTTATATTCCTCTTGATGTTGATTAGAGATCATGCTTCCTTGCTTTTTCATACTCTTCCCATGTTTCAGATAAACTAGTGCAAAAAGGAGGCAATCAGGAAATGTTCTTTCTATTCCTGCAAAATAGTAGCTACTACTTTAGACTATTACTTTGTATTTCTGTGCAGGTACTTAAATTTTTGCTGTCACTTCCCTCATATGATTTTATATTAGGGGATTTCAGGCTTTCTGTTTACTCATCTCAAAAAGCCTTATAGCACTGACAAAATGATGCAGTTTTTTAAAAAGATATTCTTGTAGTTTCTGTAAAAACTATAAGGAACTGTACTCTAAATGAGTATATTGTGCTGAGGTATTTTTTTGGATCTATCTCGAAATGTAAGTACTTCCATTCACTTCCATTCTTGCAGGCATTGGAACTACTAAAGTTGAGAATTGGATGACCTGGGATTACTTTTTGCCATTACTATACACCTTGACCAATTTTACTTATTTTTTTGAGCTTTAATTCTTTCCTCCTTGAATTTGTATTGGTTCTACCTCCCTGGTAGGACTATTGCTTAGATAAAATGAGGTAATGTGAGTAAACGTTTTCTGTAAACTATGAAGTGCTCCATAAATAGGCAAATTGTTATGAATAGTGTTTGGAGATTAGTCATAGGGAAGGAGTAAGCAATAGTTCACTTTTGGAAATGGTGTGTGGTGATTAGTCCTAGGGAAAGAGTAAGCAGTAGTTGAGGAAGAAATGTTCTTCTCTTTCCTCCCAACACTGAAATTTAACAGCAGTTTTTAACTTAATAACAACCACTTTAAAATGTATGTAAATTTGTATGCTGTGGTGTAGGAAAAGCCGTTTGGATTAATGGCTATGGATATTTCAAGGGAAGGCAGGATTAAGTAAACTATTACCTTGGGGGTAGGTTGCCAGGAGGCAGTATTCATGATCAACGAATGTGTGGTGGGCCATTATATGTCTAATCCATTAAGAATTGTGTAGAGCGTTGATTTTGATGTTATTGCTAAGGAGTAGAATAAGGTATGTCAGCTTCGAGAACTATTTTCTAAATATCTTCTGAATTTGTGGCTGGTCAGGACTCATGTTGCAAGAGTGACCACTGGATTCAGTGACTCATTGTATTTTTAAAATTAGCTTCTTTAGTCTGTGTACCATTTAGTCTTTCTACTCAGAGCATATTATTTCTTTGATAATCTAATAAATTTTTTCTTAAAATTTAAATGTACCACACCCCTCTTCCAAATTGGATAGTTTTTAAGAAAGTCAAGTGGATAAACATGTTTAAGACTTAACAGATTTTATGTAGTATAAATTTTTTATGCACATGCCAAAGAATTTTAGACTTACCTGGAAAATAAATGTTTCTAAACTATAAGTGGAAATTATTTCAAGTGATGGTTTAGATCAAATTAACACCCCCCCCCACTTTGGTACTGGGGATCAAACTCATGACCTCGCACTTGCCAGGCAAGTTCTTATGCCACTGAGCTAAATTCCTGACCCCCAAATTAAATATTTATTTGGGAGTTTGATTTGATTTTACTTTTGTTTATAAAAGTTTTTAAAAATGGTAAATGCACTTGATTCCAATTCATGGATTTTTAGTAAAATAATATGTAAGTTCAAAAGGTTGAAAATTAGCATGGTTCATTGTGATGTTTTATTATTTGATTTATAATAAAATTAGAATTTTAAGCAAAGATAAAAAGTCAAATCATTTAAAATCAGTTCATAAAAAGGAAGGATATTTCATAGCAAAAATTTGGATAGCTAGTAGATAATTTTATAAGGACCTTTTATAAAATATCTAAATGTTTAGTTTTGTTGAACACAGCAAATTACTTTTAAGACCTGATGGAATATAGGAGGCATCAGGATTTAGAGTATATAGATGGGTCTGAATATTATGGGTATGATTCATTGAAAAGTTATGTTGGATAAGTTAGCAACCTTTTTGAGCACAAGGTTGTTACAGGAATTAAATGTAATGTTAAGGTTCTTTCTCCAAACATGTAGCCAGAACTACAGTAAGAATCATTTGGGAGCATTTATTAAAAATACAGCTACACTCATGACCTTTTGGAGACAAAATTATTGAATCTTTATTTTCCTTTAACTCTTCCAGGTAATTCTTGTGCCTACTATGAGTGGTGCTTATAAAGTCTAAAGCAGTTTCCAAGGAATTACTTATATAAACATTCTTGTAAATTGTACTTAAAACCTTAAATATTATGAGAGACATTATGGCAGCCATTGTTGACTTCCTTATTGTCTGGTCTTGAAGACCTAAAATGCCTTCATCATCCTGTTCTGATCAGTTCTATACTATTTTGTTTTGTATGAATTCATTGTGTGTGAAGATATGGACAACTCGGACAACTATTTGGAAGAAAACAAGAGACAGTATGATAAATAGTGAAGTTCTCCAGTTATCTTGTGTTGAAATCTGTGTCTCTTACATTGTTATATTATGATGTTTTGTTCTGTTTAATTTTACCCTCTTTAAAAATTAAAAAAAAAAACCTAAATATATCTCAAGTTTTTACCCATTGTTACATATTGTACACCAAACAAACCAGAGTTACTTAGAAAAGAGTAAATCCACATGTGTCAAATTGGGTCATTTATTTTGGCTACTTATCACTATATTTTCAGTAAGTGTCACAGTCTGTGGTCAACTGCCTCCAAGGCAAAAACGGGGTATTGGAAAGGCATGGTGGAAGAGAGCTGTTCAATCCATTGGCAACCAGGAAGCAGAGAGAAAAGAGAGGAGGCAGAAATAAGAATACACTTTCCCACCTCTAACCAGCCCCTACTCCTAAAAACACGTCAGCTGTAACACACCTGTGATCTAATAACCTTCCAAACACGTGAGACATTTGCGGGGGGGACTGTCAAGGCCATTCTATGTAATTTTTAGGGAAAAAATTCATCTCATAATTAAATACTGATTAGGGCTTGTCAGAGTCCTAGTATCCTGCTATGCAAGCTGGTAGTGGCACAGTTGAATCCTTCACAGTTGAGACCACTGGTCCCTGAGGTGGGTTCTTGAACAACAATATAGGAATCCAAGCAGCCAAATTGATAAATTTGAAATTTAATTAGCTGAGCTCAGGACCACTCATATACAGATCCCTCTGTTTCAGAGTCCAAACAAGTGGTCCCAAACTGGAAAGTTATAGAGCTTGTAAAATAGAGAACCACAAAAAGACATCCTGTTGGAAACAGTTTAGCTAGAATCATACATTAATTTTTGGTTGACACCTGTATCCTGCTTCTTTTGTTGAGCAGGTTAATTTTTCTCTTGTGGGTACAGCTCATTCTGCTTTTCTCATGGGATTTGTACCCTGAGTAATTTTCTATTCTCCTGAGTCAAAATCAGGACACTAGCTAAATGCAGGGCTCAAGAAGGCGTCAGTTTTGCCAAGCTATAACAGTTCCATGATGCTGTGATGCTCCAGGACAAGATTACATTAGCTCAAGACATCCTAGTTCTTTGAGAATGGAGTAGTAATAAAAAGAAGTTTCATCTGGAGGAGAGAAAAAACATTAACCTGCCATCTCTCCCCACTTCCTCATCAACATAAGATCTTCATTAGTTTAAGATCACCTCCACCTTCTGAGTCATCTAAAATGAACCTCAGTAACTTAAGATTGTTCTTAGCATAAGACCACTGCCCTCTAAGTCGCCTAGCTGATCCTCATCAACATAAGATCCTTCTCAGCATAAGACCACCACCACCCTCTGAGTCATCCAGTAATCCTCTTACCATTTTCCTCAGTAAAATGTGATCAATAAATAACCAAGGTTCTGGCTGCCTTGTGGCCTTTTGTTCCCCATGAACAGCTGGTTGTCTTGGATCACTGCTGCACTGCTATTTGTCTCTTGCTCTGTCTTTTTTGCCTTCTGTCGTAACACCTTGCAGGAAATTGGGGACTTACTGTAGGGTTCTTCAATGGGGGCGTTTTAGATATAAACAATAATACAAGCACAGAAAGAATAAAAAGCATTACTTTTGTTTGGCATAAAGTAATGAATTCCCAAATCCTAACAGTTCTACTTGAAGCATTTCTTACATAAATTGGGTAACAAACACTAGCTGAGCTGTTGCATTATGCTAAACAGTGTGTGCTGATAAGCAGTAAGATGCAGATGAGACAATGTTGGCTTTTCCTAAGACTTCATGCTGAAGTTAGGGACTCAGGCTCTTGATAATTATAGACCATTTTGATGAACACTGCAATAGGAGGCATGTGGTGTGTAAAAGAACCTAATGGCACAAGAGAATAATGTTCTTTCCTATTCCCATTGCTAATAATTCAAAGTTGAGAAAGTGTAATTTATTGAGCATCTGCTGTGAAACATACATGTAAAAACTATTTAATCATCATAGGAATCTTGTGAAATGATAGCTTTTTTTTTTAAATGTATACTGTTATGAAATGTGAGATTCAAACCTTGTTGCAATTTCAGAGTCCGTATTCTTTTACCTTTATACCATTATGCTTTTCTCAAAGGGTGAAAACTTGAGTTTTTTTAAAGAGGGATAATTGTGTGGTTCTTCATAATTGATACTGGTTAGTTTCATTAGTGTATTTTTTCTGTGATTGAAAAAAACTTTGGAGTTTTTCTTTTCTGTCCTCTGCCACCCTATTTGGTCTATTTCTAGAAGAGACATACAAGGAAACATACAGACAAGCTAGCCATACTGTATGACATTATCCATCATTTCCACTGTTCCTTTTGTTATTTACTATTCTTGTCCCCAAAGGAAATTTGGTAAATTATTTTGTTTTGTTTTCCCAAATCTTTTAGAATCATTTGGGGTTGAATGGTGCATAAAGAAAAAGACCTTGTTAGAAACAATTTTTACCACACTGTTTACTTAGGAATTGTCCTGAAGTTTTATGATACTGTTGATCATTAGGATTGATTTGACTAATTCCTTTGCATGGTTGGTATTTCTTTGCTTTCATCATGTTTCATTTGCTTCAAGGTATATAAGCAATTTGACTCTCTGACTAAAGATTCTACAGTGCAGAGCAGAACCCTACACTGAAATAAATATTTCATGATGAGAATAGGTTCTGTTTAGAAATTGACAGTTTTCATTCTGGGGAGCCTCAGATCCATTTTACTTCCCTTGCTAATTAATTTTTATGTTTTCATGCCGTTTTATTTCTAGCAGTTTTATTTACTGTGGTGAGATCACTTCTCGGCCTTTTGGTTAAGATCAAGTGTAGTACTGTGGTGAGAACATCTTGCTAGACAGTTGCTTAGGTTAAAAAATGGTTTAAACTTTGATTTAATGAACATGAAAAATTGACAGTGTTCATTGTTTTTTCTTCTGACAGTCTTAATCTCACCTGAAAATAACTTTTTCTTAACACTAGAGAGAAATGATAGGCAGTGCTACAGTATTTTTCCCTAAGACTTTTCTAACAAAAGTAACATAGAAAAAATATGGAAATGGCTTTGTATCTTCCAAGTAGTCACAGGTGGTGTGCCTGTTTCTTTGGACTTTTGCTGTAGTCTTTTAATTTTCTATTACTTTTATACAGACTATGTTCTTAAGGTAACCCATCTGCCCAGAGAAAGGTCACCAGAGTATTTCTTGGCTTAGGTCTTGACTTTGCTTAGTTTGTTTCAGTAGCATGGTTTACTAATATTCTCTAAAAGGTTCTTGTTTAAAAAGTATTTCACTTGTTGCATTTTCTCAATTTTAAATTTTGAGAACTAGCGTGTTTAAGAGAAGACAGGTCAAGCCAGTCAACTATGTTGTGCAAGCCTCTGTTCCCAGCATTCTGGGAGGCTGAGGCCTAAAGCTCTCCAAATTCCAGCCCATTCTGAGCAGCTTGTTTATTAGTAAGACTGTGGCAAATTAACTAATGGTCAACTTGCAACACCATGTTCAACTAAATCAGCAGGATGCTGGATGCAGAAGGCCTACCTGAGACTTGTTGCCAATGGCATAAAAAGAGAACTGAAGGAGAGATGGTATGCTATTGATTCTGCTGGAGAAGCTTGTCACACTGGCTTTCCTGGTGTGAACTTGCCTGTTCTCATCATCAGAGGATCTTGCTGTTGCTGAGGATGGCTGCAGTTATTTTCAGGAGAGTTCTGGTCCTTTGAGCGTTGCTTCCTGGCTCCAGTGCAGATCCTTTACCCAGCAGGTGCAGATTTTTTTACCTTCCACTACTACTAACTTTTGGTGCAGACCCTTGAAACAGATTTGTTGAGATACTGTTGTGAGCTGTAGGCACCCAGTTGGACTCGTGGAGCTCTAGGTCTTCAATTGGATTCATTCAGGACATTGCTGTGGGATCCAGGCCCAAAACTGGATTCTTTGGGTTTCTAGTGCGTGGATAGATCTCCTGCACTCTTTTGTATTTGATTCTTTGGGTGAATATTATAAAATCATCCTATAAATTAAGTGTCCTGTGCTAAATACTTTCCCTTGTAAACTTTGACTGACACAGAGACCCTCCTCAAAATAAAAAGGTAAAAATGGCTGAGGGATATAATTCAGTGTGAAGGTTATGAGTTCAATACCCAGTACTACAAACACAAAAGCACTGTGTGTGTGTGTGTGTGTGTGTGTGTGTGTGTGTGTGTTGGAATCAAATTAATGGCTGTGTTAAAAACAGTATATTTGATTTTCAGATTTACCACTAACATAAAATTGGAATGTTAGTGTCGAGGCCTCTAAAATCTTTGAAGTGGCCTGTTGATATTTGGATGCCTGCTTCTTTCTTTCTTTCTTTCTTTCTTTTTTTTTTTTTTTTAACTTGGGCTCAAACTCATGACCTTGTGCTTGCCAGGCAGGTGCTTTTGCCACTGAGCCAAAACCCCAGCCCCTGCTTCTTTTGGATGTGGTCCATGTCACAGTGTTACATTTGGTTTTCTCAGGGTAATTGGTCTGAAGATGGACTTCAGAAGACCTTAAAAAGCGACTATAAGATATGAGACTACAAACAAAGCTGCATGTATTGTGTCAGGGTTTACTAGAGGAACAACAACAGAAGTATATATGTGTTTATGTGTGTATGTATATATGTATATAGTTATATTTTTATATATACATGACATATAAAATATTTACAAAGTAGGTTTGTAATGGCTACCTGTGGTGTCAGGAGTGGAAGACTGCAAAGGGCCATTTGCATACTAGAGAGCTGGAGAATTGTGTCAAAAAGTTGAAGACCTGAGCTCACTGCGGAGTCCTGTGTGAGTCTGTGACAAAGCTGAAGGGTCTGTAGGAAGCCTGAAGGAACTGGGGACCAACCTCCAAAGGTGATAGCAAAGACCAGAGCTCCTAAAAAAGCAAAAAGGACATACCTATTTCCCTTTTTATTCCATCCAGGCAACAAGCCTATTGGTTGGTGCCATCCACATCCCAACTGGGTTTCCCTCTTCGGTTTGATGCTTGAAAGTCACTGGACCAGACAAACCCAGACTGCTCCACTAATTGGCTAGGTATCTTTTTCTTGGTGGGGGGACCTAGGCATTTCTTAATGAATTCAAGTTGATACTACAATAAACTATCACAGATGAACCCAAATTTGCTAAGGCTTTTGTAAAAATTCTATTCTGTATTTAATAGTCTTCAGTAGAAAGTTCTTTCCATTGTTTCCCGAGGAGTATATTGTAGTTTACATATTTAGGATTTCTCTATTGGGGTAAAAAGCAAAGGATATAATTCTGTGTTCTGATTTTAGAAAGAAAGTTGTATCATGTGATTCTGTAATAGTGATTCTCAGGAGTTCTCTGACCAGAAAAGCTTGGAACTGAGCTGATTTTTTCTGCTCTGCTGTTGTAGCTGAGAGATAGTGGCATTTTTTTTGGAAGGTCAATTTTATCATAATGGTTGGTGTCACATAAATACTATGAGAATCATTGTACCTTTTATTCTGGGAAATTTGGTATTGGGCAAAGTGGTTATTTAATGAGACAGAATTGTTATGATTTGTAGGTTTTCATGAGGGTTTTGGTCTGTTGGAAGCAGTGCTTCTCTATTTTGGTTAAAAAAATCCAATTCCTAGTGGCAAATGTTAAATTATTTGGCTGTCTCAGAATCAGTTGTTTTAAAATTTTGTTACATGCTTTTGCTTAGGAAGGTTTGAAGACCTAATTTTAAAGGTTGTTCATTTATTTCCTTTCTAGTACTTTTTATTTTATTAGGGAAGTATGAGAAAACATATGGAGTTAGTCTTTCAGTGCTAGTAGGAAAGTTGTAAAATATGGTAAAGGGATATAAAGTGTTGCTTAAAGTTTTATGTTAATCTTTCTTAGTCTTCATTTGTACAGTAGACATAATATGTTTCTATGTTTTTCGTGTTAAAGTAGGTGAAACATTGAGAAAGTTCTTTTTCAATAATGACTGTTTTTCAGTTATCTTATTGCTAAATGGCTGACATGTTTTTTTTCCTGACATACTAGCTACTGTCTGCCAGAGCTGGTAATATTCATGACAAGTTATTACCTTGCCATTCTTTTCAACTCTTGATATTTCAGATCTTTGGTAGAGCAGTTTGAAGAGTTTGATTTTTGAATAAAAATTTGAGGTTGTTTGAGGTCTGTAGAAAGCCTGAGAGGTATTGCTCCTAGTGTAACTAACATTTGATATTAGAGAAGATCACCTGTAAGACATCTCTGTAGTATTTCCAAGTCATTGAGGGAAAGTAAAGTAAATCTTTTAATTCCTACTAAAACAGTAAGTACTTTCCCCCTTAGGTATACAAGTGGGTAAAAGGGTTGGTCCCTATCCACATGAAGTCTCAGGGTTTTTGGTTGTTGTTTGGGTTTATTTGAGATAGGGTCTCACTATATAGTGCAGATCTGCCTTAGATTTGCTTATGTAGCCCAGGCTGACCTGGAACTCACAGTGATCCTCCTGCTCATGGAGTCCTGGGATTATAGGCATGAACCACCACGCCCTGAAAAATCTCATTTTGAAATTGAGCTTTTAGAGATCTTCAAATAGATCTATTCTGTTTTTACTATTTTAGCAGCATTGTTTTTGTGCTTTTTCTCCTTTTCCAGTCACTGTTCTGGGATAGACTTTCCAATGATTAGTGATTTAGAATGAATAGATGGCTGAATTCTGGGGTTGTGATGTACTGTCTTCCATAGTTTGTTCTCAGACCTTTGACATAAAAGTTGATTTTAGAAATGCAGCCTGAGGAGACAAGTGAGTAAAGTCATTACAAATACTTGTATTGTTTACATTCTCTTATGGGATCAAATACAAAGTTGTATGTCCTGTTTTTTTGTTGTTAATTGAAAATTGAAATATCTTTGTACTGTAGAAAAGCATAATTTTTCATTGAACTGCAAAAAGTTTTTGTTTTCCATTGAAATTGTGGGGCACAGTAGACATTCTTAAAATACCTTGTAATAATGATGCTTTGTTTTATGAGTTAAGCAAATGAGATTTTGTAAGCATCTTGTTCAGTATAATTATTAATTCTTGATTCTCTGTGTGTGTGTGAGATGTGATTTAAATTTGAATAACTTACGGGAAAGTTACACATTTAAAATCATCTGCTTTTTAATATTCCTTGGGATAACTGGAGTATAAGAACGTATTGAAAACTGAATTTTAATCTTTCTGGATTAGATCCTCTTGGATCTCTTCATTTAGCATTTAAGGTCTGGAAATACAGCTCACTGACATAGCTCTTTTGTGGCAAGTGCAAAGTTGTGAGTTTGATCCCCCATACCAAAAAAATTAGCATTTAAATTCAAAAAATTGTAACTCTGTTTTAAAGAATGCTATCATATAAAAGAAGAGGAAAAGTTTATTTCATAAATGAGGAAGAAAATAATTTAGGATTTGTAGTCAGACCTGAAAAATTGTAGTTATGCTCATTCACGTATTTTTCTTTCATTAGGTTAGTATGAATTCAATTAACATCTTAAGTATAAAATTGATGTAGTGTAAGAATAACAGGAAAAAAAATGCAGTTCAGTCAGTAAACTGGGAGAACTTGTATTGAGAATTGGTTTTAGATTTGCCAAGGAAGAAAAAAGCATCAGGACACACAATTGCTATTTCAAGATGATTGTAGTTTATAGCCTGTGTATATTCTGAAATCACAAAAAAAAAATTTAAAACTTTCTTAAATCAGGTGCTAAGTAGTCTAGTGCAGTTTAGGATAGTTTTAAGAATTTAGAAACAAAATTGATTGTGGACTGTGCCTAGTCAAGATGGTTTTTGAGCTTGTATTGAAGAGAGCCTTTGGATTGTTGAAAAGGCAAGCAAGGTGAAGAGAAACTGAGAGGACTAATAAAGTAAGCTACTTGTAAATGGAGCTCAATTCAGTGTGAGATTGATTTTAGAAGTTTTATACGTGTTAACTCCTAAATTGTTTTGTTTTTGTCTTTTTGAGACAGGGTCTCATTATGCAGTTCTGGCTGGCCTTGAGCTCACTTTGTAGCCCAGGCTGGCCTGGAAATCCCAGTGATCATCCTGCCTCAGCCTCCTAAGTGCTGGGATAACAGGCATACACCCACCACGCCCAGCTAATCTCTAAATTTTGGTATAGCATTGTTTTCTACATCAGAATGTTCTCTGAGAGACTATTACTAATTTGTTAAAAAGAAACAAGATAAGATGCTCATTTCAGCAGCACATGTGCTAAAATTGGGATGTTAGCATGGCCCCTGAGCAAGAATGACACTGATTTGTGAAGCGTTCCATAGCTTTTGTAAACACTGTATTATCTCTCTATGTAAAAAATTGAAAGAGTAAATAGGAGCCAAAGTGTATAGTAGATATTGGGAAAGGGAAAGGGAAAGAAACTGCTCAGAGCCCGGCATGGTGACACATGCCTGTAATCCCAGCATTTGAGGGGCTGAAAAGCAGGAGGATTGTTGCAAGTTTGAGACCAGCCTGGGCTACGGAGTAAGTTCAAGGCCAGCCTAAATTGCATAGTGAGACTCTGTCTCAAAAAGATTAAAAAAGAAAAGAAAGTGCTCAAAAGGACAACTGGAATGGGGAAAGGAAGAAACAAAGAAGGGGAAAGATTATATGTCTATATATATTCATTTCTTCAATACTTTCTTTCCTTTAAGAGACAAAGATGGCAACAAGGTGGCCCCAGTGGTGGCAAGATAGATAACTATAGTACTAATCTCTGTTAGTTCATCAAAAAGAACAGTTTGTGCTTCCATTGTTTGATGGTTTGATCCTTTTTTTCATACCTATATCTTGTGATCTGAACAAGATAACTACACAATATATTAACCTATCTCCTATTATTTTGTTTTGAAATTCTGTATCAGTTTTGTTCTTTTATTGTTTTTAAAGTAAAAATAAATACATTTTATTGTAAAAAAAAGAAGCAAAAACTCAAAACCTTACTTTTGTAAATACAGAATGATTTAAATAGAGTTGATATATTTAGAAATCACTATTACACACATATTTTATTTTCAAATATAATGAAGCTTTTTGATGAAAGAACTAGGACCTTTAGAATTACCTATAAGGACAAACCCTGACTGGTCCACTGTTGGCGATTTGTTCTTAGGCAGATTTAACATTTTCTCCATAACTTTTAATGTAGAACAGTACTGTATAGCTGTATAGGTGACAAACCTGTGGCATACATGCTACAGCAGGCCATCTGTATCACTGAAAGCTCTAAACGGTCTGCCATCACTGGTATAGCTTCTTCATGGGGTGGTTTTGAGTGAATGATGTAATATATAAAGCATGTTACATAATTTATAAGATAATTAAATAAATGGTTGTTAAAAATTCCTTAATTTAAACAGATAACTAAAATAATTCTATATGATAAATTGAGATGAGCATTGAAAATAATTTATAGTACAGAACATAAGTAGCTTGTTTTGTATACCTTGACAGTTTTCTCAGTATAGTTCTATTCAGATCTCATTTTCATTTTTTCAATCCTTCTTTTTTTTAGGAGACAAAGACGGCAGCAAGGTGACCACAGTGGTGGCAACTCCTGGGCAGGGTCCAGACAGGCCACAAGAAGTCAGCTATACAGACACTAAAGTGATTGGAAATGGATCATTTGGTGTGGTATATCAAGCCAAGCTCTGTGATTCAGGAGAACTGGTTGCTATCAAGAAAGTATTGCAAGACAAGAGATTTAAGGTGAAACTTCTGGTATTTCATGTTTTTTGTTGCTTTCTCAATTAAATGATTTGTTTTAGTTGCTTCTTTTTGCTTTCAGTTTCATCTGTTATATTCACTTTTGTTCAGCTAAACTACTATAGTGACTTAATTTCTAGTTGTATATTTGATAGAGATAAATAATACTGATGATTAATACTTTTGCTACCACTGCTATGAGTTATACATGTAGGTAAAATTCTTTGAAAAAGAAGTTAAAATCCCCTAATTTATTCTTCAAAAAAGTTACTTTTCTCTGTATTGTGCCTTTTAAGTATAAGAATAACACTGACTGTGATACATATGTTTTTGATAGTTTGCTGTACTTTTCTTGAAAGATATCTTTTAATCTGTAATGTAGTACTGTTATTTCCCTATAACCTTTCTTTGCTATCTTCCCTTGTTTCTTTTTCCTTCTACTGCTGGAAACTAGTAATCCCTAAAGTTCAGTTTGTCATTTATTTTTATATCGTTAAGGGATCCAATACATGCCAAGTTTCATGTCATTTTGTGTTGTGGTTAAATAACGTGTGACCACTGTTCTGAAATAGCACATAATCTAGTTTTTATCTGCATTAAAATATTCTAAAGAGATTTTTTTTTATTCTAAAATTTTTGTTTCTAGTTCTTGCCATTTTCCCAAGCACTAGATTCATGTTGCCACTTGGTTACTGGAACTTGATACCTGAACATTTCAGCAAGGTCTCAAATTGATAGGGGTTCTTACCTAATTCTGGTTGCCAGCTTTTAAGCCCCAATAAAAGCATTCATTTATCTTGGTTTCCAGACACTTGGATTTGATTTTTCCCTTTTAATGGCTTATCACTTAGTATGTTGTTGAGACTGTTCCATTCCCTCATTCTTAATATGTGGTCATTGTCCAACTAGGATGATTTTCCTCTTCTCTTTCACTCTCCCATTGATGTATCTCTGTATTCTTTACATTCTTAATCAGACCTTGTCATTATATATTTTAACCCCTAGTAAGCTTTTACATTTATTTGCCTTTTCTTTCCAACTCGTCCTCATACCAGCAGCATAATCCCCCAATTCTGTTTAGTCATGTTGTTCCTTCTTGGGTAATGTATAGAGAGAAGTTTGTTTAGTTTACTCTTTTGAAGACTGAAGGTCTAAACAGTATGGTGTAATCTTTGGTGAGGACCCCTGTGACTACTACCTTAGGACACAGCACCATTGCTTAGGCATGAGCAAGAAGGACACATGTGTTGGTTTAGGAAGCCAGAGTGGCTAGGGGAGTAGGCTTGATTTCTTATAAAGTCATCTCTTGAAAACCAGCCAGACTTCCACAAGAACTGTGTCATTTCCTTTCGAGGGTACTATCCTCAGTGACCTAATTACTTCCTACTAAGCTGCACTTCTTAAGGGTTCCACATCAACTTCACACATGAACCTTTGGGGCCATGCTCAGATCCTATCCAAATCATAGTTACTTTCCTTCTCCTAGTTAAATAATGTGCATATATAATGACCTTTGGGGCCATGCTCAGATCCTATCCAAATCATAGTTACTTTCCTTCTCCTAGTTAAATAATGTGCATATATAATGACCCATGTCAAATTATTTATGAAATTTTTCAGTTATTCCATATTCCAAATTTCTAGATACTTGTACAGATTTTCCTAATCTAAATTACTTGTGCCATGACTGTCCCTTCACTAAGAAATTCCATATTTTTTTCATGACAGCATCTCTCTACATATTAGGTTTTTCCTCTTGGACACCCCTATACTTGACTTTGAGAGGTTGTTTAGTAGTTAATAGCAAATACTTATTAAGCCTTTATTATATGGATTATATTCTTTCCACAGAGTAGTTTTGTTTATATAATTTCAACTGTGAAGTTGACACTACATTTAGGATTTTAATAAAGAAACCTAAGTACAATTAACTGGCACAACATGACAAGGTTAACAGTTGGGTGGGATGGCCAGATATTTGAATCCATTCTGACTCAAGAGTTTTACTTTATTTTGTCATCACTGAGTCAAGCCCCTTTCCCCTTCTGTCTCTCACACATAGTATTAAATTTAAAGTTTATCACAGTGTCTGATTCTCACTTTCTGCCACTATATTAAATCATACCCCAACCTCCAGAAAAAGATTGGATTTGTCTGATTTTATGTGGTTCTGTCATATTTTATTTAGTGGCTATACCCTAATTTGGTTAATTATTCTGTTGATAGCTGTTCAGGATTTTTTCTTTATCAAGCAATGCATATAGGTGCTTTATTAGAATAAATTTCTTTCTACGTACATACATATTGTTTTATTTCCTGAAATATTTGAGTGCAGCTTAAGTATGATATCCATTTGTCCCTAAATTACTTTGGGGAAGAATGTACATATTTATAATGATAAATCTTCCTATTGGAAAATATAACTCTTCGTTTAATCAAATTTTTAAATATAAAGCTTGTTTTATTTATGTAGACCTTAAACTTTTCTTAATTTATCTGGAGATGTTTAATAGTAGTTCTTGTTCCTGTGAATGAGATTAAAAAATAGCAATTTCTTTCTACAAAGTCTGATTAAAAAAATGGCAATTTTTTGCCAGCATGAAATTTATTTAAATTTATATTTATTTATATTATAAATCAAGTTAATCATCATAAACATAGATTAACAGTCAGACTAACAAGCCAAAAATGTGTAACATATAGACAGCTACACTGAATCAAGGTACACTTTTAGATATCTTGGCATGCAAGATTACAATAATTTTTTTTCTCATTTTTTTTTTTATTTTGAACTTTATACACTGAGAAACTGTGATATTTAAGCTTGTGTGTCTGATTTACTTAATTTAACATTATGGTTTTCATCCTTTATGGCAGAGTGGTACTTCATAGTGTACAAATACTACATTTTATTTATCCATTCATCTATTGATGGACATACAGGCTGTTTCTAAGATTTACATCTTATGAATTATGCTGCTATGAACATATGCATGCATGTTTCACTATACTATGCTGTGTTTACCTTTTTTGGGCCAATACCTAGGAAGGAAATGGCTAGGTCAGATGAAATTTCTTTTTTTTGGGATTGTCATAGTGTTTGTATCATTTTACACTCCCACCAACAACGAAGAGAAGGGTTGCTTTTTCTCCCCTCAGCCTTGCTGGTACTTGTTATTACTGATTTTGTGATGATAGCCATTCTTCCTGGAGAATCTCAGTTTTGTGATGATAGCCATTCTTCCTGGAGAATCTCAGTTCAATTTCTTGAATGGCCAGTGATGCTGAACATTTTTTCATGTATTTATTGGCCAGATTTACCTCTTCATCTGAGAAATGTCTGTTAATTTCAGTTGCCTACTTTTTAAATTGGATCATCAAATGGACGGGTCTAATTTTTTGAATTCTTTATATATTCTAGATATTAATCCTTTGTAAAAGGAGTACCTGGCAAATTTTTTTTCCCACTGTGTAGGTTTTTTAAAAAACGTATTTATGTATTTATTTTGTATTTTAAAGAGAATAAAACCAAACAAAATAAAACAGAATAAAGCCAATCAAAACAAGACAATGAAAGTGATATAGAACTTCAAAACAAGATAATAGGAAATCAACAATGGCTACCATAATGCTTCTTCTCATCTTCAAAATAGCTGTTCAGACCATCAGCTGTAATAAATATCAAGTGAAACAAAGAAGAATAAACCAATCAAAACAAAACAATGAAAGTGATATAGGATTTCAAAAATAAGATAATGGGAAATCAACAGTGTCTACCATAATATATCTTGTTATCTTCAAAATAGCTGCCCATACCATCAGACATAATAAAATCAAGCAAAAATGGAATAAAATAAAAGAAAATAAAGCAGTGAAAATGACATAGGACTTCAAAACAAGGTAATAGGAAATTAACAATTGCTACCATAATGCCTTGTTATCTTTAGAATAGCTGTCTAGACCTCAGAAGCTTTTTAATTTGATAA
The DNA here is from genome assembly GCA_004027455.1 of Hydrochoerus hydrochaeris. Classification (NCBI taxonomy): domain Eukaryota; kingdom Metazoa; phylum Chordata; class Mammalia; order Rodentia; family Hydrochaeridae; genus Hydrochoerus; species Hydrochoerus hydrochaeris. Next base: position 746,805 of record PVLA01000005.1, read on the forward strand.
AATCCCAGTTTGTTGATTCTCAATGTGATGTCTTACATTTGGGGTTCTACTCAGAAAGTCTTTGCCTGTCTTCAGTTTTACCTATTTTGTCTTCTTTCTGTTTTAAAATTTAGATTTTTCACCCATTTTGGTCTTACTTTAGGGCATGATGAGAGATATGGGTCTATATTCAGTCTTCTGCATGTCTACGATAACCAGTTTTCCTAGCATCCTTATAAAAGAGCCTATCTTTCCTCCTGCAAAAGTATTTGGTTCTTTTGTCAAAGTGTCTGGAGTTGTTTCTGAAAGTGTTTTTATTTTTATTTTTTTTTATTTCTCATGAGTGTATTGTCTTTGCTGCTTGAATGTCCCGAATCAGTTAAAAACATTTACCTTTCATTATCATTTTGACTGTAGGAAAAGCCACAGGTTGCACAATACCTGATCTGGTGAATAAAGTGGATGAGGGCACATTGTAATGTTTTATTAAACAGAACTTGTTATACCAAAAGCAATGGGTGACTTGCAGTGTTGTCATGACTCGAGGATGAAACCAGTAACCCACTTCTGAGGCCATATTCTGTGCACATTGTTTGTTAAATGCTCTTAGGAACTCATAATATTTAGAGTTCACAATACTAGTGTCTTGGGTTCTTAACTCATACAGTTTTATTAAGGTTAAAAGCAACAATCAACATCACCTTTGTGTTGGATCCTAATTGATACACTTTTTTCACACATGGAAACTGAGTAAGTTCCATTGAGAATTCTGAACCTTAGTCTTAGGATCATAACCGTATCCCCAAGTTCCATCTCTTGTTATGAAATTTCATAAAAGGCTGGAATCTTAAGGGGCACAATCACATAACTCCAATGAATTGACAAAATTTCATGTGAATGCCTTGTTTGTGAACCATGATTATAGTACAGTTCAAAACACATCTCAGCTCATAGCTGACTGACGCACAGAAAAGTTTGAAACTTGTCACATGCTGTTAACTGAGGTTGTCTTTACTGAGAATTTGAATCCTTTTTATCGTTGCAGAAGAGGAATAGGTAACTTGGCTCAATATAAAAGTGTCAGTTATAAAAAATGAAATAATAAAATAGATAATAAGGTAAATAGAGCCCTTAGAGCCTTCACTCTTAAGTAGTTGTATATTCAGTTCAATATATCTTTTAAATCAACCACAGCCTAAGAAAGATTAAGGTAACACAATGGTAGATCTAATGTTTTGTTATACTTTTGTCCTTTTTTCATATTTTGATGAAGGAAGGAGTACATAGTAGTATAAGACTAGTAATAGAGCTTTTCTTCTGTGCACCCAGCGTGGGCCAAGAGAGCCAGAAGATCTGCCTCTGCCTGCCAGGTGCCAACACTGAAAGGACCTTTCCTCTTCGTGCCCAGCATGGGCAGAGAGAGCCAGATCTGCCTCTGCCTGCTGGGCACTGCCACCAGAAGGCCCTTTGTTTCATGCGCCCAGCGTAGACAGAGAGCCAAAAAATCCACCTCTGCCTGCCGGGTGCCGCCACTGGAAGGCCCTTTCTTCCGCACACCCAGTGCAGGCTGAGGGAGACGGACAGATCCACCTCTGCCTGCTGTGCACCTCCACCAAAAGGCCACATCCTGTAGGAGGCCAGCGTGGCCAGAGAGAACCAGCAGATCTGCCTTCACCTTCAGGGAGCTGCCACCAGAAGGCTCCTTCCTGCAGGCATCTAGTCAGCAGGAGCAGGGACATATAGCTAGGTAAGCCCTGTGCATCTGTAGGCCCCCATTAGAGGCCCTTGGTTCCCTCAGGCAGCCATCACCCACTAGCAGAATCACATAAACACATCCCTGTGTGTCTGCACCATCATGGGAGTCCCAGTGTAGACACAGGCTGAGAGAAGCCGCCCCACCTCCGTGCACCCCCTATCATCAGCAAAGCCCCAGTGTAGGTCTGGAGAATACCGCTCCACATCCTGCTACCTCCCTGTATATCTGGAATTAGAGGAACCCAGGTGCCTGTCCCATCCCCCTACACTGCCTAGGGGCAATCAACATGGGAAATGCCTGGGGCTCCACAACCAGTTTGTTGGGAGGAACCCAGGAGGAATGGCAAGATGAAGGAGCAAAAGGCAAACTCAGACCTCTAGCCCCCACACAATAAGTCTGGGAGATACAGTCATGGAAGAAAACAGAAGTCATACACCTGAAATCTCTAAGAAGATAGCTACTAAAGTAAGGAAACAACTTCATGAGATTGTAAAAGCAGTCAAGTCAGAAATAATGTCTCAGGTAAAAGAAGAAATCACAAACATACTGAAAGAATTGTTCAGCAGGTCTAAAGAAGACACAGACAAAAAAGAGGAGCATAGGAAAATGATGGAAACCTTGAATGAATGTAGAAAGGAATTACAATGCATGAAACAGATTCAAAGAGAGATGCAGGAAATTAAAAATTCAGTCAAAAGCTGACAAAACTGCTTGAAAGAGACTGAAGATAAACTTTCAAACCTTGAAGAAAGGATTGCAGCTAGTGATCATGAAAGGAAAGATCTCTTAAAAATAACACAGAATCAGGAAATAACTCAGCGGCTGCAAGAGGATGAAAAGAAGCATAATTTAAGAATGATAGGTATCAATGAAGAAGCAAGGGGTCAACACAAATGAAATTAAAAGGATATTCAGAGTAGTATAAGAAAACTTAACCAAACATGAGAAATGGATCTGGCATGCAGATCAGTGAGGCATATAGGACTCCAACTAGCCATAACAAAGTAAATCTACACCCAAACATATAATAATCAAGATCCCAGAAATTCAGCACAAGAACACAACACTAAAAGCTGTTAGAGAAAAGAGACAGATCGCCTATAAAGGAAAACCAATCAGAATCACAGCAGACTTATCAACACAAACCATCAAGTCAAGAAGAGTTTGGAGTGAAGTGTTTCAAACCTGAAAGAAAACAATTTCCAACCTAGATTGATCTACCCAGCAAAACTGTCTTTCAAAATTGATGGAAAAATAAGATACTTCCATGATAAAGAACAACTCATGACTACCAAACCAACCCTACAGAGAGTGCTAAAGGATATTCTAGAAAGAGATAAAAGATAACCATGGTTTCAGGAACAGCAGCAGAGGAAGATTGCTAAACAAGACAGGCAATTGAATGAAGAGGAAAAGTGGAGGGCCAGCAACAGGAGGATAGCAGGGCAGAGACAAACCATTGTATGCTGGTTGTAACCATTAATGTAGATGGACTCAGGTCAGCAGTAAAAAAAAAAACACAGGGAGAGTGGATCAAGAAACAAGATCCATTGATATACTATATACAAGAAACACATTTAACTGGAAAGGAAATTGATGGACTGAAAATCAAAGGAGAGAAAACAATTGTTCCATATCGGGTCTTGACCTAGATCCCTGCTCTCCCAAACAAGTGTGTGGTGGAGGCTTAAATAAAATGAGACAATTGGTATGATTTTAGGGCTCCAGGAGGGTCAAAACCCTTTAGTTGAGCTCGAGATTCCGAGGGCTAAGACCAAGACTTCTCTGGACCAGCTCACTTTTATTAGGACAAACAACAAAAGGTGGGGAAACTGAGAAAAGCATGGGAAATGAGCAGGACCTTGGGAGTCATTTCAAAGACTTCTCCAAGTAGTAAATTATGCCAGTTTAGGAGAGCTGTTTTATCTCCAGGATAGTATTTATGGTAGGAATGCAACTGCAGTAGTGAAATTCCTTTAGCTGCAGTCTCTATTTACATAATTAGTATTTTGGAGCCAAGGTGTCCTTATCTTGCCCTTTAAGATATCTCTGGCCACACAGGCCACTACAGGCCTCAGCCAGGATCAGTGATTCATACAGGTTCATTTACTATGAATCAGCTCCCATCTCCAGACAAGGGGCTGAGGCATAGGACAGACTCACAGATAAACATAGAAAGCTAATTAGTTAATTTTAAATCCTACTCAGAGCCACTGGGTAGTGGTCTCCAACAGTTCCATGTGACAGGAGACCAAAAAAACAAGAGTAACTTGCTCATCAGCTGCAGAATGGATGAGAAAGATACGATATTTTCATGCAGTGGAAAGCTACCCAGCTATAAAGTAGGATAATCTCAAGGCTCCTAAAGGTAAATGGCCACAACTGGAGATCATGTTCATGGCTGAAACAGTTCAGACTCATATGCGTGAACCCTAGCATAAGAAACAGAAGAAGTTAATGGAATCCAAAAGCAAAATAGTTAATGTAAGAGCAAAGGGGAGGAAACACCTGGGAGGGAAAGGTGAAAACTACTGTCAGTTTCTTATTGTCTTATCTCGAACTCTTGGATTATTTACACAATTTTGTTAAGTTTGGCTTTGTTCTGTTTTGTTTTGATAGATTGTATGCTATATATTATATTATTATATGTTATGGTAATCGTGGTTTCCTATTATATTGCTTTGAAGTTTTATGCTTTCATTCGATTGGTTTTATTCTGTTTTGATTTTATTATGTGTGATGGTATGAACAGCTATTTTGAAGAAAACAACACATTATGGTAGCCATTGCTGATTTACTATCTTCTTGTTTTGAAGTCCTACCATGCTCTTGTTCTTCTGTTTTTATTGGTTCTATCCTGATGTGTTTTATTAGATTTTATTATGTGTGATGGTATAAACAGATTTTTTTGAGGAAAATGAGATATAGTAGCCGTTGTTCATTTCCTGTTATTTGGTATTATAGTCCTGTAATGCTTTCATTCGTTTGAATGGTTTTTACTATTTTGTTATGTTTGATATTATTGTGTGTGAAGCTGTGCTCAACTATTTCAAAGAAAAGAGACATGTAGCTATTGTTGATGTCCTGTTGTCTTGTTGTGAAGTGCTATGTTGCTTGTGTTGTTTGTTTCTGATTTGCTTTGTTCTGTTCTCTTTTGTTTCATTCTCTTTAAAATAAAAAATTTTTAAAAAGACTAGTAATAGACATTTTCAGCTTATCCCAACTAGAATTATGTGAACTTGTCTATTAATTTAATTTTAAATTAAATTATTATAGATATGTCTAGTGATCTGTTAGAAAGTAATGATATTCTTATGTAATATTTTATATTTCAAAAATTACTTTCACATACAAACTTGATTCTTGTTATTCCTTACTTTGAAATAATGCCAAACTTAAAATTTCCAATTATACAATGCTGTGGAAAGCTACTTTAGACTATATAAATAATACTCATTTTTCATGAATCTTTTACCAACTAAATTTGATATACATTGATGAGTCTTGTTTGAATCAGTGTATTAATGGCTGCCAAATGGTGTTTTTCAAACTTTATTTCTTCTTCCTCATTGGTTGAGATTCTGCTGTTAAGGATTATAAGAAATGAAGACCTTTTCACTTCTCTTTTGGTTGAATATGTCATGGATGAGTGACAGTGTTAAGTCATTTATCTTGATATTTAAATTGCTTCAGAATTGGACAGTGAAAGACTTTTGAGTCTAAGTCTTATTTAGGAAAACTAGACAGTAGGGTTATGTGTGTATATGCACAAATGTATATGTATATACTTGTATTTCTTTCTATTTAAGTTCATACTTTCAAATTCAAAAGACTGCTAAAGAGTTTAGCTCTTCTCTCTGTATTTGTAACTACTTTTTCCCAAAGTGAAAAATATGGTTCCCATTATGCACAATATATTTACTTAATTTGTTCATTCCTAAAGTTCACAAAGTAGTTTCAGAAATACTAACTGATATACCTCTGGGGCACACCTTTGTCCTAGTAAGGGGGTCAGTATTTGTTTCCACTTTTATTTGGATTAGTTTACCAGAAACTTTTTTTTTTTCTCTTTCTGATAGTTTATTGATTTGTAATCATTTGGGTCTTTTTCTATATGTATTCTTTCTTGGAACTTTGCCATATTCCTCTTTGATATTTAAAAACATTGTTTATGTTTTCACTCTGAAACACTAATATGGTTTCAAAAGTCAGAAATTTACAAGTGTCATTCCTTGTATTTCAGGTTCACTTTCCACTCATTCTCTATGGATAGCCAGTCTCATTATGTTCTGATTATTTTCATCTGCATTTCTTTTGCACAATAGCAACTAGTGTAATTTTCTGTGTTGCATAAAAGATAGCACATAAAAGATACTTTCCTTTTTACTGTTAACTGTTGTTTCCTGAAAATTGTTGCATATCAGTTCAGAGACCCTTCTCATTCTTCTAAAGACTGTATATTATTGCATTGGTGATTCAACCATTCTCTTATTTACTGATATTTAAATTGTTTTTATAGGCTTAGGAAAGCCTGCTATGAGTAACCTTTAGCAGATACATTTTTGTATTAGAGACATAACCTCAGAGGAAGTTAGTAGAAGTGGAATTGCTAAGTCTAAATGTCAACACATACGCAGTTTGGTCTAAGTTTCTCTACATAAAAGGGTTGTAGTAATTAGCATTCTCTCCAGTAACATATGACTTCCTATCTGTTCCTTGGTTGCCTAGAGAAGTTGCTTTATTTTTTCATCTTGTGCTAATCTTATAGGTGAGAAATGGTATCTTATGTACTGTGACTTGTCTCATTTTGAAGGACCTGTTTTTAAAGTGGATGTTTGGTTTTATCCTATCAACACTAAGAGTTCATTCTTACAGAATATGTGTGGTATGTGATGTTTTAGGCTTTGTAAAAGTATTTGATAAGTGATATTTTTGCACTATGTAGGAGTTTCTTTATCCCTGTATACAACTGGTTTTATTGTTCTTTTATTTTTCCTGATTTTGTGTTATGATTATAAAGCCTTTCCTTTATGCTCAAGTTAAAGAGAAATACGTCTTTTTTTTTTTTTTTTTTTACTAGTAATTGCAAGAATAAACCTTTTACATTTAGATCCTTGATCTGTTTGGTCCTATATATGGATGAGTTACTGATCTAATTTTATTCTCCCTAAATCCATTACCAAGCTGTCTTGAGTACAATTTATCAGAAAGTGTACCTTGGTTTCAGTGACTTGAGACACTACTGTTACATGCTTAATGTCCATATCTACTTTGGGTCTGTTTCTTGACCTTCAATTTTGTTGCATGAGGTTGTTTGAATAATTCTGTGAAATACCACACTGTTTTATTATAGATACTTTATAGCATGCTCTGACATCTTATAGAATTATCCTTTGTACATTTTCCTTTGGTGTTTTCCTGTTTTTATTTAAAGTAATCAAAACGTTAGAATTTTATTTCTAGATTAGTGGCAGTGGTCCTGTGGCTTGGAACTTTATAATTATAGTGATATGTACACAACTACATAGCAAAGTACTTTATTATGAAAAATATATTTTAGAGTTTCAGAAAACTGAAACTATTCTATTTCAGACTAGGCATTGAAACTGTTTCTGCAAAAACTTGCTAGACATTTCCCCAGTAATCAGTAATAGTGAGAATTATTCTTGAAAATATCGACTGTTTAAGACAACTTCTTTAAGAGAAGACCACTCATGACTTCTTTTTTCATTCATTTGCTGGGGTTGTGATTCTTGAGTTTTGAGTATTGATTTTATAGTCTGAAAAATGAGTCTTATATAAGATATGTATACATGTATAACCATATTTTCTATTACTGTGTTTTACTCATTTTCCTTGTGGTACTATTTAAAGATGGAAATCTTTAATAAATATAGTTTTTATTGCTTTTCATCACTTAAAATGAAGAAAACTGCCATAGATGGTCTCTTTGCTGTATAATGCTCCATCATCAAGTTGAACCACAGGTAACAGCTAACTGACTCCTTTGTTCTAAGAAACATCATGCATAGAAATGAACTTTCACATTGTTCATTGTCTTCTAGGTCTCGTTGAATTTGATGTTTTCTGTATATAAGGCAAAAAAATTCTTGATTTGTGTCCTCACAGATTCCTAATTTTTTCATTTTTTAAAAGAATTCTATTAAAATAAATACAGGAATGTGCTCGTAAAAGTTAAGAAAGCAAATTATAACTTGTGCACAAACTTAATATCAGCTGTTTTGGGCAGAGGTATTGCGGGGCCTACTAGGCATGTCTGTCAGTGATGTGGTAAGAAAGCAGCCCCGCAATAACAGGAACTCTAAAAGAACTGTTTTAGTAAGTAATAATACACATTACTACTACTTTACTGGAAAACTTGAAGTCCAGTATAGTGAAGTAAAAAAAAGACACCTGTTCATTAGAGCAGCAGATTAAACAGACCTGCAATGCCAAAAAGCATTGTAATAAGCAACTTCTTTTTCTTAATCTAACTATTGACAGCATAGAGTGAGCATGGATTCAGCAGAGGACCAAAGTGAACCTATTGCATTTCTTCAGCAATTTTTTTCAGACCCTGGCAGGTTTACTTAAATTACTTACATTACAGTTAATAGTTTAGAGAGAATAAATTTATCTCTACACTGTTACTTGGAAACAGTGTGGCAAGGATTAAGTTTAAAAAGGCCATAAGTTGAAGACAAACTATTTACTGTATCAGCCTGTATATCTGAAAGTGCTTCTTGATAGGACAGATTTGTCAAAAGCCACATGAAGAAAACTGAGATACTTTTTTGTACTTGAGTGGCAGTAAGTTTGCCCACAGTTCTTGACTTTCACAGTAGAATATGACTTAAAAGACAGCTTCACTTCTGATGTATGGCTTGTTGGATGCTGTTGAATCTCTCTGATAGCACTTAACAATACCTGAGAGTTTTTTCAGTATCAGTGTTTGTTCTCTCAGGTTTTTATCTTGACAGATGATGAAATTTCACAGGAACATATGGAGGTAACTGAAAGAAGTAATCATAGTTGTATCTGTTGTGGAAGCAGCAAAGCAGCAAGGTACTCTTCTGCATTTGCAGAAAGCAGCATTCTCTCCTTGAAATTCTCTTGTGCGCTATTGCTTACATGGCTTCCAAATAATAAAGCTCCACAGATGCACGGAACAAGTGTTAGATGTTTGGGCAAAGGTGCTTAAGAATGGTTTCACTGAGTGACACTAAATTCTGAGGAAGTAACCCATATTCCTTCAGTCAGCAAGCGAATAGTAAGCTGAAGAGCCATTCATTTGTGTTGAGTGAAATCACTGTTTTGGGAATTTATTTCAGCCACAATAAATATTCACATAATTTACTATATTGTGTTAATGTCTTTTCTGAGATCTTCACAAGCAATGAAGAAATTACTTGGCAGATGTCAATCTAAACGGAGGGGAAGAACTTGGCACACTTAGCCTTCTTGCCTTGTGTTGGTATTGTGAGGCACCTTGCTCAACCCAACCCTCCAAGCGCCTTGAACTCAAGAGTATCCAGTGATTGACATAGAGGTTACAGGAGGGTGAACCTTTGAAGCCTTGGCACAGCTCAGGGAAGGACCACCAATGCCATTCAGCTCCATTCTACCCAGGAGTTGAGGGAGTAAACCAAGGAAACAGATCACACAGGCAGCTAGGGTGCTAACCCCAACTCTCCCTCTGCCTGCCAGCCAGCCCTGCAGCACCTACCTGTTTTTTTTTTTTTTTTTTAGTTTTTCCATTAGAATTTTGGCATCAATTCCTTTAATTCCATAAAAACCTTTTGGTATTTTTAAGTGAGATTTCTTTAAAGTTATAAATAAGAGAGAATTGACATTTGTGATGTATAAAATACCTTTTCATTTGTTCAAGTCTGCTTTTGTGTCTTGGAAGAGTTTTACTTCTGCAGGTTTTTGACATTTTCCTAAGTTTACACCTAAGTATTTAGTTTTTGTTGATTTTATATACTTTTTCTTTTCTTCGCCTGCATTTTAAAAGGTGGTAGCCTATCTTCCACAAAACAGTTCTTTCCATCCTTTCTGTCTTCCCTTTTAGAATATATATGGATTGTTTGTTTACCTCTCTTTATAACAGTTGAGGCTGAAAAATAAAATTTGATATATTCACCAGCTTGTTTCTCTCAATTATTATAATAGGAATTTGACAAGTTTAGAATAAGTACTTTTAACATGTGGCGTTTTTGAGTATATAGCTTCTGCTTAGGATTTTATTAAATAATTAGGTGTTTCTCAAAAGGAGATTAAAATGGAATCTTATTCCTTACTCAATTAAACCACCTGGTTGAACCTTCAAGGAACATTGAGAGGCAATTTCTTTTGGAGAAAGATGAGAGGTAATAGTTACTTCTCTGGCAGTAGTCACATAAACTGTATGTAAGATACTGATCTTTTAAAATAATCTCTGGTCTAACAAGCTTTATTTTGCTAGTGCCTTACCTATAATTTGAATGCTTTCCTAGTTACGGATTACTTAACTGAAACAGACTGTATCAGTTAGGTAGTTGGGAAGAGTTTGATAGAAAATGTTTGTCCTATAGTGTAAAGTTTAGTTAGATATCTAGTTAATGTAGGATACTTTTAACGTTAAAACAAGGAGGTCAGTATACACCTAAAATGCTTGCTAAGGCTAACTTTTCTTTTTTTAATTTAAGAGAAAAGGACAGAGAAAAGAAAAAAACAAAAAGCAAAAGAGACAAACAACAAACCTAAAACAATAACAATATAGGCTTTCAAAACAAGAAGATAGGAATTTAACAATGGTTGTTGTTACGTATTGTTATCTTTGAAAGGGTTGCTTAGATTACCAGATATAGACATGCAAAATTGATCTAATCATATAAGTATTAACTGTTGTTTTCCAAGAACTAATAGAATTAGTAATGTAGTCATCTTAACTATCTTATGTATATTTATACAAATATATGTCTTTTACTTTTCCCTTCCTTTTTTCCTCCTTTCCCCTATCCCAGTTACTTTTCCCTTTTGAGAAATTTCTTACCCTTATACAATACTTATTGTAGATTTTGGATGTTACTTGTTCTTTCAGTTTCTAAATGCTAGGGAGACTATATGGTATTTATTCATGTTTATTTCACTTATGAGTATGGTCTCAAGTCGTGTCCATTTACCTATAAAAACCTTGATGCAATCTTTCTTTATAGCTTAGCAGTATTCCATTCTATAAAAATACCATGTCTTCTTAAATCCATTTTTCATTTGAAGGACATTTGGGTTGTTTCCAAGAGATGGCTATTACAAATTGTGCTGCTATAAACATGGGTGTACATACGTCACTGTGGTGTGATACTTTCAATTCTAGGAAAATTCCCAGAAGCAGGAGAGCTGAATCAAATGGAACCTCTAATCCTAGCTTTTTGAGGAACCTCCACACTGATTTCCACAGTGGTTGCACCAGCCTACACTTCTGTTAACATTGGAGAAGGGTTCCTTTTTCCCCATAACCCCTAGCCCCATAGCATTTGTTATTGATTGATTTCTTGATGTTGGCCATTTTTTTCTGGAGGGAGATGGAGTCTCAATGTTGTTTCAATTTGTATTTCTCTGATGACCAATGATGCTGAACATTTTTTCGTATATTTATTTGCCGTTTGTATTTTTTCATCTGAAAAGTGCGTATTCATCTGAGATGCCCAATTTTGGGGATGTGATTTTTAAAAAATTCTTCATATGTTCCGGATAAAAGTCCTTTGAAGGGACATTCGCAGGTTTTCTTTTCATTCTGTTGGAGTTTTTTTTTTTTTTTGACATGCAAAACTTTTTAATAAGACAAGATCTCAGTTGTTGATTCTGGGAAGTATTTCTCAATGCAGTTTAATTCTTGTTCATGAACTCTGTGCCTGCCCCTATGTCTTCAAGATTTCTACCTACTTTGTCTTGCAGCAGATTTAGTGTTTTTGTTTTAATATATTTAGATCTTTCATCTATTTTGACTTTAGTTCAGTGCAGGGTGATAGACATGGGTCTAGTTTTAGTTTTCAACATCTGGAAAGGGCTAGCTTTTCTAATTTGAAAATCAGTTAAGTTACGTTTTTCATTAACGATCTTAGTTTCATTAACTATTAATTTCATTTCTCCTTTGAACTAAGTCGTAGGTTTCAGGTCTCCTGCTTAGTTTCACTTGTTCTGCAGTTAGGGGTAGGGGATAGTGGATGTTGAAGCGTAATTATTATTAATAGAGAGTATAGTCCTAACGTTTAATATTTACTCTTTTAGAGAGAGAGGTGAGATAGTATGTGGTTTTGATCCTTACAAATACAATTATCCTCTTGACTGCATTCTGGAAACAGTGTCAAAGAAGACAGCCATGGTTCACTACTTAGTATTTTTGGAAACTTGAACATGTCCATTAACATTAGAAAGCAGCCGGCTCAAGCGAGCAGCGGGCAACCCAGGGAGAGAACCAACCAGCCAGCCAGTGTCTCCCAAGATCCCCGCCATGTTGAAACTTAGGGCATTGGGCAACAAAGCAACCTGCTTGTCTCCCTGGTAAGCAGCCATGAGCCTACCAGTGTGTGGGCTGAGAATCAAACATCCCATATCCTCCCCTCTTCCCATTAGCAAATGGGAGACAGAGGTCTGAGCATCTCTTGGGAGGATGACCATATGCAATATAGCAAATATGGGGGATTTCCTTCTACCATCTCTTTGAAGGCAAATACTGTTATACGTATGTTTTGCTTTGTTCTGATTAATTGTATTGCTCTATTCAATACTCGTTTTTGATAAGTTTTATATGATGTTCTGTATTTCCTTTGATTTTGCTATACCTGATTGAAAGGACAACTATAGTGAAGATAACGAGATATACTATGGTACCTATTCCTGTTATCCCAGTAACCTGCTGTGAAGTTCTGTACCAATTTCACTGCATTGTCTCAGTTGGCTTTGTTCTGTCTTGTTCTGTTGTATTTTACTACCTTCAAGAAAAAAAAATAGGTCCTCAGTTTTGTCATCTATAAAGTGGGAGTGTCACTGCTAACCATTATGCTTCTTTGTTCCCCCCCTCTCATTCATGTTATGTGAAACAAATTATGAGAATACTTTTTGTCTTAAAACTCCTTATAAACAAAGTTGCATTATTTTTATTTTTAGGGATCCAAATCACTATAAACTCCTAGTCTGCTGGTCACTTGGAATTTTTCCCCCCTATTTATTTTACTACTTATGTTTGGTAACCCTATTTTTAGGCACTTATTTATATTTAGAATAGTAATTTAAGTCATTTGTGGAAACATGTTCATGGATAAAACAGAGAGATACCGTGAAAGAAATAGTTGCTATCTTTATACCTTTTGTAGCAGTACTCTCTGGCTCATAGAAATTTGTCAGGTAAAAACTAAAAGCCACATAGAAAAAAAAAGGAAGAACAGCAGCAAGTTGAATAGAAAAAAAAACTTGAGCTGTACATCTGTAGGAAAATAACACCAAAGCTCTTGAACTGCTGTACCTCTGTAGGAAAATAACACCAAACCCAAATTGCCCTGTTGGAGGAATATGTCTCCTGGGAAAAGATCTCCATTAAGTACACTTGCTATGCTTGGAAGGAATAGCCCATAGGAAACTTGGGTTGGCCCTCCGCAAGACAGTGGGTTTGAGAGCACAGCAACTGAGACCACTGGTCACTGATGTTCTTTGCAGTGAGAAATCTGAAAGCCTATGTTCATAATTGCCATCTTAAGCCATCTTTAAGGATATAGACTGTTTTATGGTGCTTTCATATTTTCCCAAGTGTCTAGGTAGGGTAATGAGTAAAATAGATATTTCTAAATAAAATTGAAATTTTAGACTCTTTACAAAGCTTATTGTATAAGGGGTCTGTTGATTTTTGGTTAAAATTTTATGTATATAGTTTTATTGTCTGCATTATTGGGAAGGAGTAGAGGCATGATATTTTTGGTCCCAAAGCCTTTCTGGCTTTCAGTGACTAAAATGGCTTAAGCGAAAGAATTACAATTTCATAAAGGTATGTTTCAATTTTCTTATTTACTCTGTTGCAAATTCCTGTACATGTGATAAGTTCAAAAGCATTGTTTAATATTAATAATTGCATTTTGGGGTATCTGGGGGTTTAGCTCAGTGCCACAGTGCCTGCCTGGCAGGTGTGAGCTCCCGAGTTCAATTCCTGATTCCCCTCTCAAAAAAAAGCATTTTTGACTAGATTCTGTAAAACTTTAATAATATGCATGAATGGTCACCTTCATATATATGTAACAGCAGTTTTACTAAAGTATAATTCATATACTATAAATTCAACCTTTTATTTCTTAAATGTATTAATGCCTATTTTACAAAGTATTTGGTTTCAATTTGATGTTTTCATACTTGCATACATTCTGATTATGTCCATCCCTGCTCTTACCCTCTATTACACTCCTAACTCCACCTTACTGTCTTGTCTAGTAATTGCCTTATACTGTGCCATCATTTTTAGATTCTACATACTACAGAAAATACTGAGGTCCTTGTTTTTCTGAATCCAGCTTATTTCACTTAACATGATCTCCACTTCATCCATTTTCCTGCAAGTGACATCATTTTGTTCTTTCTTATGGCTGAATAATAAATACTTCATTGTGTGTATATGCCACATTTTCTTGATCATTCATCTGCTGATGGGCACATATGCTGGCTGTTGTGAATTGTGCTGCAGTAAAAATGGATAGCTGACTTTATTTCTTTGGCTGCATACCAAGGAATGTTGTTATAGCTGGCTCATGTGGTAGTTATATTTTTAGTTCTTTGAGGAACTTCCATACTTATATTCTTGGAATATAAGTATAGCTATTTTGGAATCTCTGTAGTTTTGACTTGCATTTTCCAGTAGCTAAAAATGTGTATGTATGTATGTATGTATGTATTATTTTAGTATTGGGGACCAAACCTAGGACCTTCACATTAAGTTACATTCCCAACCCTTTAAAAATTTATTTTGAGATAGAGCTTCACTAAAATGCCCAGGCTGGCCAAAAAATTCACTACTCTCCTCCTGCCTTAACCTTCTAGACTTCTGGGATTATATGCATGTGCCACTGCATCCAGTTTGAATTCTTTATGTATTACAGATATTGATCATCTTTGGAAGAATAGTTGGCAAAGATTTTATCTCACTTTATAGGCTGTCTTTCACTGGTAGTTTCCTTGCTGCAGAAAAAATAATTTGATACAGACCCATTTGTAGGTCCTACTCAGGAAGTCTTTGCTTATGTCTGTGGCTTAAAATGTTTCCCTGATTTTTTTTTTCCTAGTAGTTAAGTTTCAGATATTATAGCCAGGTCTTTGATCCATTTTGAATTGATTTTTGTACAGGGTGAGATAGGGTTAGGGTTAGGATTCATTTGTTAGGTTAGGTTAGGTTTTTTTTAGTTTTCAGTATATGGATATCCAGCTTTGCCAACACCATTTGTTAAACGGGCTTTCTCCAATGTGTGCTTTTGACTTGTGTATCGAGATTCAAATGGTTGATTTGTTTCTGTTTCCTCTACTTGTTTCCATTTGTTTGTGTCAGTATTATGATATTTTTGTTCCTATGACTTTGTAGTATTATTTGAAATATTTTGATGCCTCCAGCTATTTGGGGTCTTTTGTTTTTTCATCTGAATTTTAAGATTGTTTTTTCTGGTTTATGTAGATCGCTTTACCAAATAAATAATTGATAGATTTTCTATATACCAATAATTAGCTAGAAAAGATAATCAGGAAAAGAATTACATTCATAATACCTTTTTAAAAAAATGCCTTGAGATTAACCTAACCAAGAAAATGAAAGATCTCTGCAGTGAAAATTATGGAACACGAAAGAAATAAATTGAAGATACTGTGAGAAGGACAGAGCTCCCATATTCATGGATGGGATGAATTAATGTTGTTTGAATTTCTGTGGAGTTTGTTATAACTCCCCCCCCCTTGTCTTAAATCTCTAAATTATGTTGATTGGGGTCTTCCCTCTCTTTGGTAGGTTTGGGTAAGGGCTTGTCAATCTTGTTTATTTTTTCTAAGAACCAGCTGTTTGTTAGATTCATCCTGTGTTTTGTGCTTTAAATCCGTTTCTTTAATTTTAACTTATTATTTCCTTTGGTTTTGGTTTTGTTCTTGTATTTCTAGGACCTTGAGATACATCATTAGGCTATTTATTTGAGGTTTTTTTTTTTTAATGTAGCCACTAATAGCGATAGGCTTTTCTCTTAGAACTGCCTTTGCTCTATCCTGAATATTCTGGTATGATGTGTTTCCATTTTCACTTGTTTCCAGGAATTTTTTAATGCTCCCATGATTTCTTCAGTGATACACTGAACAGTCATAAGTGAATTTTAATATCTGTGTTTATACAGTTTATGTACTTACTGTTGTTACTGATTTTATTTCACTTTAATAAGATCCAAAAAACTTTTCGTTTATGACTTTTATAGCTTATAATATCTATTTTAGACTGTTTTAGAAGCTCAGAAAAGAATTTGTTTTATGTAGTTGAATGGCATATTCTGTAAACATTTGTTATGTATATTTGATCTAGAGTGTAGTTGAACTTTGCCATCTCTTCATTGATTTTCTGGTTGTTTTTTTTTTGTGTGTGGTTTGGAGGACATATCAGTGATAGTATTAAAGTCATCTATTAGCATTTATGTCCTTCTGTGCTACCAAAGCCATTGATATCACTAAATAGGTTTGTGGATGTAGGCTGGTAAGTGCTCCAATTCTTGTACCTGAGGTCCCCTTGTCTGTATACCTGGAGATGTGATAATCTAATCAAAGGTATGTGTATCCCCAACAGTGTTAATGGATGGGGAAAGCAAGCAGACTATTGAGTTTTGTGTTGGAAGTGGACAACAAGAGAACCAAGAAATCCGCTGGACTTGATCCAGACACCTTTGGAACTAACCCTCTCAGAAAAGCACACTTGGCAAGCCTGACTCCTCATCCTAGAGCATAGTGCTGCTACCAAGCCCTCCAAGGCCTGTGATTCCCACTGTGTAAACTTCTCAGGGGTCTTCCAAGTAGCTCACTCTTTCTTCACAACTGTCTCTTGTGGCTGTCTCCTTATCCTGCTATTATGGTGGAGTGACCTCAGGAGACCCTGAAATACTGTTTTTCTGTGACTTCTCATACCCAGAGTGATGCAATCTCAAACAATAAGCCCTTACTTAAAATAGATTTTGATTATCCCATGTCAAGACATGACAGTTGCTACAGTGGATTTCTTGTCCAAAGCTAGCCTGCCATTTCAGAGGAGTTTCTGTCAGAGTAAATCTCCAAAATGGATTTACAGTTTGAAATAACCATGTGTCTTGGTTGCCTTTCTCTGGTTGTAGAGACAAAATGCTTGATGCCCAAAATGAAGGAAGGGAAGGTTTATTTAACTTACATTTTTTAGAGGTTTCAGTCTATCTATACTCAGCTGGCTCCAAAGCAGGGTGACCTGGCTAAGGGACAATTGTTCATGATGGCTGCCAGCGAGAAGAGCTGAAGAACAAAAGGGGAACAGCATGCCTCCTTCCCTCCCTTATATTATATGCTGGCTACCTGCCCCTCAGTGGGTGTAGCACTCACCACCAGTCCCAGCACTGGACAATGTACCCATCACAAATGTTAGACCTGCCACCCTCCATGACTGCATGAGGCTTTGGGAGGGACACCTGACACAAACCAAAACAACATGTGTTTTTCTTGTAGCTAGTGCTGCTTCTCTATTGTTTTCACTGAGCCTGCTAGCCCTTTCTGGGTTTACTTTAGGCTCGTGCACCAGCATTGACACACCATCCTGGCATGACACTGTTACAAACTGACATTACATTGCTTCAGAGTGTTTCATTCTTTTCTCTTCATTGTCCATCTCCTGTATGCTTTTAACTTTCGTGTCATTTTCTTACTGATTTCTGGAATGTTTCTTGCTGAGTAGCTGTTTTCCAGCTTCCTTGGTTCCAGGTTGTGCAGAAGTTGTTAATTGCTAATTTCATCTATGTTACCATCTTGACTCCTTTCAAAGATGGTTTTCTAAAATTCAGCTTTTTAAAGTTTAGAATTCATTGGTTTTTAATAATTAAAATTTATAATAATATTATAAATACATTAAATTTATTAATGTAAATGTTAAGTGTATTAATGTAAAACTAATTCGTTGGTTTTAATAGATTTGTGCTGAATATATTCATTTGCCCATTAGAAATTATTTCCCATACTTTCCTCCCTCTTTTGTTCTGTTAATGACTAATCTACTTGTGGACTTGCCCCTTCTAGACATTTTATATAAATCGAATAATACAGTACAGGATCTTTTGTGTCTGGCTTCTTTCAATTGCAATATTCTTGTTGTTGTCATTGTTTTTATAGTTCCAGGGATTGAATAGAGGGACTCATACATGCTGGGCAATCACTGTACCACCCAAGCTACACCCCCAACCTTATTTATTTATTCATGTATTTAAGACAAAGTTTCCCTTAATTGCCCATGCTGGCTAGGTTACCTTACTTTTCCATCCCTGGGACAAAATACCCAACTCTCTCAATTTAAAGGGGGAAGAAGTTTAGTTTGATTGCTGGTTTCAGATAGTTCAGTCTATAATTGACTAACTCTGAGGCAGAAATGACATGGTGGGAGGGTGTGGCTGAGGAAAACTGCTCACTTGTGGCAGCCAGGAAGGAGAGTAAAAGAGGAATCTAGGACAAGAATACACCCTTACATATCATTCCCCAAATGGCCATCCCCCTAACCAGGCCCCACATCCTAACAGCATACTCAGTTGCAAACTAATCAGTGTATTAATCCACTGATCTGGGTCGGAGATTTAGCTCAGTGGCACAAGTGCCTGCCTGGCAAGTGCAAGGTCGTGAATTCGATCCCCAGTTTAAAAAAAAAAAAAATCCACTGATCCATGATCCAGTCCCCTTCCAATAGCTCCACCCCTGAATGCATAAGACTTTTTGATGGACACTATAGACCTAACCCTTACATTGTCCTTTAACTTGCAGTCTTTGTGTTTCAGCCTCATGAATGCTGGGATTATAGGCATGTAATGCTACCAGACCCATCTCTTATGGTAGTATTTTGAGATTTGTCTGTTGTATATTACTGTTTTATTCTTGTTAAATAATATTCCATTGCATGATTGTGCCATAGTCATCTGTTCATTAGCTGATGGACGTCTGTAGCGCCTACATTTTCTGAGTGTTATGAATAATTGTACTGTGAACACTTGTGTACAAGATTTTTATTGATGTTTTCATTTTTCTTGGATATATGCCTAGGAGTAGAATTTTGGATCATGTGATGATTCTAAAATAAACACCTTGAGGAGATAGTAACCTATTTTCCAAAGCAGCCTCATCATTTTGCAGTTTCATACAGTATATAGAAGCACTGAAATTTCTTTATGTCCTCAAAAACAACTGCTGTTATCTGTTCATTAAACCCAGCCTAGTGAGTGTTGTTTAATCATCAACTTGATTTGTGTTTATCTTGTATTTTGTGCTTTACAAAGCATGCATTGTTTAAGCTTGTGTGTCTTAAGTTACTTCACTTAGCATTATGATCTCAAGGCATATTCATTTTCCTACAAATGACTCATCCTTTTAATGGCAGAATAATACTCCATTGTATATAAATACTACATTATTTTTTATCCATTCATCTGTTTTATGGGCATATAGGCTGTTGGCAATATTTAGTTATTGTGAATTACATTGACATGGGTATGCATGTATCACTATGGTTTATTTAACACTTTCGGGAAGATACCTGAAAGGAGAATAGCTAGATGAAGTGGAATTTGTAATTTTAGTTTCTTAAAGACTCTCCATACTGATTTCTATAGGGGTTATATCTGCTGTTATGAATAATGGAGAAGAGTTCCTCATCAACAAAGGAGAAAAGTTCCCTTCTCCCACAGCCTTCTTATCATTTGTTATTGATTGATTTTTTTGATGTTAGTGATTCTTTCAGGTGTGAGATGGAATCTCAGTGCTGTTATAATTTGCATTTCTTGAATGATCAGTGATGTTGAAATTTTTTTTCACATATTCGTTGGCCATTTGTACTTTTTCTGAATACAAACAACTCAACTTTATCCTTTTTAATGGTAGACTAGTACTCCATTGGGTATATTTTCTTCATTCATTTGTTGATGGACGTTTCTGTGTTCTGTCCCATTGCACAGGTAGTTTGTTTTCCTGTGCAGAGGCTTTTTACTTTGATGTAACCTGTATTGTTTTTACTTTTTGTGGCCTGTTCTTTTGTTGTTATGTATAATAAAGTCATTGCCAAGACCAAGGTCAGGAAACTTTCTTTCCTTTTACTCTAGGAGTTTTATCCTCTCAGATTAAACCTTCAGTCTATTTTTAAGTTTTATATGTAAAATTCGAAGGGTCTCATTTTTCTGAATATAGATATCTAGTTTTTCTAGCACTATTAATTGAAGAGACTGACATTTCCTCTTTGTGTGTTCTTAGAACACTTGTCAAAGATCACTTGACTTTATAGATTTATTTCTAGATTTTTCTGTTTTATTACATTGGTTTGTGTGTCTTTTTATGCTAATATCACACTGATTTAATTATTGTAACTTTGTAAAATAATTTGAAATCAGGAAATGTGATGCTTCCAACATGCTTAGAATTGCTTTGGCTATTTGAGGTCTTTTGTGGTTTCCTGTGAATTTTCTTATTTTTGTAAAAAATTCTTTGGGGTTTTGATACAGGTTACATTGAATCTGTGGATGGGATGGCAATGGTTTTACAAAATTTGGAGTCACTAGAGTGAGCATCCTTGCTGAGCTCTCCAGATGTTGGAAAAAAGAACTCCTTTAGGTGTGCTTTTTTTTTTTTTTTTTTAACTGTAGCATATTTGTGGGCTTTCACCAGATGGTCTTTATTGTATTGAGGTAGATTTCTTTTATATCTTACTTGTTGAGAGTTTTTATTATCAAAGGTATCAAGCTTTGTCAAGTGCTTTTTCTGCCTCTGCTATAAAGATGGACATGTAATTAATGGTTTTCATTCTGTTAATGCAAGTTTCATATCAATTGATTTGCATTGTTTGAGTCACTCTTTCATCCCAAGGATAAATGTGGTACATAATACTTTTTGTATGTTCATAAATTTAGTTGGCTAATATTTTATTGAAAATTTTTGTGTCCATGTTGGATCCTGGCCCGCACTTTTTCTTCTTTCTTCTTTTGGTCTCCTTGCCATTTGTATCAGGATGATGATGAATTTATGTTTTCCTTTCTCTTCTGCCTTATGGAGTTAAGGTTTGTTAGAAATTTTCTTTAAATGTTTGTTAGAACATGTTTGTTTAAAAGTATATAGTTACATTTGCCAGTTTCTTCAATTCCTTGTTGCTGTTGATTTCTAGGTTTGTTATATTATGATCAGAAAAGATACTCAAAATTAATTCTGAGTTACTAAATTTGTTAATTCTTGTGACCTAGGATTTGTTCTATTTTAAAGAAGTTCTGTGTGTGCTTGAAAAGAATGTGTATTCTGGTGCATTTCATTATAATGCTCTGTATATCTATTAGGTCTATTTGTTTAGCAGTGTTGTTCATGCCTACTGATTTTTTTTTTTGGACTGGGGAATCCAACTCACAACCTCACTCTTGCCAGTCAGGCGCTTATGCCGCTGAGTTAAATCCCCAGACTTGCCTATTGATCTTTATTGATTTTCTTTTTAGTTTATCCATTATTGAAATGGGATTCATTGTCTCCTTTATTATCATATTGCTATATTTCTTTCTTCACACCCATGTTTTCTTTATATGTTTACATGCCTTGATGTTGGGTGGACATATATTTGTACATTTTGTATCTTCCTGTAGAATTGAACCTTTTATCATTATTTAGTAATCCTTGTTTTCTAGTGTCATTTTCACTTAAAGTTTGTTACATCACCTTATAGCTCCCTTTGATTAACATTTGCTTGAAACATCTCTTCCACTTTGGCACTTTTAGCTTATGTATATCCTTACTTTCAAGGTGAGTCTTGTAGATAGTAATTGTGTCTTGTTTCTTTTATCCATTCAGCTACTCTGTTTATTTTGATTAGTGATTTTAGTAGTCCATTTTACATTTACAACAGTTACTGACATTGTCATTTTGTTTTCCAGTTCTCTTGCTTTTGTCTTCTTTGTAATTTGATTTTTTTTTTTTTTTACAGTGATATGCCTTGTTTCTCTGTATTTTGTGGATCCCTTGGGGGTTTTTTCTTGAACTTCTTAATGCTTTTGTGGTATAACTGAAGTTGTTAACTTGTATATGAAACCTCCATATGCTGTTTTATCTTACATTGTGTATCTGTTAACAAAACTTTGTAACTATAGTTATTCTTCATACTTTTTTGTTCTTTGTACTTTTGTCTTTTAAATTTTATACTAGGATTACATAAAACAAATAATACAATATTCTTTATGTGTTTATCATTACCAGTGAGCTTTATACTTTTAATATGTCCTTGTGTTACTGTCAGTGTGTGTTTATTTCAGTTTAAACTCCTCCTTAGCACTGCTTGTAAATTAGATCTCATGATGATAAAGCTCCCTCTTTTTTGTTTTGCTTTGCTTTATTTGGGGGATGTCTTAGTTACTTTTCTTTTTGTTAAAATACTCGACAACTACAGTTAGTGGAGAAAAAGTTTATTGTCACAGTTTGTAGAACTTTCCAGTTCATAGCCAGCTGGCTCCAAGGCAGGGTGATGTGACAGAAGGACATCACAGAGGAGAAATGGTCTAATGTCAAAGCAAGGGAAGGCAGAAGGCAGCAAGCACCAAGCCAGTCAGCTACTGCGAGAGCAACAGCTGCCTTTATATTCTACCATTCTGTGTAAGCCTATTGATTGGTACCACCCCTACCCAAGATGAGGTACCCTTAATCCTAGCATCACACACCCTAGATCCAGCACCTCCCAAAACTCCCACTTACGACTGCATGAGACTTTGGAGTAACATCTAGCTATAAGCCATAACAGGGAAAGTCTGTGATACTTTTTATATTCCCAAGGAAAACTTGAATGTGGTTTTTTGCTTTGTTTTGTTTTTTGATAGTTGAGTTAGACAAAGAAACTTTTTGCTCAGACTGGAAGATTCCTTCAAATCAATGTTCTGTAAAAGCTTTCTTAAGGTAATTATTATGTCTTATTGAGTTAAGAGTATATGTAAATAAAGGCATTCACAGATAATAAGTAGTACATTATTCTGTTATCTATGTTGGGGTACCACTATTGGCACATCAACTGAGGGCAAAGGTTTGCTTAAAACAAAGTTACCTTGGGTTTGAAGGAATACAGTAAGACTTTATCACAATTTTATTTATTTATTTGGTACTGAGAATCAAACTCAGGACTTCATGCTTGCCAGGTAAGGCACTATGCTCCTGAGCTGTATCCCTTGCCCAGTCACAGTTTTATTGTGCCAACAGCATGAAAGGAGATGAATCCTGGTGTATATGTGTACAGTTTTCAGTAGACTAGAATCTGGCTGAAAAGTATTTTTTAGGCCTACTAATTTAATTACAGTTTAAGTATATGCTCTTATCAATTCTTAATTGATCAGTTGAGATAGCAAAATACAGCACTGCTTCCCTGAATGGGAAGTAGTCTCTGGTATTCAGTGAGAGGTGGAGATTCATAATTTGGAAACTTAAGCATTTGTCTCTCTGGTTCCCTTTCCTTTTCCTGCTGGTGGTGACATTTCTTAAAATGAATCGTGGTATCTTTTTTAAAAAATAGGGGTATTCTGTATCATTGATCTAAATATTCAGGAGTTCATTACTGAGTTGATTTAGACTGGGATTGTCAAATTGCAATAGCAGTAACCAAAGTAGATCAAAATGTTATGATATCTTAAAGGTTATATTCTAGTGGAGAGAGGTAGACATTGAATAAATACATAAAATACATCAAATATTTTGTCACTCTGGGTGAAGAATAAAGCATAGTGGGGACATAATGCTGGGAATGAGTATTGAAGTTACAATTTTAAGATGGTATGAAAGTAGGTGAGGGGACCTAGCTGTTCAGGTCTTTATGAATTTGTAAGCAATGTGGGAGGCTTTAAGTAGGAGGATTGCAATTTGAGCCCAATCTAGGTAATTTAGCTACTTATAGAGACCTTGTCTCCAAATAAAAATTTGAAAGTGGGCTTTGGCTGTAGCTCCCTGAGAACAACACAGTCAGTAGTACAAAACATGTGCACGTGTGCGTGCGTGCGCGTGCACACACACACGCACACACACCCTTTTACCCACTTTCCCTCAGTGATCACATCTTGCAAAACTATAGTATACAATCAGAATGCTGAAATTGATAAAACTGGGTTTACCTAGATTTCTTGTTCTTTGGATGTGTGTGAAACAAAGACAAAGTGAATATTTATGTATATTTACTTCTATGCCATCTTATTACATGAATAGGTTTTTGTGTGCATCATCACAGTCAAAATTCAGAGTATCATAAAAATTCTCTTATTTCCCTTAATAACCACACTATCTTTTCTCCCTGCCATTCTTCCATCATTCACTACAACTCCTAGTGTCAACCTCTAATCTGTTTTTTATTTGTATGCTTCTTTTTCTTTAAAGAATGTTACACTATGTAACATTTTGAGAGTGGCTTTTTTGTTTTCATTTTTTGGCTGAGCTTTACTCTCTGGAGATTTATCTGTGCTGTTGCCTGTATCAGTAATTTTTTTTATAGTTGTGTAGTACACTATTCTGTGGTAGAAATGAACCACGTTTTATCCTTTCACCCAGTGAAGGACATCTGGTGGCTATTCTGAATGAAGTTGCTTTGAACATTCATGTGTTCAGGTGTTTGAGCATAAATTTCCATTTCTGTGGGATGATAAGTGGCTGAAAGGGCAGTTTCTAGGATCCTAGGCTTATTTTGAAGGTGGAATCAACAAGATTTCTTGACAGATGGACTGTGACATCAGAGAATAAAAAGAATCATTTCTAGGTTTTTGGTGTGGGCAACTGGAAATAGAAGTTGCCAACAGTTGAGATGGGAAGGAGCAGGTTTAAGGGAGATGAGGAATTTTGCTTATGATATGTCAAGTTGAAATTTATACTAGACACAGATGAATTGTCAAGTAGGCAGTTGTCTAAAGTTTCTGGAGTTAAAATCTGAGAATATATAGCTGGTACAGATTAGATTAAAACCCTTGAGATAATAGAGTCTGCTAAAAAGGGAAGAGATTGGTTTCTTCAGTGTTTAGAACATAGATTAGGAAAAACTGGCAAAGGAAACTAAATTCAGCCAAGAAGGAAAGATGATGACAACAACAACAACAAAATGTGTGCCCAGGAAAGTCATCTGTTTTTGTGGAAACCCTGATTATTGCACATAGGCATACTTTCTGTGGTAGCCTGATATTTTAGCTGGCTTTCGTTCTTCAGGTATGTAGGATGGTATCCTCTTTACTAGTTTTTTCTTAGTAAGAAAAAAGTTGCTGGAGTTTTTGGAGTTTTAGTTTTTTCTTAGTGAGAAAAATGTTACTGGATTTCATTCTTCGGGTATGTAGGATGGTATCTTCTTTATTAGTTTTTTCTTAGTAAGTAAAACGTTTTGGAGTTCAGAAATCATATGGCCCCCAGGGAGAAAGTGATATCTGGCTACAAAACATGTGCTTCTGATTGGAGGAGATGACTTTTAATCTCCCTCCCCAGGTAGAAGGAAGTATTCTGTTTTGGGCATCTTTAATTTCAGCTTGAGGGACTTATTGTAGTGTCTTTTTGTAAAACAGGTCTTCTATTTTAAAATGTTCTCTTTTTCATGTAGTAAGTCATTTCTGTGTTGCTGCTTTCAGTTTTTTCTTCTGACTTCAGATTGTTTGAATGTAGTGGGCCTATATGTAGATCTCTGTTACCCATACTAGACTTTCTGGGTTTTAAAACATTTGTTAGATTGATATTTTTCATCAGATTTGAGAAATTCTTAGGCATTATTCCTCCAAACACTTTTTCTCTTTTCCATCTTTCTGATACTGTGTTCATTTATACCTACATTACTGTATTTAATACTATCTCACAGGTTTTGGGGGCTTTATCCATTTTTCTGCAGTTTTCTCTCGGATAATTTCTAGTTCCATATTTAAAAGTTTGTTGATTTTTTTTTATACTATCTCAAATATTTTCTTGAGCCCATAGTGAATTTTTCAGTTTTGTTATTATACCAGTTCTTGGTTTTTTGCTTGCTTTAAAAATGGAAGTCTGAAGCAGGAAGATTTTAAGTTCAAGCCCAACCTGTGCAACTTCGTGAGACTCTTTTTTTTTCTATTAAAGAGAAGAAAACAGGAAAAATCAAGAAACAATTAAAAATCAAGAACAAAAGTAAAATAACAGCAACAACAACAACAAAAAAAAACAGCGATACACGCTTTCAAAACAAAATGACAAGAATTTAACAATGGTTGTTATACTGTATATTGTTAGTCTCCAAGTAATTGCTCAGGCTACCAGATGCAGGCATGCAAGATTGACCAAACAGTATAATTTCCTTTTAGGCAGTTTCTTTTCCTTTTACTATATCTATTTTAACTTTTGGATCTTCTTTACTCTTTCAGTTTTTTAGTGCTAGCAAGACAGTATGGTGTTTATGCAAGTCTGATTTGTTTCACTTACGAGTATGATTTCTAGTTGCATCCATTAACCTATAAAAACCTCGGGTTTATCGTTCTTTGTGGCTGAGTAGTATTCCATTATACAAAAATACCACATACTTTTTATCCATTCTTCAGTTGATGGGCATTTGGGTTGCTTCCAAGATTTAGCTATTATGAATTGTGCTGCTATAAACATGAATGCACATTTATCTCTGTGGTATGATGTTTTCAGTCCATCTGGAAAAATACCCCAGAAGAGAAATAGCTGGGTCAAATGGTACCTCCTAGTTTTTTGAGGAATCTCCATAGTGATTTCTACGGTGGTTGTACCAGTCTACACTCCCACTAGCAGTGGAAAAGAGTTTCTTTTTCTTCATAGCCCCTCCAGCATTTGTTGTTATTGGTTAATTTCCTGATGTTAGCCATTCTTTCTTGAGTGAGGTGGAAATGCAGTGTTGTTTTAATTTTTGTTTTTCAAATGACCAGTGATGTTGAACATATTTTGTTAATTTGCCAATTGTATTCATCTGAGAATTGTGTATTCATCTCAGATGTCCATTTTTGGATTGGATCTTTAAATTTTGGGGACTTGATTTATTTTTTAATTCTTTATACATTCTAGATAGAAATCCTTTGTCTGAGGACAGTTGGCAAAAATCTTTTCGGAGTGTATGGGTTTTCTTTTCACTGTGTTGGTGGTTTATTTCAATGTGCAAAAACTTTTTAGTAAGACGAGATCACAGTTTTTGATTCTTTGAAGTACTTTGGTATTTGTTCATGAACCCTTGGCCTACCACTATGTCTTGATTTCTACCTAATTCATAGAGTAGGCTTGGTGTTTTTGTCTTACTATTTAGATCTTGGATTCATTTTGACTTTTCGTTTAGTGCGTGTTGATAAGCATGAATCTAGTTTAAGTCTTTGGACAGTAGAAAACTAGTTTTTCCAACACCACTTATTAAAGAGACTCTTTCTTCCAGTGAACATGTATGGTCCCTTTGTCAAAGATAAAGCGGCTGAGTATGTTTGTACTTGTGTCTGTATCTTCTCATCTGTTCCACTGATCCTCAGGTCTGCTTCTTTTTGCCAGTGTCATGCTGGTTTAATTGTATCAGCTTTGTGTAATATAATGTCAAATCTGAAATTGTGATGCCTCCTGCCTTGCCTTTGTTGCTCCAGGATTGCATTTGCTATTCTAGACCTCTTAGAGATCCATATGAATTTTAGGAATATTTTCTCTAGATCTGTGAGATATGCTGAGTGTACTTTGATTGGGATTGCATTAAATCTATGTAAGAGTTTTGGAAGTGTGGCCATTTTCAGTGTTGCTTCTTTCTGTCTATGAGCAAGGGATATCTTTCCATTTTCCGAATTCCTCTTCAGTTTCTTTTCTTAGAGTACTGTAATTTTCAGTGTATAATTTTTTTACTTTGTTAGATTAATTCCTTAAGTATTTCATGGGGGGGGGTGTTACTGTGAAGAGTGTGGTTTCCCTAATTTCTTTCTCAGTGAGTTTGTTGTGTAGCGGAATGGAATGCTATTGATTTTGAGTATTGACTTTGCACCCAGCTATGCTACTGAATTTGCTTATTAAGTCTAGAAGTCTGTTGGTGGAGTTTTGGGGGTCTTCTTTATAGAATATCATGTCATCTGTGAATAATGATAATTTTAACTTATTAAAATAAAAATTTAAAAGGGTCAGGGATGTAACTCAGTGCAAACAATGGCCCTGGTTTCAATTCCAAGCATCACAAAAAGAAAAAGTCTTAACAACTCTTTATTAATATTTCCTGTTTTTTGAATCACTGTTATATTTTAATTTTTTAAAATTTTACTTTTAATTCTTTGAGCTAAAAATGATTGGTGCTCTGTATTCTTTTATAAGGATCAATAGCTATAATCCACTGTCAATATCTGTTTATTACATTTTTTTCTCACCTCTCTGTGTTGGTCAACTTTGCCTGTTTCATAAATTATTTGGTGTAACATTTTACATAATGTCATTTAGATTATGATTTTTAAAAATCTCAGGATAGTTGCATTAGCCTGTTTTATTGTTTTTGTGAGTTGCTTGGTTGTAATCTGTAGATTCTTTCTCCACAACAATTAGAAGCTCTTGAATTCTGTGTTAAATGTTTGGTTCTTTCATTTCTTAGCCTGGCTCATTGTGACTTTTGATACGCATATCTTAGTGCAGTGATGATGAACTTTATAGAGCTTCAGTGATAACACACAATTGGCTATGACACTGGGTTAGTGGCTATATAGTTTTTGGTTAAAGATTGTATTCAAACATTGAATTTTTAAGGTTTTCATCATTTTTAATGATTAATCTAAATGTGAGTTAGAAAATATATCAAAATTCAGAAAGTTTTCAAGTAGTCCCTGCTTTTATTTTCTCTGTGGCATTCTCAAGTTTCAACTGTATGTGTACATAGCCTCTCAATCATCCAGGGATGAGTAGGAAGTTTATTTTGCCCTTATTCCCCTCTTTTCTAGGATTTCCTTCTTAACTTTGTGGATGTCCTGCCTCTTGGTCATTTTTTGCAAGCTGGACTGCAGCTAGATAACAGCAGAAATGTGCACTTTTTGTTTCCTATCAGATTTGTTATTTTTATTGTCAGTACAACTGGCTATAAATTTACTTTTGCTTTCTGTTGTAAATGATGGTAACTCCTTTGAAAGCAAAATTTCTGATTTTTATGGTAATCTTGCTAAAACTATCTTCCTGAGTTGAGTGGTATAGGGGAATGATAGCATCTGCAGGCTTAGACAGTTTTTAAATGAGGAGCTTAAGTATTTTTTCTAAATAAGTAGAATATGTAAACAAAAGATTAAGGATACTGGAATATTTAAGTCCTCTCGGGCATCTTTTTGACCAAAGGTAGTATGCAGTCTTCTACTACCTCTGTTCTCTAGCAGTTTAATAGCTCTCTGTTACCATGGTTAATGAGTCTGGAAAAAATTGTTCAATTTAACATAGTTTTGTATGTGAAAAAAAATCAATTTTATTAGCTGTATATCATTAAAGAGATGAGTGTTGGTTTATTGGCAGCTCTCTTGCCAGACTAGCTACCAAAATGTGAATTGGTTAAAGTATAGAAATACTTCCAGAAATAGCTTCAATTTGGAGTGGAATGGAAATTGACAGTTTTGAAATTGGTCATGTTTTCTGTCCTTTCCAGTCAAACTTTGAGTCTTGACATCAGTCAATGTCTATAAAAGCAGTCAAACTGTAGCTGTAATTCTGGTTTTGCTTCAGTTATGCATTTTATAACAAATAATTGATATTTTGTAAAACAATTTAAAATATCTCTGTATACATAGTCCTATCTCTGAAGATAAGTTTTAAGGAACAGTCACTTATTTCTGCTCCTGTCATCTAAAAACTGGAGGCCATCTTACTCTGAAATAACTTGGACTTATGCATTCTCTTGGCTTTTGGGTGGGGGGGGCCTCTTTGTTCTAACCATAACACTATTTTCTTTCCTAATTCCTAGGTATATACTTCATGTTTTATAGCTCTTTGAATCATTATATCAACTAAAAACATGGTTTGTGGCCACTAGATGATATTTTGGTATTTCTGACAGCCTAAAATATTATTGGAACAAATATATGAAAAAAATACATCTATAAGTGAAATTTTATATTGCAAAAAAAAATGGTGCTGAGCAGTTATCCTAGTATTTAGTGTTTTATTTTCAGAAAAAATGAGCCTAACTTTAAAACTTTGTAACAGAAAAAATGTTCTTGTGATTTACAGATCTTTTGGGACTGTATATGCCATGTTTTAACTTTTTCTAAAACTTAGCAAGTCAGCCCTTTTCATGTAGTTAACTCTCCTAGGTTTTTCCCTGTGTCCTGAAAACAGATGACCCCAGACTCATTTGTTTGTTGTTTGGTTTTTTAAAATTACTATTATAGGTATAAAAATGACACTAGTAGCAGTTCATTTCAAATATTTCTTGCAAAGTATGGATTAGTCTCTCACATGCTACTGTGGTAAAGTATGAGTTTTTATAATTGCTGATTCACCAGACTGACATATTTGCAAAATGCAGTACAAATTACTAGAAAAGCATAATTTAGCAAAAGTGCAGAATACAGATTCTAATTATTATTATAGTCAAGTTTAAAACTTTTGTCAAATTGATATTAAAGATTCTAAACACTCTTAATTTCTGTATTTATCTTACTGCTGCACAGAAACATACAGTTCATGACTAGAAACAAATAGTTCCGCAGATCAAAACTGGTTCTATAGACCGTACTTTTATATAGCATGCCCATACCCTGCTCTTATAGTATTTAACATTCTAGAGTCCTCTTGGCCATTTTGATTAGTAGCTGTTATCCTTAAAAAATATTTTCCTGTGCTTCCTTTTTAGAACCGAGAGCTCCAGATCATGAGAAAGCTAGATCACTGTAACATAGTCCGATTACGTTACTTCTTCTACTCCAGTGGTGAGAAGGTAGGTGTGACAGAAAATGTGTACTGAATATTGTGATGACTTGTTATTCTTCTGGAAATAACCCCTTTTCCTTTCCTGCAATAGGACAGTTTTGCTAATCAAATGGAAGAATTCATACCACAAGCCCTGAGTATGGTCACTGAATAGCTTTTATGCTAGGAAATTGTTAAGGGGGAGATAGGGAATGAACTTTTGAGAATTTTCTTTTTTTGAAACATCTTTCTTGTTCTCAAGCAAATTTATTTAACACTTCTTTTTATACTGTGTGTTTATGGAACCCTCTGAAAATTCATCTGCTTATTGGAGAGAACATTTTACATCATTTAAAGTTGACTAAAAGGGAAAAAGAAAGATGAAGACTTGTGTAGGACTAGAATGGGGTTAAACTTGCTTCATAGGAAAGCAAGTTGGTGTCTTGCTAGTGAAATAGTTGAAGTATTACAGAGCTTGTTATATTGGTGGTTATTATTGCTGATCACATTTAATTTTGTGAAAGTAAAGGATATCAAAGTGTTCACACTAAGGATCCCCACATATCACCCTTCTTCCCTTCAGTTTTCTCTTCAGTAAACGCTGTAACTCGTGATGCACTTCTGGAGCTAGAGGCAAAGAAAACAGGCAGCTTCTTCTGCCTGTCTTTGGTCTGCTGTATCTCTTTCAAGCTCTCACTATCTTCTTCCAGTTTCAGTGTTCGCTCATTCTCATTCACATTCGTATTCTCATTCTCTCTCTGTGTCTCTCTCTCTCTCTCTCTCTCTCTCTCTCTCTCTCTCTCTCTCTCTCTCTCTCTGTGTGTGTGTGTGTGTGTGTGTTTTTGCTTTCTTCCTTGATTTGGAGTGAAGGAACAAGGCAGATTACTTGGTTGCTTTTCATAAATTAGTACAACCTTCAAAAGTGTACTTTGTGTATTGGATTTCAGATTTCATGCAGATAATATCTAATATTCTTGGCTCTATCACACCTCTTGATTTCTAGCCCAGTACTTCTTCATTCCCCATAAATTTTCTAGTGTAATAGTCTTTAATCATTTTATTGAATTTTTTTAGCTTTTCTTAGGAATCTGTCCCCCACAACAATTCTTCTAATATTGGAGGATATCTGTGTGTTTAAGCAAGATGCTGATGTCCATGCTTACAGATCTAATTATGATGTATAGACTTGCGTGTTTTAGCCAGTATGCTTTAACAACCACAATGAGCAAATTGGTCCTTTATTAACACTTGTTTCTCAGTTGCTTTTCTTTTTTGGAAAACATGTATAATCAAGCATAGTATTCTTCCACTCGGCCTCAGAAGGAATGGTACAGTCTTCCCAGTCTCCATATACTCTTTCATACACGTAACTGTCAAAAGAACAGTGTTTGTATAAGGAATGAATTCAGTTTGCCATCCTTACTATTTAAAATTTCTTATACAAGTAGAAGAGAGAGCTTTTATTAACTAAGCAATTTCTGATGAACCACAAAATATTTTTACTTAAAAGGTTACTTAAAATTTTTTCTTACAGAAAATTATTAATGGATTTAAATAAAAAGAATGAGTAAAAGTATAACATGAATTTTTCTACTGTGCCCTTTAAAATCCTAGGGATCTTGTATAGTGAGCTACAATTAAGGAACAACTGCTGGTCTTGCACCCCTGCTCTGCTAAATAATAAAATATGGAAAAATCAGTAATCTAGAGAATACCTGAAATTCACAAAATTCCAAATCTAAACCTTCAAAAACACTCAAAAATCTTTTTGAAAACAGTAACAGAAGCAAACAGACAAGCAAGTTCTAGAAGGAAAATTACTTATTTTGAATTAAGTCCGAAGTACTAGAGTTTATTGAGTAATCTGGAGTAAGATGTTTTGGTAAGAGTGATGTACAATAGTTCACAACTCCAGTCTTTATCCTGATTTAATTTGTCCTTCTACTAGTTAAACCGGCTATCATTTTCTCTGGTTATGAACTAAAATCATAGTCTATAAAGAGAAAATCTTTAATAAGTACAATAAAAACATCACCCATACAGACATACCATTCTGCCTAGCTGTGGTTAATGAAATATTTGCCTAATATTACAACAGTCCTACTCTACCTCCACCAGAGCTGAAAAGTGCTTACAGATTAAAAAAAGTGATTAATGGTAGTTTAGCTACAATTCTAAAATGAAACAGAACAACAGAACAGGTTAGGATTCTGTGGAGTAAAACAGAATATTATATAACTACATATTATGAGGCAACAGGGAAAAGTATGGTAATGCTATAATTTATTATGTTTGTACCTACGTGAATGTGGACACATAAGATGTATAGAAATAAAATCAAAGGTCAATATAGTAACTAATATTGAAGAAATTTTTATTTATTTTTTTAATTTGCACAAAAGAAGAGTAATAAAGACCCAGAGAGAAAGCATCACCAAGAAAGAATGAGGACGATTCAAACCAGATAGTGATCTGTAAAAATTTAGAAAGGATTAGAGATCCAAAAAGAGAGGTAGACACAACAAAAGAGGTACAGAGACTCAGAGAGTAGAGAAAGGGAGGAGAGAGCAGACAGAAGAGACAAAGAGAGACGACATGATTATAGAGGGCAAAGAAATCTGAAGAGAAGGATGACATAGATCACGTGAAAGAAACAACTCAAAGGCAGAAATACAGAAGCTCAGAGCGTAGAGTGAAATGAGCAGAAACCAAGAAAGGAGGACAGTATCTAAAGAGAAAGGAGAGTAAAGGGGTAGAGAACGACTGATGGAAAAATGAGGGAAAAAAATCAAGAAGACTTTGGAGAAAAAAGGATTTTTAAAATTCCCATACACATTTGAGATCATCTATTCAGAAACCTAATCAAGCCCATCATCCCTATAATCTTGAAACACAATTCTTATTCTTTCTCATCTTCACAGTGACCTCAAGTTATCCCCTATTTTCTCATAGCCTCGTTCAGGCTCATGTGCTTAGCACTGATCTCCTTCCCAAAGCTCTCCCCTGTGTTCTCTGTAACCCAAATAAACTTTCTGATAACTCTTAGTGTAGTGGAGAGTTCTTTTTACCTCTTCACCCTAGACAAAACCTGGATCTTATCCAAAGGCACTGTTTGTTTGTTTGTTTGTTTGTTTGTTTTTTTGTAGCCCTGTCAAACAAACAACTGCTCCAAAGCCCTCAGCAGATTTTAGAAACAGAAGGCAGTACTGTCAGACTGTTGGTTTTTCATGGTCTCAGCCTCAAACAACGTCTAGTTTTCTCCCTCTCCAAATTTCACATGGCTGCATACCCTCTCTTCCCCACTTTGTCAGTCTACCTAGAGACTTGCCCTACTTGAGTCATATAAGTGTCTGCTAAGTATCTCCACTTGCATGTCTCAGATCTCATCTGAAACTAATATTTTATAAAACGTGTGTGTGTACAAAATACTTCTGATCAAGAAATACCTACCAAACATAGGATGACTACATTCAAAAATAAACTATCTTAAGGATTTGTAAGAATTTCATAGACATTTAGATCTGGAAATCTAAACCTGGGGAGTCAGCACTAAACTCTAGAGATGAACTCATCTTCTCCTGTGGCTAAAATCAGTTTATTACTTGGCCTCTAGAATAATGTATTAGTCCTGCCAGAACAGTTCAACAGTGGATGTCAGAAGGGAGACAAGTGATCTTTTTGGTTGCTGGAAGGTTAATGGGTGGGAAGTGTTGAACTTGTGTATATCTATAAATTTTTAGAATACTTTCCTTTTTTAAAAGCAATTTATTAGTACATATTTGTAGTTCATGTAATTTACAGTCATCTTGGGAGTGGTTATGGTACATATTACAGCTTCTTTGTTCTAATCACTTTCCCCTTTCCCCCCGCCCCCTCCTCTGGTTCAAAACTTTTTTTTTTTGGATAAAGATCCAAAGGCAGTATACCCCCTCTTTTGTTCTGTTCTATTTAATTTTTAATTGAGCTATCCAAAACTAATAGATGTCTGTTATTTTCTTTGGAAATTTCATAATGCATAAGTTTTGATACATGTAAGATAACAGGAAGCAGGTTTTCTAGACAGAGGTTCACTGTCTTTTCTTGTTAATCTCTGTTAATGACTTTTCTCTATCTGTAAGAATGTTTAAGGTAAATAGGGAACCTATGAGCACTGGCAAGAAAATCATTCTTTGGGGTAATCATGTAAAAGTCGGTCATCCATGACCATTAAGTAAGGGGTAAGGCCTATGCTGGGGACTTCCCACCAAAACAAATTCAGGTGAGAAGCCAGTCAGGTACCTGGCATTCAGAGCTCTAGTATCCCTTCCTTTCTGAACTTTAACTTCATAAGAGTTTTAAAATAGAACCTGAGAATGCTACATAAATTAAAATAAGCAATCAAAAGAAAATGTCTAGGGCAGTGGTGGCAAACTTTTGGCATGCATTTTGTAGTGGGCTCTTTGTTATCTATCACTGAAAGCTCTAAAAGGTTTACTGTCAGCTCTAAAAGGTTCAAGTGTATATAATCATAGAACAAATAATTCTGACCTTTATTTTCCTTCCTGGGGTATTGTGATATCTAGTGTCTAATAACAAAAAGGATATAAGGATGCAAAATTCCATAAGTGTGCTGTGAAGATAACAAACAAATGCTCCGTAATTTTATTTTGGAAGAGACAAGAAAAAATAAAGACATGCAAAACAGATGTGATTAAAATCAGTAATAGGTAGTTTGTTGGGTTAATAAAAGTCGCATGAATGAAATAACACTTAGTAAACATTAATTTGCTATGATAAAATTATTGTGTTATAATAATAGCCTTTTTCATTATTTAAATAACTCAATTAAACTTCTTATCACCCCTATGTTAGAAATGGATACAGTTATTATTGCCATTTAATGAAAGAAAAAACTAAGACAGTAGCATTTAAATAAGTTGCCATAGATTCAGAAAGCTACTGAATAGCAAGATTAAAAGTCAACCCTAGGAAGTTTGCCTCCTGAGTCTGTGGAATACGCTGTACTATTTACACAGAATGTGGATTTCTCCAGAAGCAGTTCACTAGAAACTTACCATTGAAATACATGTGTATATACTAGCAAAAAGACAAACTTTTTAGAGATGGAGAAAAAGGAATCAGGACGGGGGAGGCCGAGGAGGAGGGAAAGGAATCAAAATGGTCAAGATGTGTTACATACATGTAGTGGTTCCCTAAAAAAAACAATCATCATATATTGCAAACATACACTAATAAAATAACAATATCTTAGTAATGATGATTGAACAAGCAGAGATTATAATAATATTAATAGTAATAGTAACACTATAGTATTGATGATAGCTAAAACTTACGTGATACTTTATACCAGGCATTAATATAAATATTTATGCAATTAATCTTCACAGTGTCATAGGGAAATGTGGCAAAGAGAAGTTAAATGACCTGCCCATAGGTGATTTATACCAGTCTTAAACTTCTAGTCTGCAGGTCTGTGACCTTCCTCAAATGAAGGTTGTGCATTTTCTAGAGGTAGCTAACTTTTATTTTGAAAGAGAGCTTTTAGAAAGTGAAGAAAAATTGGCTCATTTATACAGAGGCAAAAAAATATAGCTATGTGAATACTTAAAATGCATATTTTAATTTTTTTTTTTACCACAGAGTAAGTGGTATGGCTCAGATTAGAGACCAGACAGTCAGTCTGGCTCTACTTATTTTCTATTTTTATGTTTCTTTTTTCATTTACTACTATAGTTTGTGAAATTCTTAGTTGAATGGTTAGAACTTAGTTTTGTTTTTTCAGTAGTTAGCCCAATGCCTGATAAGTATTTAAAATCAATTATCAAAGTGAATTACTAAAGCTTTCAGGTGTTTTCAGAAAACCAAGAGCTAGAGTAGGGCTTAATACAGATACTAATATTTTTTGAAGTTATGATTTATTATAAACTATTTCTGCAGGATAATTATAAAAGGAATTATGTTCTTAATTTTATTTTTATTATGTTCATTAGTATTGTATCAAACTTTTTTATGTATATTGATTTTGTATCCTACCGAACTTGTTTACTAGACATAATGGTTTTTTGCAATTTTTTCTATATAACATTTCATCTACAAATATAAATATTATTCTTTTGCAGTGTGATACATCTTTTAAAAATTTGGCAAAATGTGTGTAACAGTTCCGTTTTAGTAATTTTTAAATGTACAGCCCAGGAACATTAAATTCATTATGTTGTAAAACTACCAACATTATTTTGAGACCTTTTTTATTTTATTATGAGAGTGGAGCTAGATTTTGTCCAGTATAATTTATGTGACAATTGAGATGAACGGATGATTTTATTTCCTTCATTTTATGTATAGTGACACCGGGAATCAAACCTATAGATAATGTGCCACTATATATATTCTAGCCTCTTGAATTTTCTGTTTCAAGACAGTATCTTGCTAAACTGTCCATTCAGTATTTTAACTTTTAATCCTCCTGTCTTATCCTCCCAAGGTGCAAGGATTACAAGCATGTGCCAGCATGCCTGGTTTACTTTATTTTATTAATGATGACATGTTACTTTGATTTTCTTTTGTTGTGCGACCCTTGGATTCCTGGCATAAATCTCACTTGGCTTTACTACATTATCTTTTTAACATGCTACTAGGTTTGATTTTTAGATCTATATTTATAAGGCATATAATTATTATCTTATTGTTTCTTATTATCTTCAATAGAATTGTCTATATCAGGCATAGTTGAATATAGCAGTATAATTGAATATAGCAGTACATAACAATATTAGTAAAAATAAAACATTGTAGACAGTATAAAACTTCAAAGGCAGGTAATAATCAAACCATAGTGGATATTCTAGTGAATCTTGTCATCTTAAGTGCAGTTGCCTATACTCTCAGACTTGATACTATCAATCATAACAGTTTTGAATAAAATCTATCAATACAAAACAGCGATCTAAAAAACCAGATTCAATTACAATCAGTCATGGTAAAACAGTTTAGGCTATACAGAGCTTTAGATTAAGTTAATAGGAAATTAAGGATGATTACCATACTACCTGTTATTTTTGGGATAACTGTCTGTGCCCTCAAATCTAGTACAGGTAGAATGACTGGAATAGAATACAATCCATCTAAGCAGAGTGGTGTGAGTAATGTGGGTTTTAAATTCTGGTACACTATTAACAATATAATATATCAAGGCCATTTATGTTAAAGATTCTAGTCATCTTTCTCTGCCTCATTTCTGCTATGCTATTTTTCTGCCTTTGTTTGTCTACTTTTCTCCTTCATTCTACTGCCTGCCCCACTCATTGAGGCCTTTCTGCCACTGTTCCTAAAACCCTGGTATTTTTTTTTCTTTCTCTCTAGAAGGTCCTTCAGTATTCTCTGTAGGGTTGCATTGGTGGTCACAAATTCCCCCAGTTCCTCTTTGTCATGAAAGCATCTTGTTTCTCCATTAATTTCAAGTGACAGCTTTGCAGGATATATCAATCTGGGCTGGAGGTTATTTTCTTTCAGGGCTTGGAAGACTTCGCTCCAAGCTCTTATTGATCTGATGGTCTGTGTCAAGAAGTCTGCCGTGATCTTAATGGACTTACCTTTATAGGTAATCTGTTTCTTTTCTCTGACGGCTTTTAATATTCTGTTTTTATATTGAATTTCTGGCATCTTAATAATTATATGTCTGGGTGTAGCTCTGTTTTGGTTGTAGGTGGCTGGAGTCATTTTCTTTTCCCATGCTTGGGAAGTGTTGCTTAATTTATTTCCATGAATAGCTTTTTTAATTTGCATGTATGTATTCCTGCTTCTTCGTTCACATTTCTTCTTAAATTATAGATTGTCTTGTTGTCTTCTATCCTTTGTATTGTTACTGCCTGTTTCCTTGTTATTTTTAAGAGATCTTTCCTTTCATGATCACACATTGCAAACTTGTCTTCAAGTTTTGATATTCTATCCTTAGTTTCTTTTAAGGAGTTTTGCGAGCTTTCAATACAGTTTTTAATTTCCTGGTAATCTCTTTGAATCTGCTTCATGTATTCTATATTTTCTTTATATTCTTTATCGAATGTTTCTCTCCTTTTTTTGTGTTCTTCCGTCTGTGTCTCCCTGAGAGATGCTTAGCATTTCTTTTATTAATCTACTTATATCTTGCTTTACCTGATTTAATATTTGAGTTTTGAGCTTGTCTACAAGGTCCTGAAGATATCTCTTAATGTCTATTGAAGCCATGTCTGATGTTGCATGTTTGCTGCCCTCAGTCTGCCTTGTTTTTCCCTCTCCTGGATCAGTGCTCTCAGGATTCTGGGCTGGGGGCCTCCTTTTGCCTCTTTCTCCTGTCATAGTCACGGACTCCTCCACACAGGTATACAGTGGAGGTCCCAGCGCCCTTCTCTGTCGGCCACAGTTCCTCCGAAGCATGCTGGCAAGGGACCTCCTCCCTCTCCTGCCTACTCTTCTCACTGAGGTGTAAGCAGGGGCTGCGTATGCCAGCCCCTCCCCACTGGGCTAGCCAAACTTCAGGGGCCTTCACCAGGTTAGTGCGTGCTAGGCACAGGGAATGGATTTGGGATGGCTCATTGGGTCCTGGCCAGGGGCGTGACCCAGTCCAAGCAGATCCCACGAATCTGCTCTGGGGAGGGAGCAACCAACTGAAGTCACTGTTGCTCCCAGTTCAGGCTCCTCCTGCCCAATTCCAACATGTCGCCCATTCACACCCTTCCCGTGGGAGGGGGTCTCGTTCCCAGCACTGACCATGTATTACTGAAGGTCCCTTCACCATCTCCGCTCTCCTTTGGGCTCATCAACCCCCGACTTCAGTGCAGTCGTGGCTCCTGTGAGTGGCTGTGAGAACAAGTTTGGATGGCTCTGCTGGACAGCGCAAATTTGCAAATTCAGGCCAATGCAAACTTGGTGGGTCGCAGTGAAAACACCTTGTCCGGTAATTTTAGCTGTTCCGATTGTAGCCCCAAGACTGAGTGACGAGCTTTTTTACATTTTAATTTCTTCCTGTGTCAAGAGGATCCATCTCCCTCTGTCTGGGTCTCTCCAGGATGTTTTATTCTGGCATATGAGTTGTTTTTCCCAGGGGAAGCTTTGTATTTTGTTGCTCACTGATTGGCCACCTTTAGCTCCTATAATTTTGTTTTCTTACAGCGTCTTTGTCTGATTTGATATCAGGGTAATATTAACCTTAACTGACTAAAAAATACTCTTGCTGCTTCTCCTCTCTCCTCTCTTTTTTTGAGATGGAGTATCACTATGTTGTCCAACTTGTGTCAAACTCTTGGGTCCAACCATTTCTCCTATGTTAGCCTCCCGAGTAGCTGACACTACAGGGATATGACTGTCTTCCTTTTCTGTTTTAAGGGAACAGTTGTAAATTGTTGTTAATTTCTTTTTCAAATGTTTGGCAAAACTTAACAGTGGAGCCATCAGGTCCTGGACTTTGCTTTGTTTGTATGTTTTGATTATTGACTATTTCATCTTGAATAATCTTTGTACTTACAAAAATGTGTCCATTTTATGTAGATTATGTAATTTATTAGCATAGTAGTTTGTAAAATGCTTACTTTTATAAAATAAAAGTAATATAATGTCCTTTCATTTTTGCTGATTTAGTAATCTTTTCTAATTTGTCAATCTAAAAGTATGTCAGTTTTATCCTTTGAAACAAATATCAACTGCTGGTTTTGTTGATTCTCTGTATTTTATTTACCTCTGCTTAAATATTTTTGTTATCTCTATCTTCCTGATGGCTTTTAAAGCTTAGTTTCTTCCTTTTCTAGATGACAAGTTATAAAGCTTTGTTTTTGATTGGCAGGTTTTTTTTTTCCTTGAGTCAATTTTCCATTGTTGACATACTAGGGATCAAACCTAGAGACTAGTATATACTTAGGTAAGCGTTCTGCCTCTGACCTGTACCTCCAGCAAGATATTCTTTCTTAATATAAGCCTTTACAACTTAGTTTTCTTTTGAGCACTGCCTTTATTATATCCCTTAAGTTTTAGTATGCTCATACTTTCACTCTTGAAAGCATTTGTTTTCATTCATCTCAAATAACGCTCTAATTTTTGTTAAGAATGAATTGTTTTATTTAACTATGACTTACTGATATCTAAAGAGGGTTAATTTCTATACCTTTGTGAATTCTCCAGTCTTTTTTATGTAGCTCATTATTTATTTTTATTGTGGTCTGTTTTATTCGTGGTCTGATGAACTGCAATGCCCAGTCCCTACAACTAAAACAAAATAGGATTATTTTGGCTCCAAGGTAGTGTGATATAGTGCAGTGGCATGGTGGAAAGAATAGCTATTTACTTCATGGCAGACAAAGTAGAAAGCTAAAAGAGCAACTGGAAAGGGAGATACAACCTTACCAGTCATGTTTATAGTGGCCTCCTGCTTCCCAACAGGACCCACTTTTTAACTGCTACTTAGCTATAATGCCCATGTAATCCTATCACGTCTCGAAGGTCCTGCCTGTGATCAATGAAACTTTAGGAGGACATCTAGATAGAAACCATATATAGCCAGAGAACATACTTCCTATGATTTGAGGCTTTTTGAATTTACTAACAAAATCCAGCATCCATTTATGATGAAAGTCACAAAGAAAATAGGCATGGAAGGACCTATTCTCAATCGGATAAAAGCTGTTTACAACAAATCTACTGCTAACATTAAATAAGGGAAAAAGCAGAAAGCTTTCCATGTAAAGTCAGGAAATAGACAAGGCTGTCTGCTATGGTTGACCTTGACCACTCTTGTTGATCATAGTACTGGAAACCTTAGCCAGAGCAATTAGGCAAGAAAAATAATAGATGCAGACATACTCCTTTATATAGAAGATGCCAGAAATTCCAACAAAAGACTCCTAAATTAATAACCAAGTTCAGCAATATAGCAGGAGATAAAATCAACATAAAAAGTTAGTAACACTGTTTTACACCAATAATGAGCTTACTGAATCAAACACAGAAAAACAATGCCATTCACAATAATTAAATACAATTAAATACAAGAAAAATTAAATACATAGGAATTAACCTAAGTAGTCAAAGGCCTTTGTCACATTCTTCTGCAGTACTCTGAAAAAGAAGCTCAAATAATACAACAGAAAAATGCAAAGGCAATATGTGTTCCTGGATAGGCAGAAACAGTATTGTCAAAATGCCTGTACTTCCAAAACTGATACACAGATTTCATGCATATCACCAGCATTTCTCACAGAACTAGAGAACACAGTCCTAAACTTAATATGAAACCAGAAGAAACGCAGAGCAACAAAAGCATTCCTGAGCAGTGAGAGCAAAACAGGATCCACAATCCTACATGTCAAGTTATATTACAAAGCTATAGTGATAAAGGGCAGCATGGTAGAGAGACAAAACAGAATATGAATCAGTAAGACAGAATAGAGGAGACAGAAAAAACCCTAGGCACGTTCAGTTATCTGATCTTTCACAAAGGGACCAAAAACATACTGGAGGAAAGATAGCTTCTTTAATAAATGGTGCTGGGAAAACTGACTATCCACAT
Source organism: Hydrochoerus hydrochaeris (assembly GCA_004027455.1). Classification (NCBI taxonomy): domain Eukaryota; kingdom Metazoa; phylum Chordata; class Mammalia; order Rodentia; family Hydrochaeridae; genus Hydrochoerus; species Hydrochoerus hydrochaeris. The sequence continues at coordinate 789,158 of PVLA01000005.1, forward strand.
GCCAGCAATTGAATCTAGACTCATATCTCTCACATGCTCTAAAATAAAATAAAAAAGATTCAAAGATCTAAATGCTAAAATGAATACAATCTTATGGATGATAAAATCAGTAAAACCCTTGAAGCAATAGACCTACTCAAGGGCTTCCTGATCAGAACCTCAAATGCACAAGAAATAACAAGAGTGAACAAATTGAGACTATGTCAATTGAGAATCTTCTGCACCGCAAAGGTAATTTAAGTCAATAAAATGAGAGACAACCTACAGAATGGGGGGGGGGTGGAATTGCCCACTATTCCTTGGACAGAGGACTAATATATGAAATATATAAAGAACTCAAAAAATTTAGAACTCCTTAAATAAAAGGCACAGTCAAAAAATGAGCGACTGAAATGAGCAGACACTTTGCAGATGAAGTATTACAAATGGCCAATAAATACATGAAAAACTGTTGATCATCTCTGGCCATTAGAGAAAGGCAAATTAAAATAACACTGAGATTTTCTCTTAGTGCAGAAGGAGTGGCTACCATCAAGAAATCAAGTAATAAAAGAAATCAAATAACAAAGGCTGGTGAGGCATTGGGGAAAAGGCCCCCCTCTCCATTGTTTATAGGAATATAATCTATTACAACTACTATGGAAATTAGTATGGAGAGTCTCAAAAAACTAAAAATAGAAAGTCCACTTAACCCAGCTAAGCCCCTCTTCTAGTTATCTTCCCAAAGAGTTAAAGATACTATATTATAATGATACATACACATTTATTGCTGTACATCTCATGATAGCTAAATCTTGGAAGCAGCCTAAATGTTCTTCAACAGATGAATGGATGAAGAATATGCATTTATACACAATAGAGTGCTATTGTGGCTTTTAAAAGGATGAATCTGAGTTATTTGTAAGAAAGTGGATGCACCTTGAGACCATAATGTTAAGTTAAATCAAACATACAAGCTTAAATACTGCATATTTTCTCATGTCAGAGGACCAAAGTATAAATAAGTTAAAGAGCTAGATAAATAATAGAAAAGAGGAGGCTAGATCTTTTGCAGAATGGGATGGGATCAAGAGATGAAGAGATGATGGAAAGGAGGTGAAGGGGCTAAAATAAGAATTAAGATGTGTTATATACATGTACCAGCTCCCCACAATAAATGTAATCATTATGTACTACAAATGTGAAATAATAAAAATGAAAGCAAAAAATAAAATTTGGGGGGTTTTGTTTTCTTGACATACAGTCTTTTGTAAGTCATACCCCAATGCACATTAGAGGCATATCTTTCCTGTTTTAGGATGGAGTATAGTTCATGGATCATTAATGGTCCATTTGGTCTTTATTGTGTTGTTTGAGTCCTTTATTTCTTTATTGGTCTTCTATCTTGATATTTTAGCTACTATTGAAAGTGTCAAATTAAAGTTTCCAGGTATCATAAACTATTTGTCCTTTCTGTCCTGTCAGTGTTTGCCTTAATTATTTGGGACTCTGTTCTTTGGTGCATATATACACATAATTGTTACATCTTCTTGATTCTTTTATCAATACATAGTGTTTTGGAGGCCTTTTATGTCTTTTTTCTTACCTCTATGGCTAGAAACAGATGTTGACTAGAAGAAATTAAGCCACAATTCTTAGTTTTTGTTCTCAATTTTAAGGGGAAACTATATTTTATCTTTACGATGATAACGTCTAATCTTTTACAGATTTCCTTTATCACTTGGGACAGTTCCTTCATATTCCTAGTTTGTTGAAGCCTTTTTATAATGAAATGGTACTGGATTTGTCAAGTCATATTTCTGTAACTGTTGAGATAATTATGATATTTTTGTCATTCTTTATTAGTATGTATATTACAGACTGTAATTTTTCCTTATCCACATGAAACCTGCTTCAAGATCCCTAGTAGATGCCTAAGACTGTAGTTTCGAACCAAATTATGCTTTTTCCTATGCTTATATACCTATGAAAAATTTAGTTTATAAATTAGATGCAGTAAGATATTAACAGTAAAAATACAATTTATAACAATATAATAAAAAAATTATGTGAATTTCTTTCCTGTCCTGCTTTATACCTCCTTTCTCCCTCCTTCTCTCTCAGAATATCTTTTTGTATTCAACGTTTTTGTGAATAGTGAATGATGCAGTTTCTGTAAGATATGATACATTGTTTACATGAGATAAAATGAGGTCAGTGATGTAGGCATTGTAACATAACCCTCGTACACAAGTACTATAACAATAATACCTTGGTTCACAAATGCTTCTATTTGCAAACAATTTGGTTCACAAAAATATTTAGCAGAATTTTGCTTCCACTGGCAAACTCCACATTGATTGACAAACATGACTACAACCACCTTCCCCAAATTATGTTCATAAACCATAGTATCACTGTAATTGGATAATTAACTTGATCTCTGAGACAATTACTGTTGTACCCCCAAAGGCTGCACCCTAAAATAAAATGAAAATTGTAAAAAGGCAAAAAGAATAAAAAGGCCAAGATGTCTTGGAGGGAAAAGAAGAGAGCGCTTATTTATTTAGGCTGGTATCCAGCGACACAGAGTGAGGGTGGAATTTACACTGCTGTGCAACTAGGCTAAGATTTGGGGGTGGTTTATTAAGGGAAAAAAAACCACAAAGATGTGGGGGGCACCACACCTGTGCATTCCTGAGGAAATAGGACATCCTGGTTTGTTTTTTTTAAAGGTCAAAGGGCGTGGCGCATACAGAACAGAATGGCAGTGCTTGAGTTAGATTACAGCAATTACTAGTTGATTAATGGTCAGGTGTAGTATTTTGCTTAGACACCATGGTCAAAGAGATGATTCATGTCCTGAGTGCAATAGAGCAAGATTTCATCCTATGTAGAATTGAGAATAATTCTCAATTTAGAAGTTATTTTTCATGTAACATTTTCAGCTGCTTTTGAGTACAACGGTGGAAAGTATTAAGTAAGATAAGGAAGGACTACTGTAAGCTGGTTTTTGACTGTTAAAGCTTCATTTCTATGATTAATTTTACTTTGTTGTGATGTATAATCAAGTTTATCTGTTGCCAGGTAGCTTTCCAGTGAAACCATCTATAATACTTAGGTACATTTTATGAGAAGTATGTATTTTATTTATTTCTGTTCTAGTATTTACAGTTTCCCTCCTTTTGCTTGCTATGGGTTTAGTTCTTTCCTTTTTCTCTATCCCAACCCACCTGGGATTACAGGCATGTGCTACCAAACCCTGTTAAATTTAGATTGTTGGTTTGAGATTTCTTTTTATACCATTTGTTAAAGATTCTTAACTTTCCCTAGCTGAGATTACAGTCATGTGTCACCAAGCCCTGTGAATTAAGGTTGTTGGTTTGAAATTTTTCTTTTTATACCATTTGTCAAAGGTTCTTAAGTTTCCTTAACCAGTTACATTTTTCTTGCTAATGAATATGTATATGGCTTGGAGACTGCTATTGTGTGTAGTTCAGGGAGCTTTTATTTGTCATGTGTTAAAAAGGACTAGTAACTTAGAGGTTTGTCTCACTGCTCCCAAAAAGGCACAACCTTGGTCATTCATGGTTTCCAAGTCTCCAAGATATAATTTTGATTTTACTTTTTAATGTGCCTTATTGAAGCTCTTGGTGAAAGAGCTTATTTTTCAGTCAGTGTTTAATCAAAGACTGTGTGCCAATAATGCTTCTTTACTGTGATGATGTGTCTTTGTGCAAGTAGAGCAATGCTTCCAAGTCCGTCCCACATCCTGCTCAGATGCCCCCTGAGTAGATACAGCCAACACATGTCATGTACTCATCCTTACTGTCTCCAGAGTTGACTGAGATCCCAGATAGCCTCCATTTGGATCTTTTCTTGATTCTCACTGTAAAGCCTCTTGTGGCTTGCCTTTTTGCTTAGATGATAGACCTACCAACCTCCTCCAATTATTCTCCAAAAGATCTTCATTATTTTTAAAAATGTGTGTAAGTATGAATTCTTCCCCATTCTGTTGTAAATAATGTTAGTGTCCTTCGGTAGAGTTTGTGGATCCCTTACCTTCTGAACAGCACACCTGTTCTGTTTTACTAAAAGTGGGGATAAAGACCCATTTTTCTCACAGCAACACCCTCATTTTGTAAGTGGATACTAAAGAAGAAGGCAGTGGCCATCCCTTGTCTTCACAGCTAACTTCTCCTTTCATGGGAGCTTTGCCCTTTAAGCCAGTTGGGTTTGAGACTAGTAGGGCCCACTATGTGTGAAGTTGCAACCTGTCTTACTTGTGAGATCTGGGTAAAGAAAGGGAAACAGTTCTCTTGCTCTAGAGTACAGAACTGCATCTGGAGACTAGATAAGAAAGGATAACAACCACTTATTTTTTTCTGGGATTCCACCACAAGCCTAGATTGGAAGCTGTGGTGATCTTGGTTTTTCTGTATAACCTAGAATGAAAATATGGTAATAAGGAAAAGGAGCAGGTCTTTGCTTTCCCTTCCCCTTTCCAAACTGCATTCTTTGAAAGGAAGTCACTGTGTCCAAATGGGGAAGTTACAGACCTATAATTCTATTTCCCTAATAGTGATAGAGCCACATAAATTATTTTGGATTTTAAAATTTTGCATGAGAGAGTTCTTCCCTATTTATTGATCACTTTAGTCATTTATTCATATCAATTTGTAGACTTATTACATTATATCAGATTTCTTCTGCTTTTGCCATTGGTAGCTCTTAAGCCAGTTTTTAATATATTTTTATTACTGTGAACTTCATTTTGTTTTTAGCATGTAATCTGTTTTCTAGCATTGTCATATGTGCATTATTCTAGTTCCTTGCTCTTCGCAGTCATGTTTTGTATGCATATGCACACATAACTGTTTCATAGATTTAATTCATTGTAATGGCATTGAATTAGGGGGTCTGTATGTGTTCATTTTTTAGTATGTTAACCTGTTGCCATTCTATAAGGTTGCATGAATATGGGCTTTCACCAGAATCATGTTGTGCATGTTAGGCATTATTCTTTTCTAATATTTAGTTTTCACAGATTAAATTTTCCTATCTTGTTTGGTAGGTGAAAAATTATAGTTTAATGTGTGATTTTGTTAAATTTCTTTAATTACAAATAATATTGTGCATGTTTCTCTATTTTTGCTGCCCATATGTCTGACTATCTAGTCAAAGCCGCATAGCGCTTTCTAGTTTTTCTGTTAGAATATTGATGTTTTCTTCCTGATTTCCAGAATGTCAGTACTTTTCTGAAAAAATAGATCAGTGCTTTTTTGTCATGTCATTAACAAGAAACTTTTGACAGTTTTGGTGTTATTTTGTTTTGTTTTAAGATATGACAAGGATAAAGCTAGCCTTGCTCATTGTATTTTTTAGTGCTTCCCTCCCTTTTTCCATTTGTCCTCCAACTTCCCAAGCAAAAAACTAATCCATACACCTTTATTGTTATATTATTCCCTTCTCTTGCCAGTCTGCTACACCCATCAAAGGAAAGAAAAATGTTTTGAAGTTTTTGCCAGCTAAAATATACTGACCAAATTCAAAGGAGCATCCTGCCTCCCTGGTGCTGTGTTAAATGTTTCATTATGGCTCGATACTTTTCTTGGCATCCTTTGAGACTTGTAGAATGATGTATCTTGGTTCTCTTTAAAACTGCAGCCTCAAGCCATTCTGTTTTCTTGACCTCATCAGGTGAGGATAAGAGATGGAATGAAGTTATCCTTGCTGTTGAGTTGTTGAGATCAAAAGTTTGTCAGTTAAATTTTTTCATGTATACTTCTAATGTGGAGTTCATAAAGGAATAGTGGTCACTGATTAGAGAATAGTGATAATACTGGTAACTTAAGAAAAAGCCATTGTGAAACATGCATCCTAAATGATCCATCATGTAATTTTTTTGGAGCTTACAAATAAGATCTAACTTGTATAATAGAAGATTCTATTCAAAGACTCTGTTAGCCAGTTTTGGAAACCTAGTAACAGCTCTTTGATGTGCTTTGTCATTATGTTAGTGAACTAAGTGTTTTCACACCTACATCTGAAATCATACTCTTTATGTGCTGCATTTGACTTTTAAAATTTACAACTTATCTGTGAATTTTCCAAAATTCAGTCAGGCACTATGAGACAGAGTGCACTAAGAAGAAAGCACATGTCAGATGTTTCAGAAAATTTTAAGTGCTGAAGTACTGAATCATAACCTCTTCTTTTCTTGAAATATTAGTGTCCCTAGTCTCCTGAATTGTTTGTAAGAACCTCCAAATAAAACATTTTGAAACTGTAAAAATATTAGTTTTTGTGTGTACAACATTTCCTGTCATTGAGCTCTTTCCCCTTAGAGATTATTCCTGTGGCTATTTAATTTAAAATATTTAATTTCATAATAACTTTTGTTTCTCCTAGTAAAATAGAGCATTGAACCTACAGCAAATATCATTTTGCTAGCCTTCTTTTGATGTATTCCAAGATTTGACCTGTTCATTTAGAATAGAACTCTATATCTGTGCCCATTTCTGCCACATGCTAAATTTGCATTGTTTTTTATTAGCAGTATGCCAAGTTGATTTCTTTTCAGTTCTTTCTAGTTACACCTATCATTTAATTTCCAAATGTATTACTGTCAGTTTTGTTCTTGAAATGTGTCTGTACCCTCATTCTGTATAATAAATAGATACTTTGATTTTAATCTAGCGTTTTATAAAATTCGAATCAGTCTTCCATTTTAAGACATTTTTCCTATATTTGTGTCAGTCTTAGGCAGTTGTGTTGAAATCAAAGATTGGAAACTGTCAGATATGTTTCCTGGTTTGTTTTAGTTGTTGCAGTCTGGTCCATCCATCCGTCTGTTCATCCACTTTCCCCCACCCTTCCCTCTCTTACCCTTCTTTTCCTTCCCTTCTTTCCCTTCCTTCTATCCTTCCTCCTTTTCTCTCTTCCACCCTTACTGTACTAGCCATTGCCTTTTATTACATTGCACAGTTTACCTATACCATTATACTTATTATACTTAGGAGATGAAATAAATTTTTTGAAATAAGTTGTAATCTAGTGCTATATATGTCTCCAGGTTGTTCATGAATACATGATTAACCTTGTCAAATGGTTTATTAAGGACACCTTGCAATTGGATTATAGTTTACAAAAAAATAGCTTTGACATCTGTCCTAACACATTGCTTGAATTCTATGTAAACAGGTCAAATATCCCTTATAGGAAATGATTTGGACTAGAAGTATTTCATATTTTGGAATATTTGCATGTGCATTATGAGCTATCTTGGGGGTGGTGTTCAATTCTAAACATGAAATTTATTTAAATTTTATATAGAATTATTAGATATAACCTGACGGTAATTTTTTTTTTTTTTTTTGGTACCGGGGATCAAACTCACGACTGTGTGTGTGAAATATTTTCTTTAAAAATATAAACATGTAGATGGATAGAAAATTTACTCTAACTTGAATATTTAAAGTCAAGTTTCTAATCTGTTTCTGTTTTTGAATAAACTCTTTCAGAAGGATGAGGTCTACCTTAATCTGGTGCTGGACTACGTTCCAGAAACAGTGTACAGAGTTGCCAGACACTATAGTCGAGCCAAACAGACGCTCCCTGTGATCTATGTCAAGGTACGTAAAAATGAAACAAAAGTTTCCCATTTTAGATATGCATATTATAAGAGAGAATATTGGTTATATTTTTAACCATATTATTTGCATTTAATACTCAGGGAAATAACTGCCAAATAAGTAAAAAATTTTCTTAAATTCTTTTGTATAGTGTTAAGGTGTGAAGTTGGTAGTCATATTAAAGATACTCAAATAAATTGAGGTGAACTTTTTCACAGACAGTTAATAGATTTTAATTCTGCTAATCATATAGCTTTTTTTAAATTAACTTTAAAAAATTTGTTTTTTTGATACCAGGGATCAGACTCACAGCCTTGCAATTGCTAGGCAGATGCTTGTGCCACTGAACTAAATCCCTGGCTCTATATTTAATTCCTAATAACTTTATTGTGTGAGCAAAAAAGGGAACAGTTTATATGTGTATGCTATAATTACATAGTTGTAAACATGCTAATGTATAATGTTTCATTGACATTTGTAGATACATTCATTGTGTCTATAGCTGAGGCCACTATTAGCGTATAGATGTATTTAATTTATAGAGTCTAATATTAGTGCCATTTTATTTATTTGATAGAACTCATGGCAAAGTAGGTAGGAGTAGCATAATTGTCACTAAAGTAGAAACATTATTGAGTATGACACTGAAAATTAGGAGTTAAGTTTAAAAGTTCAGGTATCTAAATTTTATTTAAATTTCACCCTTCATAAAAATTACTCTAGGGAATAAAGTGGCATCACTCTGTGTCTTATGTTCAATTTCTGAAATTTTTCTTGTTACAGTGTTAAACTTCATAATAATAAAATGAATACCAAAGCCAGTAACATTAATAATAAAAATTCTTTTAGAACTTTTGGTAGCTAGATTATTTTGGCAGGTAGATCAAGACTCTTACTGAATTAAGTGGTAGGGCTTAAAAACTGGTGCCAGTATCTTGTTATTTGGGGTTGTCAAAATTTGGTTGAGATTGTGGTTAAATTAACAGTAAGTCTAGAAAAAGAGATACAGGATTTTTGCTTTAATTTTTTTGTTTACTGTAAGCACTTTATTCTAGTTCTGCCATAGTATTACATCCCTCTGAACTCCCTAAATCTAGAGAAATTCTTGAGCTCTTAGTTTTAAAGGTTGATAGTTTAGATCTGCCTATACTATAGCTTTTATTATTGCCAGTATAGAGCAGTAACATGTTTATGAAAAACCCTTAATTTGGTTCCTGAAGACCTAATTTTGAGGTCCAACATTTCAACTTGCTTATGTGCTTTCAGAAAAGTCAAAATCCCTTCCCTTCTTCATTCCATAGTGGTATGTTTGACTTCTTTTATATCTACAGTATAGCATTATTGACCTGTGAAATGTGCTTAACATGCAAAAACATTAGGGGGCTTTAAAGTAGAAGTAATAGAAAGACTTAGGTCATCAAAATGTGACATGTTAAGGACATTCAAATGTATTTGTATTACTATTTTGTTCTCCCTCTTTTATTTTGGTATTGGGAATCGAACACAGGACCTTGTACTTGCCAGGCGGGCGCTGTGCCACTGAGCTGTATCCTTGGCCCTTTGCGTCTTTAATTAAGGAAATAAATGCTAAATGATTTTTGCAATAATTTGATGCCTAATGTTTTATTCTTCCTCTTACAAGCAGGAAAAAATTATTCAAATAATTGACAAGATAAGCAAGATAAAATGCTTGTTATAAAAGTAGGTCAGAAGCCAGAAATGTCATTTTTAATTGGCAAAAATCTCCTTGGAAAAGAGAAGGTTATAGTGATTTCTATTGAATCTACTCTGCAAATTTAGTTAGCTCTTTGTGGATCGGTTTTTTATCTCTGTTTTCCAGTACTTAACATATGTGAGATGATTTTCTGTCCTTAACGTGCTTTTTGAAGAATTTTTATTCACTCTAAACATTTGATTTTATTGTTGATTTCAAACATTTATAAAAGCCCAGAAAATATAATAATAAATTCCCATGTACCCATCATACAGTTTCAATGATTCATAGCCAATTTGTCTCCTCTGTACTACCCCCCATATTTCCTTTTCTGTTTTGAAACAAATTACAAATATTATTTTCCTATGTGTTATAGTATGCACATATAGAAGATAGGACCTTTTAAAAATATGATTATAATACTATTATCATACAGATAAATATTTTGTTAGCATCATTAAATATGTTTATATTCTACATGTCTTACAGGTTTTTTTTAAACTTTTTGACCAGTTAAGATTTGTATATAATGTATGATTGGTGTGCTTTTAGTGTATCTCCTTCTAGTATACATGTTGAAGAGAGTAGGTTGTTTGACTTGTCATGTCCTGGTTTGGAGTTTGCTGATTAGATTTCCATAGTGATGTTAACATGTTCCTCTGTGTTTCTGATAAATTGTTGATTAGATAGTTGATAATTAAGTACATTTTTAATCAGTCAAAATTGTTTATTAAGTAGTGTTGGGTGCTTTCCTAAGGAAGAACCTAAGTCTTTTTGTGACGTTAATGGCCACTGATGACTATTATTTAAGTCCATTAATTCATTAAGGTTTATAAAATGTTGATACTTAACCCCTTTGCAACTTATAAGGTAGACAACTTCACAAAGAGAAACTTCCCTGTGTTAATTGTACTCTAAGATAAAATTCACATAAAGGACCAGATATTTAATCCCTTCTTTTTATTTACCATAAATAATTAGTTCCATAGCATTTTTTTCCAGAGGTAACCAATCAGGAGTTTTCTTGTTCTTTTTTTTAATAGTATCTTACATGAATCTTAATTTTGCTTCAGTGTTACAGGTTTATTTTACACATTTCTTCCTCTGAATTGGTATTGTAATTTAAATATTATATATCATAATCCAAATAGTATATATTGTAATCCCTTTTCTGGCCCACCTCACAATCTGGAAAGTTATATTTGTAATCCTATAGAAACATTGAAATTCCAATGAGTTAATTCCAATCTACCACCTCCGATACAACCCATGGCAATAGTAAAGACACTAACACATGTTCAAGGTTATAGACAGGCAAGGGATCCCAAGTCTGATCCAAGTGAAGATAATCAGACAAAGGTCTTGATCCATGGCCTCTCCCAGAATTTATTATCTTGTGAAGAAGAGAGTGATTCAAGAATGAGTGACAGTGAGGATGACAGGAAGGTGAGCAAAGATAGCTAGGCAGAGAGCAGATAACCTCTACAGTGTGCAGGAAGAAAGATATGCAGAAAGACCAGCCTGCATAACTTGACTGGGATAGCATATGAATAAATTTAGGAGGTTGTTGCTTCAGTTTCTGATATGTAAACTTTTGTGCCCTGGGAAGTCATAGCCTCTTATTTTGAGGCTCATACCCAGTTGACATTCCTAGAACTATCTGGCTCTGTCACCCTGCTGTGTTGAACTGTTTTACAGAGAACATGATGGGAAGAAACAGGAAATTGTCAGCTGGTCTTAAGGATTACATAACAATACCTCAACTAGCCTTATTTGCATTTTTTAGAGCCCACTTAAGGTAGAACAAAATGGCGTTGCCTGCTCTGTACACATCAGCGTATGGAAATAAGACTGAATTTAACTAATCCTGGAGCAATTGTTCTGCATTCAAGGAGAGGTGCCCAGGTTGTCTTCTGCACTTGGAAACAGTCTTTTCTCTAAAGAGATGCTGTTCTTTTAGTGGGAAATGGTATTAAGAGTCTGAGTCTGAAAGCTACAAGTACTAATTGCTACAGGATATTGTTCCTGTGTCTCATTAGTGAACAGAGCTAGGAAATACATGGATAATGTTTTCAAGAGTATAATCTATCTGTTTTACCCTCAGATACACCATAAATTTGTATTGATACTTCCAATTGAAATCAAGGGATTTTTTTGCTTAATCTTCATAATTTTACATCTATATTACCTTTCATTTACACTGAAAATTCTATTTGTCAATGACTGCACTATAATTACTCATTCTGTCTCACACTTGCTTTGATTGTAGTAATAATCCCTGCACCGCCTCCTCCAGCTGAAAATAATTTAAGGTCTTTTTCCAACTCTTTATTTTCCATTAGATTCTATTTGAGATGAATAGTCAAGTTTCTTTGTTTCAAAGCAATATTAAATAGTTCTTTTTTGTGTGATTATACCCTATTAAAATTCATTTCATTTTACCTTTATTACCAATTATTTTTAAATATTTTAAAATTTAAGTTTTGCTTTTAAGTTAATATATTTACATACATCCAAAGTAAAGTCTAGAAAACAAAGTCTCTTGAAAGAAGCTTAACTTCCATCTATGTTCATTTCAGTTTCTTTCTCTGCCAGTTAAATATTTAAAATTTAAACTTTTAAAATTTATCCTAGCATTTGTAAAATAGCAAATGTGTAACTGTTTTATTGACCCCATACTCTTTTTTCTGCTTTTAATTAAAAATACGCCCTGGAGATTACTCTGTGTACATCCATGTGTACCTTTTTCATTGCTGTATATTACTCCCATCATGTGATTGTACCTTACTTTATTCAGCAGTTACCTATTAATGCATGTGTTTTTCCCTTTCAGGTCCCACTCCCCTACACCTCTATTACAACTAGCACTGTAGTGAACAGCTTTGTGTACATGTCTTGTATTTTCACCAGCATATAGCTAGTTGAATTAAATCTTTGGCATCCTATGTCTGTTTTGTCTCTCTCTCTCTCTCTCTCTCTCTCTCTCTCTCTCTCTCTCTCTCTCTCTTTCTTTCTTTCTTTCTTTCTTTCTTTCTTTCTCTCCATGGTTTCTGTTTTACTAATCCTGTGTTTAAAAAGAGAATATTGTTGTATATACTGACATAGGCATGTACAGAATTGACATTCCTTTGTGGGAAAAAGAATAATTCTTTTATAAAACCACAGAGTCACTGCTATTGGCCATGGACATTATTCTTGGGAACACAAATGTACTCTTTTGCTTAAAGATTTGAAAAGATAAAAACAGTGTTTATAATTGATACGTTTATGAGTTGATCTTATTCATTCTACATAATTTTATTGCAATCCTATTACAGTATATGTAAAACAGTCTGTGAGATGGAAATAAAACTAATTAGCATTAGGACTGTTGCCTTTATGAACTTCACCATCTAGTGTTGTTTAATATACATGCTACTAAAATGATAACTGCATTTCTTTGTGATTGTTTGACTTACACTTTGTGGGGAATTGAGTATGTTCTTTGGCCATATTGGAACCTCTTCACCCCCTTTATACCAGCACTTATTTTATATTTGATAATAAAATAGAAATTAAAAATGTTTTAAACACTGTTGCTTTTTTGATGAATGTCCTTCAGAAATAAGTGATTTTTTAAATGAAGCATTAAAAATGATGACTAACAAATTATGGTATTAATAAAAACTTAAAACTTTTATGTTTTTAAGAGCTAGTGTGTTACAAGGTTGCCTGGACTGACCTTGACCTCCTGGGCTCAAGTGATCCAGCTTCCTCCTGTTCCATGGGTGGGACTACAGTCATGTACCACTGTACCTGGCTTAGTCTTTTTTTTTTTTCTAGACTAAAAAATCCCGAGGTACAAAGCCTGAATACATTATATTAAGATCTAGATTCATTTTTCTAGATAATAAAGTCATCATTCTATTAGTTATTTTTAATAGGTGCTATGGCACAGAAAGGACATTGGACTTGAGTTAATTTGATAGCTTTGTAAGTTTTTGAACTGTGCTCATTAAACATACTTTCCTCACTTATAAAATTTTAAAAAAGAGTAAATGTGTATCTAAGATGGATTGCAAGAATCAAACAAATGGGTAGAGATGCACTTGGTTTGGCAGTTAATGCATGTTAAATCTGTTGTATTAAAACGTGTTCATTACATTTGAATTGAGGTTTTTTTCTTTTGTAATGGGTATTGAATGCAGGACCTTGTGTATTGTCAACAAGCATACTACCACTGAATACAACCCTTGGCTATGCTTGAGCTTCTGAAAATATCATTTTAATTCTTTAGTTTTCAGCTACTAATTTTATTTTTGTATCATCATTTGCTAAAATAAAAATAAGGCCAAATAAAGGAATTATAATTAAAAGGAGTCTTTGCCTGTGCCACTGCAGGCTACTACAGATCTGATATTGACCTAATTGTCTAATCTGTTCCTGCCTCAGTTATTTTATATTTAAAATAGTAGTAAAAGTAGCAATTACTATATGAAGTCATTATAAAGATTAAGTGAAATAATACATATAGGGCACATGGTGTGTGGTACACAGTAAGTTATTTTTATTATTGTTCTTGTTATCTTCTTAGAGTAGGAAAAACCTTTCAGCTTTCTTAGAAATATACTTTAACAAAATGGAACAACACAAAAAGGTAAAAAATTGCATATTTTACTCTAAATCTTGACTTTTCAAAAATAAAATAACCCTTCAGATGAGACAGTTTTTTAAAAAAGATGTTAAAATTAATCTCATTTAAACTTTTGAACCTTTTTAAAAGATAACTTTTGCTTTCAGTAATTTTTGCTTACATGGACATTAATAGCTTTATACAAAGGCAGTAAAAATCTCATGAATACCTCTGAACTCAGTCACTTATAGAAGCGTATTTCTTAGTGAAAATGAATAGACTTGTAGTGTAAGGTTTATGACAGGTATGTCCAACCCATAGCCTGCGACAGTTAGTAATGCAGCCCCGCAAGATCATAAACTTGTAATATTTCATGCTTTTAATGATCTTGTTTGTGACTCAGTTGTGTGGTCCTGCAGCACAGGCTGCATAAATAACAACAGAACTCTATGTAAGGGAAACTACAGTGAGTGCTACCTCCGCCTTCTGCACCATTACACATGGGTCAAGACCTGTGTTTATCAGATGTAAACATGTGTTTGTGCCATTTGACAAGTAAAATGTAGCAGTTACCAGTAATAATATTTCAAATCACCTGTACATGTTTGTGCCTGTGGAGACAAGCATTAGTTGTTCCTGAACATAACAATTCTCTTCTCTCCATGTGGCCCAGATGGGTCTAAAGGATTTAGTACTTGGGGACTGAATCTGTGAACCGTGATACAGTAACAGAATTACAAAGCTGTAAAAAAGATGTATGATGCTTTAATTCTAATTTTAATGGCAGAATGCTTACCTTAGTGAAGATCTTACATAGATATTTTCTACCATGCTTCATTAAAGATACACTGAACTCTAGCTGTCTGCAGTTTTACATCTTGCATTCCAAGGAAGGTAAATCTCATATTAGCATTAACCCAACTTTTAATAGTAGCCCCTAAAGATGGTGCTGTATATCAGTGTTGCATTTGGCTTTTAACTCTCTTTTTATTGTTATATTTTTTGCCAAAACATTGATATCTTTGCCTTCAATTATTTCAAAAAATTTTTTTGTAGCATTAGTCTTGAGGTAGAGGTTAGAAGGTGAATAGTCAAATTTAAAAGTGAATCAGAACACTGGTCATGGAATAAAGAGAATGTCTGGTTATACTTAGTGTGTCTTTTATAGTAATAAAATAGAAAAAATCTTTGAAGGGCATGTCAGTGGGCATGTATTTGTTGGTTTTGTTTGATTGGCTGATTTTGTGTTTGTTTGTTTGTTTGCTTATTGGTTTAATAGTACCAGAGATTAGGTTTTCAGACATGCTAGACAAGTGCTGAGCTACATCCTAGTCTCTTTTCTTTTTAAAAAACAAACACACAAACAAGCCCTTTAATTTTGCTTTCCTTTCCTTTTCTGTTTTGAGACAGGTTCTTGCTTTGTTTCCCAGGTTAGCCTCAAATTTGCAGTCCTCCTGCCTCAGCCTTCCATGTATCTGTAATTACAGACAAGGTCCACTGCACTTAGCTTAGTCATCTTTCCAAATGGCATTTAAAGTCCACTTATTTCTGAAAGATATTAACAGAAAGAGTGGTGATGCTATTAACAGGGTTACTGTTACCATTTTATAGGTAATTAGATTTTCTCAGTCTGCCTGTCAGTTTCCTTAGACCTTTGTATTAGTAACCTTGTAAGCTGGCATCTCAGGGAAAAAATAATTCTAAAGGTGGCTGTGGAAATGCTTTTACATTTAGTAGTTTTATATAGTAGAAGGAGTGACGAGCTTAAAAATCAAAACACTAGCTTCTGATTCCAATGTTGTTTCGTATCTGTCAAGATTTGGGATACCTCTCTGAGCTTTTTATCTATGTTTTAAATAAAAAGCCCATCTTGACTGGCTTAAGGTGAGATGTTAGTAAAATGACAAGCTTTAAAGCATAATATAACGTTTCATTTTTAAGCTATTAAAAATAGTATAAACATATGGTTAATAGTTTAATTAGCTAACTCATACAAAAATGACAAGGAATTTGTTTAAGGGAGGTTGAGTGTAATAATTACCAGCATTTCACTTGTTCTTTCTGAGAATGTTACTTTATTCTGCTTCATGATTTTGATTTGTTTGAAATAGGAAATAATTCAATTAATGTTTATTATTTATTCCAGTTGTATATGTATCAACTATTCAGAAGTTTAGCGTATATCCATTCCTTTGGAATCTGCCATCGGGATATCAAACCACAGAACCTCTTGTTGGATCCTGATACAGCTGTATTAAAACTCTGTGATTTTGGAAGGTAAATTAGCTTGCTCTTTCTTTCCCTCCCCTTCCCTGTCCTTTCCTTTGTCTTTTTTCTTCCAGCTCCCACTCTGCCATATGTTCTTTTAAATCTTTTAGAGTATCAGTCTAATCCTTACTCAGGTGGTATGCACTAATACAGTTCCTTGAGAAGGTAGTTATGATAATTTCTGTCAGAATTATTAATATGTTATGCTTTCACCCAAGATTTTAACTTCTGTGAATTACTTACAAAGTACTGTATTTACAGAGATCTTTTCATAGCATTATTTATGAATGTCTGTTCATAAGAAATTGTCCAAATAAATTAATGGTATGTACAAATGTAATATAAACTACCATGAAAAAGAATGATGCAGCTCTCTATGAACTAGAAGGGAATGTTGTCTCGGAAATAGTAAATGAAAAAAACAAGGTCAAGACTATACAATATGCTGCCTTTTATTTTGAAAATACAATATGGCTGTCTGGATTCAAATATGTGCAAGTATAATATAGCTTATTTCTGAAATGTTATATAATAATCCCATGACAATACTTGCTCATAGAAAGGGAAATTTGGGGAATGCAATGTAGTTTGGGAAACTTGATTTTCATTCATTGTACTTTAGTTTTGTTTGAATTTTTATTAGGTGTATATGTTCCTTTTTAGTAAGAACTAATTTTTTAAAAATATTATTACAAAATATTGTCCTTTTACTTTTAAAATTGACCTCAGGCCAGGAAAGTAGTGAAAGATCTAGTAGCAGTTTCTGTTTTTCTCTTTTTTTTTTTCCTATACCATTATGTAGCCTTTTATACTCAACTTTTTTCTGTGAAGTTCAAAAAATTGGTTGATTTCATATACTGATTTCTAGATAATATGCTGTAACTTTATAATAAAGCTTCATTCTACTCATTTCTATGGTTTTCAACATTTTGTAACTTTATTATCTAACTTTTCAAAATGCTGTCCATCATTTGTTACCAAGGTGGATATAGTTGCCCTGCTCCTTCTGCTCTGGTATAATCACCTAGAATAATGCCATGTATCAGCGTTGAAAACCAGAAGTAAAAGTACCAACGCAAATTGCCTTCCCTTGCTTGCCATTACAGAGTAGCCTCAAAACTAGAGAATAGTTAGGTCTGTTTAACACTAGCCATTACCCTAGTACAACCAGCACTTACTTTCTGGTTAAGTCTTGTTTTGGGGAAACACACTGTGTCTTCTGCCTAGGACTTCTGTATATAACTTGGGTTGGTTCCAGTTTAATTTCTTTTATACTTGTAATGTTCTTTATTTTTCAGTTTATCTGTTTACAGTATGTATTAGCCCACACCTTTTGGTAGCTATAGTCCTACCCTTTTGTATTATTTTTAGCAAGCCACAGTTTAGATTCTGGGTTTAATATAGAATTTATTTTCGATAGTCTATAGAGAGATTCTTTAAAAACAAAAGAATCTGTTCTGTTGTAAATTAATTCTTAATCTCACAAGTATATCCTCTTCCACTAATCCCAGTATGCAACTTGCTTTGCTATGTTTTTTGTTCTCTGAACTGTAAGAATCAATAAAAAAATATTAAATCAAAATTTTTATTGGGTGCTTGAAATAAACCACTACCACCACTATTATCTGTAAGAAAAATTTCACGAATCAAATGCATTTTATCATCATGAGGTGTCTTTCCTACTGATCAGTTGCTAAGGAGCATAAAAAACTAAAACAGTAAGTTTATTAGAGTTACTATATTCACAATGATTTCAAAACAGTATTGGAGCAAACTATTTTCTTGAGACATAAAGTTATTTTGTTCCAATGAATTTCAAATAATGATTTCACTTATGTGATAATAGCTCATTTGTATAAATTCTCTGATAGAAAAGATGCCCTTTTTTAAAAAACATAATTGGTTTGGGCAAGTGTCTTAGTTTACTGAGGCTTTGTGGGAACATCTGGATGCAAGCCATAACACCAAGTAGGGTTTGAGCAACACTTTTTAGACTTAGGTAATATTTTGGTAGGGGCTTGAACAAAATTGTATTAGTTAGTATACAAAACTAAAAAACATCGGATCTCAAAACTCAGTAGATTCATATACACCAATAATGAACCTACCAAGAAAAAAATTGGGCAAACAGTTGCAATCGCAACAATTAAAAAAAAATTTAAATACCTCAAAATTAGCCAACAAAGTGGAAGGCTTATATAATGAAAACTAAAGAACAGCAGAAAAATTGAAGAGGACATCATACAATGGAAAAGCAACCCATGTTCTTGGATCAACAGAATCGATACTGTTTAAAAAGCCATACTAGCCAAAGAGATCCATAGATTTAACACAGTCCCTATTAAAATACCAATAACATTTTTTACAGAACTAGAAAAAAATCCTAAACTTCATATGGAACCAGAAGAGACTCAGAATAGTCAAAGCAATCCGAAGCAAAAAGAACAAAATGGAAGAGATCACAATACTAGATTTCAAATTAAACTACAAAGCTATAATAACAAAATTTTCATGACACTGCCAGAAAAACTCATAAAACAGTGTGATAGAAAACAAATGAATATGTTCTGTTGTAAATTCTTAATCCCACAAGTGTATCCTCTTCCAGAAGAGAGAAACAAACCTCATGTACCTTCAGTCATCTGATTTTTGACAAATGGGTCAAAAATATAGATTGGAAAAAAGATAACCTCTTTAAAAAATGGTTCTAAGAAAACTGGTTATCCACTTGCAGATTTAAACTATATCTCTCACTGTGTACTACTATCAAATTAGATCAAACATCTGGATATAAAAACAAACTTTGAAACTGCTGGAAAATAACAAAAGGGAGATACTTGAAGGCCATAGGCACAATAAGAAACTTCCTAAACTCCTAGTACCGCAGAAAGTAATACCAAGAATCAACAAGCAGAATTACATTAGATTAAAAAGCTTCTGCACAGCAAAGGAAACAACCAACAGTGTGATACAACATAGACTAGTATCTAAAATATATAAAGAACTCAAAAAAATTGAATTTCCATAACCCCCCAAGTAAAAGATCCAATCAAAAAATGGACAACTGAAATGAATACACTTCTCAAAAGTTCAAATGACCAGTAAATACACACAGAAAAGTTCATCTTTAGCCACAGGGAAACGCAAATCAAAACAGCTTCGAGATTTCATCTTATCTTAATCAGAAGGGTTATCATCAAGAACATACCTATGCTGACAAGGATATGGGGAGAAAGGAATTTTTCTACATTGGTGGGAATGTGAACTAGAAACAGTAGAGAAATCAGTGTGGAGATTCCTCAAAAAAAAAAAAAAAAACTTATGGGAGAAATTTCATTTGCTTCACAGTTCACAGTAGCTAAGCTCTGGACACAATCTAGATATCAGTCATTAGAGGCATGAATAAAGAAAATGTGGTATATACATATAATGGAATGTTTTCAGCCATAAAAAGAATGAAATCATGTCATTTGCAGGGAAATGAATGGAACTTGAAAGACTGTGATGCTAAGTGAAATAAGTCAGACACAGAAAGTTAAGTATCACGTGGTTGCTCTTTTACAAGAAACTTAAAATACAATAATAAAAAAAGAGATTGTCAGGAACATGAAGACAGACTTTGGAGGCAAGAGTAGGGAGGTGGAGATAAAAGAGAAGGGGGAAGGTAAGGAAAAGGAAATAGAGGAATAAAAAATGATCAGATAGATTAGTGCATGTACCAGTTCCCCAAAACAAATACACACCCCATCATTAACATCATATTCAAGACCAAACCTCCAACACAGGAACCTATGGAGGGGGGGGGACAAACTAGATCCAAATCAGAACAAAGACAAATGTGCTTATGAAAAATAGTAGAACATAATTATTTTGTGGGATTATCTAGCCTTCATTTACTTTTCTCATGAATAAAGAGAAATTCCAAATAATAAAAAAAAGTATTACTCTTTTAGTAATTCTTTACTTGTGTCAAACAGTTTTCTAGAAATAGCTGAGGCTCTGAAGAAGTACCCGGGGAAGGGCTAGATGGGCTTAGAAAGAAGGCTGGATAGGGCTACTGTATTGGACAGGGAGTGACAATAAGCCTCTTCTACAATATAAGAGAAGGAAGGCACCTCCATCAAATTTGCAGAGGGATCAGGGTGGTCTGTGGACTACAAAGCTTCTGATACTGAAATGTGGACCTGTGGTTGATTTTTCTGAGTATGTAATTGGAATCTGTTTTGTTACTACACAGTGACTTTTTGAAGATTGAAGTTCTCTACCTGAAAACTAAGTATCCTAATTTTTAGACAATCTGAAAACAGAGATCAGTATTTTTGATTTATGAAATGGCGATTCTATGTGAATACTTGGAAACAGTGTTAAAAGTAAACTTCAAAACTGGTGATTAAGAAAATATAAGATCTTTATGGACTACAAATGGAAGAAAAGAAAGCCTAGACTTCAGTCTTAGGCTATTCTCATTTATCGTTTTGCTGGCTTTCCTATACTGTTACTTCAAAAATGATGGGCATTTTTTCCCTGTTTTGATTTTGTTGTATGTGTTTATTTTCTGTAATTTATGTGATATTACTGCATGCCAAAATAGCTTCTACAGAACTGGGGAGGTAGCTCAGTGATCTAGCACTTGTCTGGCAGGCACAAGACCCTGTGTTTAATTTCTGGTACAAAGGACAAAAAGATTGCTTTTGTGGCAGCTTATTCATTTCAGTGTCTTTGGGTTATATGGAGATACATCTCAAGAAATATTAATTGTAATTTACTTTGGTGTTTAAAATATGTGCCACAAAGTATTTTAGAAGGAAAATTGGAATTTAAAAAAGCACATAAATTTACCACAACAGAGGTAGAATTTGTAGATTGTTAATCATTTCTACCCTGAAGTTGGAAGCTATCTTTTAACAGTTTATTGGCTAATAAATTGACCAAAGTTTATCAAAAGAAAAATAAATTAGCTCTATAAGCTTTGAGATTGCTGAGTCAGAAATTTAATTGTAAAATAGTGGCCAGTTTCATTTCCTTTTAAAGGAACATTTCAATTGAGTATTCGTTCTTATATTCTAATCTTCTATATTTTTTAGTGAGCCAAGGTCCCCATTAATTTTCTGCGTAATTCTGGGAACAGAGAAGTAGAAAAAATTCAACATTTATCCTTTTGTGACTTTTTACCTCTTTCTCCTTAAATGATAATTGACACTCTTTCTTTGAAAAATTACAATTGTTTTCCATAGTGATGTTTCTAGTATTTATCTCTTTGGTCAAAGATAGTTATGGTTCATATTTTCTTTTTTGTCTGTTTCGTGATTGAAATAATATGAAGTTTATGTACATATTTGGTATCATGAGTGATTATAGTAAAGATTCCTTTAAGGTTTAGATTTAAAGACTCTACTTTTTATTTACTTTTTTTTTTTTTTTTTAATCAGTGCAAAGCAGCTGGTCCGAGGAGAACCCAATGTTTCATATATCTGTTCTCGGTACTATAGGGCACCAGAGTTGATCTTTGGAGCCACTGATTATACCTCTAGCATAGGTAAGTACTAAATCTGAATATAATGTTTATTACTTACACCTTGATTTTAATAATTTGTTCTTAGTAATCTATTCTTTCACTACTGTAGAATGTATATGCCCTGTAATGTGCTTTTTCTTAAGAGTGAGTTGCAAAAAATGTGTAGAATTATCAAACTATTCCTTTGTGGTTGGTTAGTACATTTGTTTTTACTGAAAACTTCAAATAAAACGTAACTAGTATGTCTCTCTTTTATTGACTTTTAAAAATCCTCTTGAAATACTTCTGAATTGTATTGCCAGTTAGAGAATTTGTATATTGATAATGTTATTTTATTAAATTAATCAGTGGTAGGAAAACCATATTGTTGAAATTCTGCCTTACTGTCTTGTGTTGTAAGTCAGATTAGATCTTTACTAGCTCTAGCTCCCTGGAGATGCTTACTGATAGAAGGAATTGTTTTTATTGACTGTCTCTTCTTCACCATGTTAGCATACTGGCTAGGAGTGAACAGAAAGACCATGATCAGATGAAAAGAAGGCTAAGAAACAAAGAGCAAGTTATATATTATTTCTGAAGAGAATTCCTTAGTCTAGATATGGAAACAAAGGCACACAGGTACCAAAAACAAAAATCAAAAAACCTAGTAACTAGAAATTTTAAAAACAAAACTCTGGCCAGTTTTGTTTTTCTGATAAAAATAGAAATTATCTGATACGAACAAACTCTTCCTAAACAGACACGTTGTTTTTATTTTGTCCTAGAGCAGTATGCTAGAGCACATACCTTGCCAAAGGGCTGGCAGTTCTACTTACCATTTCTTTCATAATATCAGTGCAGTTTACCCAGGAAAAAAGGCATATTATTATGAAAATAGGTTTAACTCATAGGCCCTCTAAAACTGTCCAGAGGACCTAGGACTCTGTAAACTATACTTTGATACTTAGTGTACAATAGAAGAGGGAGTATAAATACATATGTATGTAACACTAATTCTTATTATGACTGTGTTATGTGATACATATTAATGGGCAAGTGAGAAATGATACAGAGAATACTTTGCCTGAGGTTGACCTAATTTTGATTTCCACATTTCCTGCTACTCAGCTGAGCTATAGTTCTGCCTTTCTTAGTGTCTGTGAGGCGTAAATAAAATGTTAGTGAAAGTACTATAAAAGTGAAAAGTGATTTTCTTCTGTGATATTTGTTAGCTTAAATGTCCCTAAGAATGAATTTCAGCCCATGCCTTTGGGCATAGTACTGCTTTGTATTTTATTTAAATATTAGATACTATTTACGGACAAGATATTGGGCTGAATTGTATCATTATCATCCAAAATAAAGGAAGTTTATAAGAATCATAACATATTATCTTACACACTAAATAATATTTATAGAAATTAAGACCCTTTGAGCCCTAACAAGACTAGATCTGATCTAGCCACTTAGACTTAGAAAGCTTGCCACTTAACACCTGTTTAAGATTTTTAAATGTGGGAGTGGGGGAGGTATTTGAGAATATACCTTTATAGGTACATTGTTGAAATGTTTTTAGTTAATGTTTGAAAGAGCCACATCCTAGATTGTTGTTTGGATATAATCAGAGTTAAAGCTAATGATTCTGATTATAGCTTCTCATTGAGAAATGACATAGCAAAAAAAAAGGCTTCCTTAGGACAGAGGATTAAGCTAGGACCTTTAAAGGTTTTTTGCCTGTATGTTTGTTTTCTCTTTGTGAAGTGCAACAGTTGTATTATGATACGATTGGGGTTTAAGAACGAGTTCCAGGCCTATTGTTTTGCACTCAATAACTTTACCTTTGGCAGGTGATTTAACTTTATCCTGCTGTCATTTCTTGATCTGTGGAGTATTTTAAACTAGATGGTCTTGGAACAGAATTCTATTTTGGTTTTAACTCCAAATAACTAGTCATTACTGTATTGGTAAACCTTCTTAGGTGAAGTTTTATTCTCTGTTTGGCGAATTTCATCATTTTGTCTTACAAAATAAGAATAGGTTTTAGTATCTTTCAGAAAATGAACAATAAATACCTTGTTTTTAGTAATTTTACTGGTTTATCTAGAGTTGAAGGGCAGTTAAAAGACTTAATGTTCTGTAACTGCTAGGTATACTATTCCTCAATGTTTTACCCTTTGTCTTGCTTATTTATAGCTGAAAGGCAAATACAAAGGAAAGCATTTCCCATTGTTTTTCCGTGAAGATGGCATAATTATTCTCTGTAATTTTTCCAACTTTATCTTCTGATATGAGTCGTTCTATATTAAAGTGGAAATAAGTGAGTGCATAGTACCTTCTCTAATTAGCTGGGTGAGGGGATTTTTAAAACTTAAATTAAAACATTTAATGAAAAAATATATTCTTTCACTTGACTATAAAAGTAGTATTATTGTTGTCTTTAAGTGAAATAAAGAGCCCATAACAGGTTTTGATATCTACCTCACTTTAGCAATTTTCTTAACATATCAAGAACTCTCTTGGTCTGTGTTGCAGAATAAATGTCTTAGTTCTCATTACTTAGAGAAAAAATCAGTTTGAGATTCTTAAATGAATTCTGTGCCATTTTTCTAGGTCAGTAAAAGTAGTCATTGAAGTATAGATTTTTAAATCTCTTCATGCATCTTACCATCAGATTCTAAATTATCATATCTACTGTATCATTCACTATATTATTCTGCTTACCTCATCAGTGGGAAAATCCAGCAATGATTTATGTTCATCTGCCTACAGTACTTCAGGGTTGATGCATACAAAGTCCAGGAATCTTGGAAACCTTAAAATTGAAAAGCACTGTTTGCTTGCAGAAAGTCTTAACAGGCTTTACATAGCATGGCCAAGTAACGTATCTTTAGATACTTTTAAGAAAGCGCATGCTAATAACAATTATCCTGTGACAATTGGTATTAACCAGGACTATCATGGATAGCCAGGATCTATGTTTTTAAGTTATTTTTAAAATTTATTACTTAAATTATTAACATGTATTAATTACATTTGTAAAGTTTTCTGTCAGAATTGACATCCCCATTTTGATGTGAAAGTAAATTTTTAGAAATTACGAAGTAAAATATATTCCTTTGTATCTGCCTTTAGTTTGCATTTATAATAAGATATCTAACACATTTCTTTAGTCATTTTTACAGTATATACAAGTCAACCATTTAGCTTTAAATTTTTCCTTAGAATTTGCATTGGGTTAAAACCCAGTGTCTACAGGAGATTGAACCCTTACTTACTACTTCTCTTTAAAAACTTACTAATGTACAGAGAGTGTGTCACTTTGACTTTTTTGGGTAATGTGAGTCGATAGTCCTGGTGTCAATTTGGAATTGTAATTACTGTATTGTTATTTGAAGACCTTGTGGTTAATAATGATAGATTGTATCCTTTATTGGAATATTCTTATTGACCTTATTTCTTCTTTATTAAGTGTAACACTTACCTTAAAAATGCACTGAGGAAATTTTGCTTTGTTTTGTTTTTCAGACAAGGGTCTCTGAATTGCCTAAGCCAGTAGTGGCAAACCTGTAACAAATGTGCTGCAGCAGGCACACAGAACCCTCTCTGTTGACACACAAGCCTAAGTCACACCAGCATGCCAAATGCATCCTTTATCTTTAAAAAAGCTGTTCATATCATTGAAAGCTCTGTTAGTGTGTTTTTCCTTTAAGACAAAAGATGCTAATGTTGATTTGTTTTTTCTAAGTTAAAACCTCTGTATTCAGGTTTAATTGTAGTGTTGGCACACTTAGATAATGAGTGGGTTTTGAGATGCAATTTGGGCACTTGTCTCTAAAAGGTTTGTCATCATAAGCCTAGGCCAATCTTGAACTTGAAATCCTGTTGCCTCGGCTTCCCAAGTAGCTGGGAGTATGTATCACCACCATGCCTTGTTATTAGAAAGATTCTACTTTTTTCTTTTCCTTTCTTGAATTACAAAATCTTTTCCTTTGGACATGTACTGTGTCATTAAAGTAAAATTTGAAAATGTATGCATTTTCAATGTAATTTGCAAATTATTAATAAGCCCTTATTTTCTCTTCAGATGTATGGTCTGCAGGCTGTGTGTTAGCTGAGCTGTTGCTAGGACAACCAATATTTCCAGGGGACAGTGGTGTGGATCAATTGGTAGAAATAATCAAGGTGAGAAAGTTGAATTACAATTTTTGAACTAAAAGTAATTTTGATGCTGTTTTGGTAATACACACAACAAATTTTTAAAATGAGTAAAGCAATCTAAGTTTGCTTCCTTACCAAGTTCAACTGTAGAGCAGATGAAGGAACTCGCCAACCTTTGGTTTCTAGGTGGGTTTTTTTGTTTTTGTTTTTTTTGTCTCTGGAAAAACTATTTCAGGTATGGTGCAAGAAAGGAGCTTATCCATTATTCAGAATACTTAAAAGTAGAATTAGACCATAAGCTTACTAAAATGTAAGTTGGAGGACAGCAGAAACTATCCATTTTGTTCACCATGTACTCTTGTTGATAATATTCAACAGTACCTGTGAGAGTTGTATTTATTCAATATAGTGTTTACAAAATGAAAGAAGGATTGTTTGCATGTATAATAGACTACTGATAAAAACAGACTTCGACTTAGAGATTTGGTACAATTTTGTTTATTGGTTCTTTGAACACCATTGTTAACCACAGCAGATTCAGAATATTAGAATTAATGTTTTCACTTTTAAGAATAATAAAGCAGAGATTTGGTATAACCTAAATATTGTCATTAAGTTTTTAATCTTTAAGCTCTTAAAAGAAGGCCCACAGAATCTTTCAAAAATCTAACTTCTATACTTAGCCATTAGGTTGGTTCCCTAGGTTTCAGTTTATCCAAAGAAACACTACTGGGATTTTGGGCCTTTGTTCATGATTTCTCAAAAATTTCCATGGATTTGTAAACTTGAAAACCTTCTAAGACTTATGAGTCCCATCATCTATCTAATAAAAGATTTTAATTGTATTGTTTGTTTGTTTGTTTGTTTTGTCTTTTTGAGACAGGGTCTTGCTATGCAGTTTAGGCTGGCCTTGGGCTCATTTTGTAGCCCAGGTTAGTGTTGAACTTGCAAATATCTCCGAGTGCTGGGATTATAGGAGTGCATCACCATACCTGGCCCTTAATTATATCGTTGACAAGTGGTGTTTTCTTGAACATTTCCAGCATTAGATTGCTGCTTTAGAATATAGCCCACTGTTTGAATTCAGTTTTTATTACGTTGAATCATAATTCCCTGGTAATTTCCACCAGTTGAATGGTCAAATTATTTTAAAATCATTATACTTCTTTCTACAAAAATGTTTTTTCTTTTGATCAAAGCTGATTTTTGCTAGATCCTGAGTTTTGAGTCCCACTACAAGGGAAAAAAAAAAAAAAAAGATGTGTGTGTGTGTGTGTGTGTGTGTGTGTGTGTGTATGATTGAAGAGACCATTGTGTGTTGTGTGCAGTGATCTTTCTTACTTTGTCTGTATAATTCATAACGCTTAAGCTTCGAACTCTTTTATGTTACTTTTAGTCTTTAAAATCTAATTTTCTGATAATAGTGGTTTAGATTTGGTAGGAACTGGTAGGATTAGTTTTGAGTTTTCTATTGAAAGATGGTCTTACAGTTGCGCAGTTCAGTTTTCTGGTGTTTTGAGAAAATAATCATGCACTTTTAAGTTTAAGCATAAAATGAAACATGGGTAATCATGTAGCAAATTTCATGAAGATTTTTGTGTTATATTTTCTTCATTAACTATAAACGTCTTAAGCAAGGGTTTTACTGTTAGGTTTTTAGGATCCCAAGGCACCAAAGTAGTTTTCATTAAAGATTTTGATTGAATGAAACAGCTAGACATAAATTTGGGACCACTTGGAAACTAGTAAGCAAAATTAATGTGGTTATTGTATATATATTTTTTAAAATTTACTGTCTCAGATGTCCATACCAGTAATGTATAGCTTGGGTAACAAAGTTTTATAAATTGAGCTAATTTTACTAAATGCTATCTAATCTCCCTTGTCCTGTACTAAGAAATAAAGTCTATAGTAAAATTCAAATACATTGTCTTTAGAATAAGCTTAAAGTATAAGATTTTTATTTTATTTTATTTTATTTTATTTTATTTTATTTTATTTATTTATTTTGGTACCGGGGATCAAGCTCATGACCTCATGATTGTTAGGCAGGCGCTTAAGCCACTGAGTTAAATACCCAGCCCCAAGTATAAGATGTAATTGAACTGAATGTCATGAAAAATTTTTTTTCTGAACATGAAAAACACCTAAGTTTCTAAAGTTAATTTTGTATTCAAAATTCCCTGGATGTCTTGAAATTGAAGGAACAAAATTCCCTGAATGTGTTGAAGTTGAAGCAGTCTAAGAATTCCTGGTCCTGAAAATGCTGTAGGTTTTTCCCACCCCTCACTCTTTTTTTCAATTTTAAAACATGAATTTCAAGTAAAGGAAGGTCAGCTTTAATCTCAAGTACAATTTCTGGTTTAAAATGTCACGAAACTGAAAGTTTGAGAGAAACTAACTTTTCTGGAGACTTTTTAGAAGTTTAAAAGGTATTAATATACCTAGAAATATAGTTTTGTTATTCCATAAACATTTATTTATGTTCTAGTAATAATTTCACTGTTACTTTAAATGGAAGAGTTTTAGGGCAGACTTCGTCAAAGGTCCCATCTTTTAAGGCAGAATTTCAGTGTAGCTTTCATAGTTTAGGCATTGGTCTTTAAATTTGGGGTTTCTTCTTGGGAAAAACCTAACATTAAACATATTGACATTAAATTAATTGCAATAATGAAATTTTCTTATGGCCATTGAAGTTTTTTTATGTAGAATAGCTATTAAATTATTTAGTTTTCTCAATTTATTCAATGTGAATATCTGTGTAGGTAGCTCTTGCACAGGTAAGCACTAAAGTTTTTAACAGAAAATCTATATAAGAAATTTGTTTTAAAAAATATTTTGATTATGATATTAAAGCCAAATAGATGGGCTTCATTTCTTGTGGTACTTACCAGTAACAAAAGATTTAGAAAGACTTTCAAACTCTTACCAGTGGAAAGTGAAATTTATGAAAAAGGGAAAAAGAAGAGGTTCTTTTGTTGTTGTGGTTTGGTTTGGTTTTTTGCCTTTTACTGTTCTCTGATGTTTTGTTTTGTTTTGTTTGAACAATGTTATCTTTTTGCAGTCATAAAAACTAGAAAAGAATACTTTCAATTGTTTTATGCTGAAATCTTTTATTAGTAAAGAGAAAAAAACCATATTATTTTACAAATGTTTGTCTAAATAATTGTTTTCCTGGTTTTTTAATTTGATGATCATTTGTGGTATCATTTTGAAAAAAAATCTGAATTTCTGACATCTCAGGATCTTCTGTTTTCAAATATTGAGATACCACTGCTGTTCATAAAAGCTGTCACACATTTGTTTGCTTTGTATCATCATCATCAATAGTAGTCTCCACATTCAGGAAAAGTAGAATGATGGAATCTCAATTCATTTTGTATCCATGTTACACTTCTAGTCTCTTGGTGGACTTCTCTTACTTTGGAGATAGCAGTACAGTTCTTACTGTCAACTTGAGATCCAGAACTTATTTAGTCATACTGTTAATTATTGTTACTTTGTTATCAGAAGCTAAAGGAAGCAACCCCTACATCTTAATTGTAATGAATCTACCAGGTTAGTCTGAGATCTTCCTAGACTAAGTTTTATTTTGCTTCAGCTAAAGCAGTCAAAAGCATAATAGTCAATTTCATTGCTTTCAAGTATAGTCCAACCATATTTCACCATCTTTGCAGCAGCAGGCATTTTAGAGTTTCAGTTACTGTATCTTATCCCCAAATTATAGTTTGTTCAGTATGTATATACATACTCTGGACAGTTTTCCAAAGGTCAAAGATACAAAATCATTTAAATACATTTAAATACAAAATGACTTTTTCCTGAGTTTTTGATGAACCCATCATGTATCTTTGCAAACGTGCATTTGGATTTTAATTATTTGGTGAAATTTCCTATGCTATTCTGTCCTTGAACCTTGTGTTATTAACAGACTTCAGGGACCAATTACTATATTTATTTCCTTTTTACGCTCCTTAGAAAATCTGAGTGTATGTCATTACGCGTTGCAATACAGATTTTTACTTATAATATACGTTGTATGAAATAAGTAAAGTATTTGTTAATGCTCAATTCATTTTTTTATTATTTTAAATTTTCTGCACTGAATACTTACCATGGTAGCCACTTCTAATAGTTTTTGGATTATAGACCACGTTAAAAACCTGTTAACAGCCAGGTATAATGGCACACACTTGTAATAGCAGCACTGGTGAGGCTAAATCAGTAGGATTGCCATGAGTTTGAAGCCAGTCTGGGCTACATAGTGAGTTCAGGGCCAGCCTATACATGCAAAGCAAGACCGTGTCAAAAAAAAAAAAAAAAAGCCTGTTAACAACAGTAGATACTTTTCCCAGGAATATGCATAAATGCCAAAAAGTTACATACAATTTCCAGTGATTGTTGACTTTCCAGAGATTATGTAAAAACTTCAATATTTTTTGTATTAGCTCAAAGAACTATGGTTATGGTTGACAGTAACTCCCTGTGAGAAGTACACATATAATATGATCTGTATATTTTTTTTAAATAACTGAATGAGTAAATGAGGCTCTGAAAGAATTATTGGTGATGACTGCCTAACTGCATTTTTGCATTAATAAAATGTTATTCCCTGCCCAGTAGAAACTCATAGAAGTATGGAATAGAACGGGGTGCTTCTTGGAGACTGTGTGGTAGGGGGAGACACTGATCCAAGGGTGCAAAGCTGCAATTAGAAATACATGATGGTACATTAATTTTACTTAATCATTCTATACTGTGTACATATCACTATATCTCATACCCTATAACTGTATATAATTGTAATTTGTCAGTTGATTTTAGAAAATGAATTCATAATTGATCAAAGACCTAAAAATGTAAAAGCCAAACTATAATACTGTTACCATCAGTTAGGCAAAAGTTTTTAGAGGTGACACAAAAAGCACAAATGACTCAAAAGAAAAATTAGACTTCATCAAAACTAGACTCTTGTATTCAAAATACTTTATAGAGTATCCATCAAATTTAACAGGCAGAATGGGAGCACATTTTTACAAATCATATATCTGTTATATAGACTTAGTATCCAGGTTATACATTGTAAGAAGTTCTTACAGTTCAACAATAAAAAATCTAACAAAAATAGCCAAGCATAGAGATTTCTCCAAAGAAGAGAATAAAAATGGATTTTAAGCATACAAAAAGGTACTGAACATCATTAGACATCACAGAAATGCAAATTGATAATAATAATGAATACATCACACTATAAAATGCTAGATTATAAAAAAAATACAGTAAATTGGTGAGAATGTTGAGAAATCGGAACCCTCTTACATCTGTTGGTGGGATTGTAAGATGGTACAGTTTGGCTCTTCATCAACTAATGAGAGGATAAGAAAATGTCACACACATCACTTGTTATGTGATTTCATGGTATAAAATGTCCATAATAGGTAGAATTGTGGAGACAGAAGATAGGCTTTGTTGTCAGGAGCTAGGAAGAGTGGAAATGACTGCGTGGGTAGAGTTTCATTTTGAGGTGTGAACATGTTCTAACATTAGATGGCAGTGATGGCTGCACACCTCTGCAAATATACGAAATACCACTGAATTCTATGCAGTCAGATTCATCGTCTGAAATTTGCTGTTTCCACCATGTTTTAAGAAAGGCAATTAACTGATCAAAATTTTGCAAGGAACGTAGAGGACTTTGCATATTTGTGCCTTCCACCTCTCTGTACATGTGCTCAACAAAAGGAGAGACCAGCAACTTGAGTTAAGCAGCAAATGGTGAGAGTAAATGGAATAAAGTGTGGTTATGTAAGGGGACCTTCATGCTTGTTCACTCTCCCTAAGCTGGATAAATACTTTACCCAAGTTCTTCAGTTGTACTCAAATAGTGTGATGACTTAACAGCTCTTTTCTTCACTGAATCCTTATGACTTGTGTTACTGCTGCCATCAACTTCTACTACTTGCCTTTTATAAATTGGAAAGTGACTCTTAAGAGGGAAACACTGCATCACAAGAACAAGATGGCTTATGTCAAAATTGCTGTCAGAGAGAGAAAAGATATAAATTTGATAAAATCTGCATATTTTTACATTATTATTTTACCTACTAGTATGTTTGAAATAGGGAGCACATGGCCAGGGATGTAGCACAGTGATAGATCTTTTGTGTAGGATTAATGAAGTCCTGGGTTCAATCCTAGCATTGCCTCCCCCATAGAAGGAAAACACGTAATCTCAGGGCAGTTCCAGAGGACATGTCATAAGAGTCCTCCAGAAGTAATAGTAATTCCATTGTCATTAGAAGACTGATACTTTGAAATAGAATATGTTTTTTAGTTTTCAAATTAGATACATTTGTCAAGCTTCGGATATAGGCAACCAGTCTACTAGTATTCCGAGTTCAATATGTAGTTTTCTTATGCAGGAAAGAAAAAAAAATACAATAGTTTTTAAGTGTTACTGTGTTACACAATTTTCTTCACCTGTTTTAAATGCTCTTATTGAATTTAATGTATTGGCCTACCCTTACCTCACTTTATAGTTTTTCAATATACACACCACCTTAACTACATACATATATGCATGTATTGATTTAGTGAACATTTGTTTCTAGGTCCTCAGCCTAGGACATAGGTAAGACCCTTGCCTTCAAGGAGTTTAAAGATGAATTAAAAGAAGGCAGGGAAAATTTCAAGGCAGTAGAGCAAAGCAGGTATCCCATAAGTTTCAACAGAATCAGAAGGATGAAACATTTCATTTGGAGATAGTGGTATCTGGAAGAACTTCATAAGAAAGGTAACCATTGAGGTGAATCTTGAACATGGATAGGTATTTACTCTTTAGAAAGGGAAAGGGTACTTAGTGAAAGGTGTACTGTGTTTTATGTAATGGTTGGAACTCAGGGTACGGTGGTGTTGATAGGATATGAGTTTGTCAGGAAAGACAAGATTGGAGCTATGCACAGTGGCCGGATGACATGATATCACAGGTTCGAGGCCTCTGCAGGATTTTTTTTTTTTTTTTTTTTTTTTTGGTCTTTTGAAACAGGGTCTCACTGCAGTTCAGGCTGACCTTGAGCTCACTTTGTAGCCCATGCTAGTTTCGAACTCACAAGGATCCTCCTGTCTCAACCTCCCAACTGCTGGGATTACAGGCATGAGCCACCACTCCCAGCCACTGCAGGATGTTAAGCAGAGAAATTATATATTTCTAATTTATTTTACTTCACACTTGGCTTTTAAGTTTCACTTGCAGCTGTTACTGAAGTTTGGTGACCCCTACTGTTCAGCTATAAAAAAAACAAGCCTATGAAAGAAAGCAACATCTAATTTCAGAGCCTGTCAGATTCTTCCTTTGGCTTGTTTTATTTCTTTGTAGCTGACAATTATCAGTTTAGAATTCCTAATACTTCTTAGTGTAGTGTCTAGATAAATTTATTAACTAAATAAGTGAAAATATTAAAAGAAATCAAACCAGGAAGGTTCCAGGATCCTGGATGGAACCAGTTATAGTTGAGATGACCAATTAGGAGGGAATGGACCATACTACCAAAAGGCTATATAACAGGGTACATTTCAGACAAATAGGAAAGTTGTGAATGCTATTAATAGATGAGTGAGAATGCACTCTTCCCACTGGTGTGATTTTTAGTATTACCCCTTTTCTTTGTGAAATACCGTACTTATAGAAAAGTACGCAAACCATATCCAGTTTAGTTTCCTTAAGTCACAGAAGGGATGTTCTCAGTCTAAAAGTTTCAAAAGGAAAAAATATTCCACATCTTAAAATTCAAGAGAAATGTAAGACTTGTTTTGTGTCTGAAATGATAAATGTCATCTTTTTTATCTTCAAAATGAAGAATTGTCCACTTTCAAAATTCCAAATATATAATTTAATTGGAGTAAATCAGGCAGAAAAATACTAAGCCTAGTAGAAACTTAATATAAAATCTAAAGATGAAACTATAAATTGAAGTAGTTGATCTGTCCAAATATTGTTTACTTGTAGTACAAGTTAAAGATAGATGATTATGCATTTGGAATTTTTCTCTTCATAATATGGCAGTTGCTTGCTTTTTGGCCTTTAATATTCATCCATTGATTGTCCAGTTCTTTTTCTGTTTAATCATACTATTTTCCACCTCTAATCCTAGATTTTTTAGAATGTGCATAGAATGTGCTTCTAACTCATTTGCCTCCTAGATTTCTTTCTTAAATAAAATCAGCTAGCTCTTCTCTCTACTTCTAGGACTTTTCCTAAGTCCTTTCCTCTCCTTAGTGCAGTGTAGCATTTTAACCTAACATATTATTGTGCTTATTTTTGTGCTAATCTTTGTTGATTACTCTTGATTTATGTGTCTGTCTGTTCTACAGTAGCTTGAGGGTAGTAATGAAGTATTTTATTAGAGGAATGGCTATAGAGGCTAAAGTTTTTAAAACTATCTTCTTATGTCTTACCTTTATTTTCTTAATATGCAGATTATAAATAATAGTTCTGATTTTTTATTCTGATACTGATAGGGCTAGTCTAAAATATCAATTAAGGAAGATAAACATCTGGTATATATTTAATATAGTAAATATAACACAAATTACATAATGGTCTTTTTTCCCCTTTTAAATCAAGCTACAGAAATGTAGTTTACATGTAATAAAATGTAGCCATTTTGAGTGCGCAGCTTAATGAGCTTTAATAAACATATTTATCCCTGTAACTACTATTCTGGTCAAGATAATAGAACATTTCTAGAAAAACAATATGAAAATTTATAGGGAACCACAAAAGACCCTGAATAACCGGAGAAATCTTGAGCAAAAAAGAACAAAGCTAGCAGTATCACAATACTTTGCCTCAAAACATACTGCAGAGCTGTGGTGATCCAAACAGCATTCTATGCCATCCATATTAACTCATAGACTAGTGGAAGAGAATAGAGGACCCATACATCTAAAATAACTAACTGAAGTAAACATCTGAAATAAATCTGTACAGCTAAAACCAGCTGATCTACAAAGTTTCTAAAAGATACAGTGGAGAGAAGACAATGTCTTTAATAAATTGTGCTGGGAAAACTCAATATCTGTGTACCGAAGAGAGAAATAGACCTCATCTCTCGTCATATGTTAAAACCAGCTCACTGTGGGTCAGAGACCTACATCTTAAGGCCTGCAACTGTAAAATTACTAAAAGAAAACATAGGAAAGACACTTCAAAACATTTATATAGGCAATGACTTTTTGGGTAGGTTCCCAAAAAAAGTACAGGCAACAAAACCAAAAATAGATACATCGAATTTTCTCAACCTAGGAAACTGCTGGACAGCAAAGTAAATAACCAAGAATGAAAACTGAAGAATGGGAGAAAATTGCAAACTACCCAACAAGGGATTAATATCCAAAGTAGCAACAATAGTTTTTACAACTTAAGCCCTAAATTAAAAAGAATTGCAATTAAAATTACTATAATATTAACTACAGTATGTCAAAAACTTGCCTATTCACATTGAAAGCATTTCACGTTCCAATTAAAATTTACACATGTGAAAAAAAAATCACTGACAATCATATCAGTATGCTTGCTAGTGATTTTGTGTTTGCTATGGGGGTGGGGGGTACCAGGAGTCGAACTCATAACCTCACATTTGCCAGGCAAGTGCAAGTGCTGCTGAGTTAAAACCCCAACCCTTGTGTTTGCTATTGCAGATATTTCCAAGCGTGTGCAAATAAAATATTTACACTATGATTCTATAGCTATGAAAGCTTGAAAAGTGACAACGAATTTGCTAGATCAATTTAAAAATTTTTAAAATTATATTTATGAAGCATCATAAAATAAGTTTTAGATGTGTTACATGCTTTGCTCTCGTTTAGCCAGTTAGAAAACTATACTCAGGCTGGGCATGGTAGTGCACTGCTGTAATCCCAGCACTCAGAAGGCTGAGGCAGTAGTATCATCACAAGTTTGAGGCCAGCCTGAGCTACATAGTAAGTGCAAAGCCAGCTTTGTACTACTACCTAGTAAGACCCTGCCTCAAAAGAAAAAAGGAACAGAAAACTATTTCATGTTGGTCTTCTGTTCCCCAAGATATTAATGATTCAAGATATTTTTATTAAATTGAATTACCATCATATTGGTAGATTTTGTTTAAAGTATGTGTGTTTTCAGGTTATCAGAAAGTTTTTTCACTTTTTATTTCTGAAATTTTAGTGTATCTACACAGTTCAAAAATTCAGTGTTCTTTTTATGGTATAATTGAAGAAGAAAATTATTTTTTAAAGTTTTTTTTTTTAATGCCGTTTTTTTGCCCTTTGTACTGGGTGAACCATTTGGGGGAGTCATTTATACAAATGTTTTTGTATCTCATATCTGCCACTAACTTTGAGGCTTCAATCAGCCATAGGTTTCTTGAAGTGTAAATGGGGGTAATGCAGTATCTGTAAAAGTTTAAATGAGGAAAGAAAATTGTCATAGTGCTAGTATAGTATTTTTATATACTATATGCTCAATAAATTTCTTTTTTTTCTCTCATGTACTTCTTGAAAGAATTTTAGTTTGCTGTCTTCACTGAATTCGTTTCAGGTGATT
The DNA here is from genome assembly GCA_004027455.1 of Hydrochoerus hydrochaeris. NCBI lineage: Eukaryota > Metazoa > Chordata > Mammalia > Rodentia > Hydrochaeridae > Hydrochoerus > Hydrochoerus hydrochaeris. The sequence continues at coordinate 825,599 of PVLA01000005.1, forward strand.
ACAGTCAGCTTGTTCTCATAATTGATACCCTTTAAAGTCAGAAAGAAAATCTAATGACCAACTTCAGAGAACATCTTTTGAACTTCATTTTACCTTTCTGTTCTTTAAATGTTGACCATGTATTGTTTGAGGGACCTCTTCCAACCATTAAACTTCCATCTCAGCCTTCTTTTTAAATATCCTTATTTCCATATGTTTGTGTCACATTTCCATATATTTGTGTCCTCTGTCTTTAGCACTCTGCCTTGCCTGTTAGAAAACACTTTCACAGCTACCTGTTTTAGTAAAGCAGGTACTACCAAAGCCAATTTCTAGATGATATACCTACTATCCACCAGTAGGTGGAGAGCTCTTTCCGGTTCTTCCTCAGTGCCTTAACTGAAATACTGTTTTCTCTCCAGGTCTAGTTTTGTGCTTAATACCCTAAACATTTTTCACAGCTGCTGAAATTACAAACTGAATTGTTTGTCCTCCAACCAGATCCCACAGTCAGTCTCTTTGATACCATCTCCTAACTCATTTGCCCCTAAAAAGCCTTTAATTTTAGCCTTGCTATTTGTCTACAGGATACCCTGTAGTGGTATCCTCTAGACTCAACTGAGGTTTCCCTAATAGTTAATGGTATTGAAAAGCTTTATATGTGTATATTTACTGTCTTTATGTTGTCTTCAGCAAAATGTCTATTTATATTTTTTAATAGGGTTATTGTCTTTTTTTGGTTTACACATAGTAGTTGTACATTATGGTACACATTATAGCATTTTGATAAAAATATGCAGTGGATAATCCTTATGGTTATTGGCCTATCACTTGAGGCTCACATCATTTCTTTGTGTTGACTACTCAGTATCTTCTTTACTAACTATTTTGAAATAATTGTCAACCATGGTTAATCCCACTGCATTGTGGAACTTTAGAGCTCCTCCTTACCAACTATACCCCTGTACCCATTAACCAGCTCTCTCTATCCCTCCTATACTTCATACCCTTCCCAGGTCTGATAATTGCTATTCTATTCCCTCCTTCTTTTGAAATCAATGTATTAGTTTCCACATGTAAGTAAAAATGTGCACTACCTAACCTTTCTATGCCTAAATTATATAACATACACTAGTGCTATCCATGTATTCTAAATACCTTGCAGAATATGGTTTCAAATGTTTTTCTTAGTCTCTGATTTACCTTTCTTTACATTTTCTTGAGTATCTTTTGAAAAACCAACTTAAGATTTTGATGAAGTTCTCAGAGGTTTAACGGAGTGTAGAGAAGTAGAACCAACAAAAAATATGAAAATTCTCATCCTGCCCAGAGCAGTGTTAGAATTATCCTGAGTATTCATTGGTTGCCACAACAAATTAAGGACTTGTTATTGCATTACTCTTCTGTGCAATTGTCCTTTAATTATAAATAGTGTGATATTTTATTTCAGTAAACTTGCTTTATACTAGGTCATAGAGGTGCTTCAAAGTGCTCACTTTTTTATTAAAGGTTTCTTCTTGGCATCTGTCTTACACCACCAGGTCCATGTACTTTACTTTGTTCATTGCATAGTGCAGCTCTAAGAGACTGTAGAGTGATCAATATATTGAGACTGTGTATGTAAAAGTGTTGGAAAAAGATTGCACTATGTGATTTTTGTTGTTGTTGTTGGTCTAGGTCCTTGGAACACCAACAAGGGAACAAATTAGAGAAATGAACCCAAACTACACAGAATTCAAATTCCCTCAAATTAAGGCACATCCTTGGACAAAGGTGAGTGAAAATGAGGTTTTTAATAAAGCACACCAAATAAAACTTGAGTTTCCTCATTGTACTTAAACTATTTGGAGACCAGGATAGGTTCCATGTAAAGTTGCTTGTAAAGAAAATCATGTAGTTGTACTTTCAGTGCTACATTGACTGTATATAGTTTTGTTCTTACTAAATTCTTATGAAGTTTCCAGCCTGGGCTTTCATTTGCTTGCATGGTAATGTACCAGTATCATTAAAATACTGGAACAGGATCTTACATATAAATTTTGACAACCTAAAATTCAAAAGTTTATTTACATACAGTTTATTATGTGTATTTTTCTTCCCCTGCTTTCTTTCCTATTTGTATTTTGAGAGCAGTATTAAACAGGTAGAATTTTGGGGGGAGTATATATGAAAAGCAATTGATACGTTTGTAAGATATCATCAGCCATCAGAAAAGGTTGATCTTAACATTAGATGGAACTAGTTCTAAAGGGCACAGTACTAATTTATCAGAAGATAGTTTTTTTTTATTTTGGTACTTAATTAAAATATTTTTAGGAAATAATTTATTCAAAAGTTTTTTCAAATCAGCTTAACTCGTCAATTTTATGATTGAGTGTGCAGAGAAAACAAAAGAAAGATTATCCAAGATTACATAGGTGGCTTGTGACAGTATCAAATTTCTCTTTAGTATCTCTGTACATGTGTTTAATGGTAAATCTCTTAAACTTGCAGTCATGTGCCATGCACTGTTTATTATATCCTTATATATTTTTTGTGGGTTAGAATGATTAACTTTGTAATAATAATCAGAAATGTTCTATATTTTAAATGTCCATGTAGCAGTTTGTTTTGGGCATCAAGAAGTTCATTTAATTGGTTTCACATCATTCATAATAAGCAATAAATAAGTTATAGCTTTAGATGAAATAATTTATATTTTCTAGAATCAAAAATATACCTGCCCCCACTTCATTGTTACTTTCCTTGAAGTACTTACTATAGTCTCATTACCTCTCTTCAGAAAAATCACATTACTAATTACTGTTTCCTTTTGAAACAAAAACCTCAGTGTTTTAGTGCCAGAATTATAGGTTTTCCCTGGCCAAGAGATCAATATATTCTTTCTTTTTAAAATTTATGATAAACACTGAATGATCTTCACTGAGTATTCTTAGATTTTTGTTCTTCAAGTTGGATTTTTGTACTTCAGGTTGGATTTTGTACTTCAGGTTTGTTTTGAACCTGAGTCAGAAGATACTTAGGAGTTCTCATTTGACTCTAACCCAGAGAATCCCAGGTAGCTTATTTTGGGTTTAGTTTGAATCCATTAAAGCTACTACAAGTTAAAAGTGTTAAAAATAAGTGATTTTATAGTACACTGTGATTTCAACCAAGTTAAGGAGAAAATAACACAGAATTCTGTACAATGAATAAGGAAATGTGCCAAATGCTTAAAATAAGAAGAGTAAGTAAAATACTTCACTATGATTTATTTTCTTTGTCTTGCCTTTCAATATTTCCATAATTTAATATTATTTTATGAAGGAAGGAGACAAGAAAATCACCCTTTTTCTGGTATAACCAAAGTATTCATCAGATGTTACCCTCCATATATGTATATATGACTGATCTTGAGATCATGAACTCCTATTTAACAGTCCCTATCCTCATTTTTAAAAAAATCAACCTTGCCATCAACATTAGTGTGTGTCACATTTGGCATTTTTGCTGTGGGTTATCTCCTGTTACTGGAAGTATTAACCAGAGTGGAATGTGAGAAATGATTGGTTAAAATTCAGCCAGCAGAACAGCTATGTTGAATTTGTATGCTTTAAACTTTTCTTTCACCTTCTTGAATTTCTAACGATTCTATAATACTCTATTATTCAAATAAATAATTTATATAAAAACTCTTTACTTACATTTTCATTTCTATAGTATGTGTAGAATAATGATTTAGTTCTACCTTTTCTGTTAAAGTTACTGTGAACACTTCATTTATATGCAAGTGTCTTTTGACATAATTTGGTTTTCATTTCATTCATCTTTGTTAATTTCTCAGTCTACACAGATTCAAGTGGTGTGCAGAAATTCCATGGTTCCATTTTGTCAGTTAGATGATCAAAATATGCTTGTATTGATTTTTTTAAAATATATTATTATGAAAATAGAAAATTTAAGATGCCTAGAAGTAGTTAGTTGTGTCTCCTTGCCTTCCACCATTATAATGGTAGACAACCACTTGAGAAATGCAGCCAGTGGAATAGTTTTTAAAAATATATATAATATTCTGTAAAGACTAGAGCATCTTGCCATTAGCATCTGGAAAGTAAGAGTCAAAAAACAAGAACAACCCTTTTTTTCCCTCTTCTTCCTCCTCTTCCTTCTTCTTCTTTCCCTCCTTTTCTTTTCTTTTCTTTTCTTTTCTTTTCTTTTCTTTTCTTTTCTTTTCTTTTCTTTTCTTTTCTTTTCTTTTCATCTTTTCCCAAAGCTGTAGGCATATGAATGTGAACCCTGATTTTGTCACCCACTGTATAACACAACTAGATCCCTGGGATTGGCAGTTTTAGTTTCAAAACAGTAGTTAGAAATAAAAATTAAAAGAGAAACTGTCTTCTGTGAAAAATACATAATAAGATAACAAGATAAAGTTGTGTGGCAAAGATAGAGGAAAAACAAAAGCACTGAGATGATCCCAGAGTAGTGTATGACAGGAATCCATTAAATTACCCTTGATTGTTCCATAATAGCTAGTGCAACCTAATCCATTAATAAAGCACTGTGGCTTAAGTGAGGAAAGAAATAGGTGATCATGGTTTTGAAGAGGGATCACTATTGGGTATGGGAGCACATAGGCCTTCTACATTGGCGTATGTTGTACACTTCAAAGAAGAAAACCAAATGGAAAGTGAAAGGAAGTGATGTTAAACTAGATTGAGAATGCAGTAGAGCCAGAGATGAAGAGGTAAAAAAGCTTATTCTGTAGTGAGAACATGAAGGCAGGCTTAGGGTGACAGGCTGTAAGAAATGAAGTGAGATAAACCTGCTGGTGCTGATGTTTATGCCTCAGCTTATTACTTTTGTAAGATAGTGATTATCTGCCATAACTTTTCTTCAGACACTTTTGAAAATGCAGAAATGCTGATAAAAAACTATTTTATTTTTGTTCTAAGTAAATGTGAAAATTCTACCTCAATGTAATTCTCTGATTTGTCCTCTTTTTTTCCTGTCCCTGTTGCTCTAACTTTAGTTTATTAGGACACTGTCCTATAAAACAATGTGCTGCTTCCTAGTTTCATCTCTTTAGTTTCATATCACTTCAGGTCATCATTCTTGCTATCACACTTAGCTTTTAAAAAGTATATGTGGGTACGATGATACATGTTTGTAATGCCAGCATTTAGGAGGCTGAGGCAGGAGGAATGTGCTTTCAAAGCCTGCCTGAATTACGTGGTGAGAGCTTGTCTCAGAAAAATAAAAATAAAGGGATATGTGGCACTGTCATAGTCTTTAGGGAAATATGACATGAAATACATGTAATGACAGCATGATTCTGTGTCTTGATTCATAATGTTCTGATTCTTCTTTTTTTGTTGTTGTTTTTTGTTTGTTTGTTTGTTTGTTTGTTTGTTTTTTGAAACAGGGTTTCACTATGCAGTTCAGGCTGGCCTTGAGCTCATTTTGTAGCCCAGGCTGGCCTCAAACTCATGACAATCCTCCTGCCTCAGCCTCCCAAGTTCTGGGATTACAGGCATGCACCACCACATCTGGCAGTCATTCTGTTCTTGATCTTTTACACCTTTCCTTTCCAGAAAAACAGTATTTTAATTTTTGTCTGACTGCTAACCTCTAGAAACTAGTAACTTTCCCAAGATCTCCAATTTTGTTTCTCTTTAGATGCATATTGTTGGGCAATGATTTTTAAAGTTTATATCTAGATAGATTAGGAATTTTTAATAAGGTTATAGTAGATGTGTTGATATTTTCCCTTGTTGCGAGTACCTGATTTTGCTATCTTTTTTATTAAATTTCAGGAGGACAAAATTCTCACTTTATCCAGATAAATAATCCTGTAAGATCAATCAAGTAACACAGATGTCAGCATATTCTTTCATAACGAATATAACTGGTATTGTACAAGAATGTAGTTAGAATCCAAATGGCCCTGATTTCTTGCAGTCATTGTTGGGCTACTTAATATATTAGCCACAAATGAGTGTTGTTCAGCTTGTAGCTTATATTGAAGATCATTGCAGTCATGTGGAATTTTCTGAAGTAGTCGAACTATTTCCTAAGTGACCCCAGGGAAGACATAGTTATTTCTATCTTTTGCTATTTTGTTCACCATCCCACTTAGAATGCTCTTTTTGTTTTCTACTCACCAAGTCTTACCCTTTCTGAAGATCTAAAGTCTTATGAACCCCATGGAATACTTATTCTCCAAGTTCTTCATGATTACTGTTTTCCCATTGTAAAACTCATTATAGTAGCTAGTAACTCATACTATTTATGTTATAGCAGTTCCTGATTTATCTTTCATAATCATAATACAGGTATAAATTACCTTAAAATATTTGTTGTGTAATTTTAGGTCTGGAGATTACACATGTGGGTCCCAGAAAGCATTATCTGTAAAAATTAATCTTTGCTTACTTGCTTTCTTAGAACACAGATGACATGTTTTGATGTGAATGAATACTAATACTCCCATCTGGCTAACAGAATGAGCAGAAAATTGAGTTCTGAGGTCCATTTTAACTATCAAAGTAATCATTTTAGACTTTTTTTTAAGATTTTTTTCATACTCCTCCTTTTTTTCTCTGACCCTTGTAAATACAAGATTTTTAAGAACTTAAAAATGTATGTTTTAACTGTTATTCAATAAGTTACCAAAAATGCCTATTTAGAGGCACTAAACAAAGATTGTCAAGCTTTCTTTGTATATCTCCTCTATCTATGATTTTTGGTTTCTCTTATTCACATAGATTCCAAAAAACATAAAACCAAATTGGAGATTTCTGTTGGCTCCTAAGATTGCCACTTCACCTGTTTTGTTGTGTTACTTATGATAAATGGTAAATATTTTATATAATTATTCAGACTCCTGCCTTGGATACTACTCACCCATTATCTCATGGATACCTACAGTATGTTGTTCTCTACTGAAATTTCACCTACATCTTTACTAGTGCTAGAATAATCACTTCCTCCCATTTTCTAATACCCATTTTCCTATGTGAATGGACTTCCTCTAAAGATCATTTATACAGGACAGAGCTGGGGTTAGGAGTAAATTGAAAAGGAAGGCAAAAATCTAATTTATTATTTGTTCTTTAAATCTTGTGTGTTCTGTGTAACAGTACTCTGCTAGGTATTATGAAGTATACAAAAGAAGTAAAGTTCTTGTCCTTGAAAAGCTCAGTAGATGCAAGTATTAACTAAAGTACTATATAAATGCTTGATAGTGTACTATAATAGTTCAAAGATTTTCCACATTCTTACAAAATGGATCTTTAGTGAAGATGTTGAAGGAAAAAAGGAAGTCTCCTTAAAGATAGAGGCAGTAGGCTGTTGAAGAAGAATTAGGATTTTAAAAGATACAAAAAAGGTTAGGAATTACATTCTAGTTAAGTATTGCTTCAGTGGGAAGATGTGAATGAGAAAGAAATACTCTATTCATGTATTCTTGGGAAGGCCAGCCTTACTACAGAACTATTTTGAACAGTAAGAGATTAAAATTGGTTGTGAATATTATTTGGTAAATTACATGTAATGTGTAGCCCCATAATACTATTTCATCAGTGAATGATTGCATAGCTAAGTATTAATACCTACATATAATTCTCTTAAATGTGATAGAACTTGGGAAAACTAACTTTTGAATTAGTGCAACTGAAATTCATTGAATACGCTTTCATGGCTAAGGAAAGTACAGTTCTTTTTCTTATACTCAGCCTTCCTTTTGTAAATGTAGAACTGTTCAAAGGTTAGAAAAATGTATCTCTTGAGTAGAGTTGCACTGTATTCAGTTTGTGTATCTACTTCATTAGATGCTAACTTCAAACATAGCTATTTTAGTTGGCTCATAAACTCTGAAAATCAGTTTTCGGTAGCTGCTGTTAATCTTTTTGATAGTATTAAAATAAGTTGTTACCTCATGTCACTGCATTAAATCAACATTAAAACACTCGAACAATGTTTTTAAAATAGTGTAGACCAGTTAATTATTGATTTATAGGCTGTGTATAACCAGTTTGATATATTTAGTTCCTTTTCTTATTTAACATTTAACTGTTCCACAGTTTCCTTGACAGTGTCTCATTTTAGATGATTAATAGATTACTTGAGAGCCAGTGTAGGATTGTACTTTAGGAATATCGATGGTTTATTCATTTTTTTTTATACTGGAGGCTTATATTTTGTATATGACCAGAACACACTGCCAGCGTTCTAAATTTTTTCTGAAAACTAGTGAAGAGTACCTGTTTGGAACCATCACAACACTTGTTCTGTGTTCTTTCAATTAATTAATTACCACTGTCTTTAGCCATAATATATTGTCAGCTTTGTATTGCTCTGCTTGGCTGCATAATATAGCAGAGTTGTGATAGCTGTTTGAGAAGCAGTTTAACTACTGACTTGATACAGTGTATGAGATTTTTGTTAAACAGCCATTTTTCTTAAAAAGGGCTGAGATTCAGTCTTAACAGCTCCAATTTGAACTTTGATGGTCAAAGTCTGTCTAGGTCATATAGGAAGAACATTAGGTATGTCATTTTTGAGTTATGCAAATGCAAATTTACTTTGAATAATTGTTTGCATTTGTTCGATACCATAGACTTTCTTTTTGGTATAAAAAATGAATTTTTCTGTTATTTTCTTCTATGGCATAACGTGTGTGATGAGAGCTGATGTTTCAATTTAAGAAAATATGTTGCTGCATAGGTGAGGTAGTAGTTAAATCACTTTAAAAGTTCATGTCAGTGTTTTGGTTCTTTTCAGTTTTTCCTTTCTATATTTTCTTTCTTTCCTTTTTTTCTTTTTTCTTTTTCTTTTGCCTTTTCTTTCAGTTTTTTAAAGGGGTTTTTGGAATCTCCATGGCCTTGCTGCATACTTGGCTGGCCATATTTAGTCTGCGCACTAATTGTTAGTCGGCCCAGTTGAATTTTACTTTCTGCTGTCAGGTCTTTTAGTGTGGTTTTCTATTTTTGTCCACCTGGTTGTGCTGTGAGAATTTTCATTCTTATGGGCTGGATTTTAATCCATATACTAAATCTTAGTTTGCAGACTAAAAATAATCCGCGGATTATTTATTTTTGCAAAATATTTAATTCTCCCACTGGAAACTATCCTAAAGAATGTTACATTCTCTTAGAATAGCCAAGGGAGTTCACAGCTACCGGTGAGTTCTGCCTTTTGTTTTTTGTTCTCAATACCTAGACATAATAGACCCTCCTACCTCCCTTGTATATTTGGCTCCGTTGTGCCTAGGTGTTGGTGTACATTACTATGCATGTCACCTGTAACTGTGACTGTCCCTTAATTGTATCGCTTATTGTATAAATTTTGTTTAGCTTTTGGTGGGTGAATTGGGCATATTTGCAGATGCAACTGTGTTGAATTTGTAGTGCTAAAAAATGTAGAATTTTTTTCAGTGAATTTTTCTAAAAAACAATGTTCTATATTTTTCTTCAGTAATGGGTGCAAGGGTATGAGGGGGCAAAGCCCACATAGAAAAAGTAAGTTTATACCCGCACTCATGATGTGATATGTCAGTTTCCTGAAGAGTCCTAAGATAATGAGAATGTCAGCAAATAAACATCTTTTAGCAAGGAAGTCAATCCAAAATGGAGAATAATCCGCGGTGGCCTAATCATTCTTAGCTCACACAAATTGAAAATATCTAGCTTGGAATCTATAGTAATATAAATTAAATATATTCAATATGTTTCTCTCATCACTAATAATTTAGCAAAAAATGTTTATACTATGTAACTGGGACATATGAATTGTGAAAAATTAATATGCTGGGAACCTACGTCTTTAAAAGCAGGCTAACATGCCCCCCTCCCAGGTCACAGAAGACCACTTTACTTTGGGAACTTTACTTCTAGATTTCATTTTGATTTAACTTTTTTTGGTTTTGTATTTTTTTAATAAACACACTGGCATTGGAACATAATAAACAAATTAAAATGTTTCTTTACTGTGCCTCACCATTGCACAATCAAAAAATTTTTGCATACACTGTGGTGAAATAATTTTTAAATTTTGAACTTGCTACTGATGTTTAAAGTTTATAATTGTATAAACATTTTCTATGTCCCCCTACACCATGGATTTCTTATAACACTGGATATATTTTTCCTTGCTGGACTATTCTCTTTTGGATTGACTTCCCCTGTTTGGATTATTTCACTGCATTATCATCTTTAGGATTCGTCAGGAACAGGACATTTCACCTCAGGAGTGCGGGTATGTACTTAATTTTTTTTTCCCAAAATTTTAGGGCAGGTCTATAAAACGTGGGGGTAAACATTTTGTGATGATTTAAATAATTCTTGAAATGCAGTAGTAAAAACAATGTAGACAGCTGTGGTTTCTGTTTTCATTAATTTTATGATACGGGTTTTTTATGGTATATTTAAATTATCAGTCTCCTAGGTGATCCTTGACATCTAGGATTGAAGTTTAGGAATTGTGAAGTTTTTAAACTATTATTCTTAACAAGAATAAAATATTGATGAAGATCTATGAAACCAAACGTTCTGGATATTAAGCAATTTCAGTGAGCAAATGATGTAGCAACAGAAGCTTCTTTGCTGAAACCTGTATTTCAGTAGTTGTTGGTTTGCTTCTCTTTTAGATACAAAGGTAATTAAGAAGAGCTAGTTTCTGATTTGGACTATAATTTTTAGAAGTTGCATGCGACCACACCTTGTATTATTGTCAGAAATCTAAACTCTAGAAGATGTTGGATTTTAACCCCACATAATTTTCCACTTAACCTTTCTCCACAAGTACTGAAGCAAGGCTTTTCTCATCAAGAGGATTTAAGGATTTAAGGTTTAAATACTGTTTTTAAAGGCAGATTATATCCCAAATTTAACATAAATTCTTGAAATTACTTCTTTTCTTTATGTTTTTCAACTCTGACTTCTTGAGTTAGGATTTCTGACAAAATACACAAATACATATCTTAGTACCAGGCAGGATGATTATAGCCAGTAAAACATGAAAAGACACAGGAAAGAAGATTGTCAGAAATAAACTTAAAATACTGGTTTATTAATATATTTAACACAAAAAAACTTCCTTAATATGAAACTTTTTCTATAAAATAACTCACCACATACCCTACATTGGAATTAGACCAGGAAATACTCATTTTTAATGTGATACTATTTTTAATTCTACTTATATTATGCTATTGTTGGTGCTTAAGCATATTGGATAAGCTAGCAAGTAAATTCATATAATGTCAGGTAGATGCAGGAATAAAATAGCAGTAGCATTTAGTGTTGGGGGGGTTGGGTTTTGTTTTGTTTTGGGGGGTTTTTTTTAGTACTGGGGATTGAACTCATGACCTTGTGTTTGCCAAGCAGGCACTTATGCTGCTGAGCTAAACCCCTGGCCGCATTTAATGTTTTTGTGGTAAATTTTCTTAGCTTTCCTACTGATTATTTCATTTTTGCATTCTGGATTTGATTATAGACCTTAGGCAAGAGAGGAGGAAATGACCAGGAAGATCCAAGCATTCTAAAGTTTTCTCAACTAAGATTATTCAAAAGCATAAAGACAGTAGTTTTTGATCTTACAAAGGGCTTTATAATATAGCCAGTAAATCCACTGAGATCATTAGATTCTGAAATAAAGATCCTATTTAACCCAGTTTCTCAGTTTCCATGGAAAATACTCTCTTTCGGTAATGAGCTATATGATTTTTTAAGTTTTTGGCTTTTATAGAAACTACTCCTAGTCTTCTAAATTCAAGGTGAATTCTACATGCCCAGTTCTCCCACCTTCACCCTAAGTGCACATTCGGCCATTGCCAGTCATTGCTATGAGGAAACCTTAGCTTCCCAGAGTCCTTTCATCCCCATTGGAGTCTGCATGTCTGTCCTTCCTCACTTACAGATCCTTTCCCCTCCACCTATGTCCATCTACTTGCCTTTATGTGTCTGTCCACATCCACTATCACTTTTGTTTTATCAATAGTTTTTTTCTTTAGCATTTAAGACTCTATCTACTTATGTTTTTTTCTGCTTCTTTAGCATAATTTAGAATGAAGCATCTCTCATAGTTAGGTATATGATTCCTTTTAAGATGCAAATTAATAGAATGCTATTTATTCCCTCAAGAAGATTTCTTTGATTACATTTTACCATAATATGGCCTTCAGTTAACTTCTGCTCATAGCTTTTAATGAAAAATACATCTCTGTCTTCCTGATAAAAATCATTAAGTATTTAGTCAATTTTACTCAGATAAGAGTGACTTGGCTATGTTCATGGTAATAGCTGCTTGAGAAAACACTGTCAGACATTTTGTCAATCAAGGAACTCAGAAACTTCAAATGATGGTAGGCTGTGCTTATTGAAAAGCATTTGCATTTGTTGATCTAGAGTAATAGTTTTTCTTTTCTTTTTTTTTTTTTAATATTGATTGCCAAATTTGGTCAGTACCATTTATTGCCAACAGTTATTCTGCTAAGATTAGTGCCAGAGAAGCAATCTTTTGTTTACTGCCACAACAGTCTAAACTTTATTTCATATTCTAGTTGAGATTGCCTCCAGACTTAAGTTTTTGTCTTGTGCCTGTCATCTTTTATATGCATGCTTGAATGTAGTGCTTTATGATTAGCATATATAGAGTTTTCTCTGAGCATTTCTTGCATAGTCTTTAATTAGCAACTTACCCTAGTGTGGTAAATCACATGTAGTTAACTCTTTTCATTCTAGAAGGCTCCTTTCCCACATATACCATGTTTTTATCCATCATGGGGATTAACAGAGTATTCACAGGGCTATTTGCTTAGGTTTTATGATAAAACATTAATATTCTTTCCCTTTCCTTGTACTTAAGGTCTTCCGACCCAGAACTCCACCGGAGGCAATTGCACTGTGTAGCCGTCTGCTGGAGTATACACCAACTGCCCGACTAACACCACTGGAAGCTTGTGCACATTCATTTTTTGATGAATTACGGGACCCAAATGTCAAATTACCAAATGGGCGAGACACACCTGCACTCTTCAACTTTACCACTCAAGGTAATTTCAAACATTTAGCTTTTCTACCATGTCTAAGAAAGTTACACACTGAATGTGCTTTGATGCACTGTGAGTGAAAATTTGTGGAAGACAACAATTAACAGTACTTTAGGAGATAGGAAGTACCCACTAAAGTATTAGGCCAGTCTTGTATAGTCTTAAAGAAAATATTGGCAGATAACATTTTTCAAATAAGTATAGTTTCTCTGATTTTTTTGCAGATTATGATAATTTTTGGCATAGCAGAAATTTAGAGATTTTAATGAGTGAGGTTTATCACCAAGACTATAGTAAATGCACAGTTTAACCTTCAGGTTTGAATCTGAAACTAAATGTTAGCATTTCTTGGTTCACAAGGATTTACATTGTTTTTGAAATCTAGAAATAAATTGGTGGTTGTATTTGTACATATCCAGTTATAAACAGAGGAAGAACTATCTTTAAACCTTCAGAACACACGCAAGAAATACAAAAAGAGAAATTCCCATCCCTTCTGGGACTTTGTACAGCTGCAGTTGCTGAAAAAACACCGAAAGGAAAACTTGGTTTGTGCTTTCATTGATGGCTTCCTAAAATCTTAGGCATGATCATTGGGTCTTCACCATTTGTGTGTTTACTTTGCCTTTCTCTCTGATTGGGAATCCAAGTGATTTAATCATACACCCTCATGATAGGATTTTCTTCTATAATTGAGCATAGAAAGTTTGTAACTTACTGCAGATGAAATAAATAAATAGTGGATATGTTGATTGTGTTGTAAGCTTAGTAAGACTAGAAAATGTAGAAGGTAGTAGGAGAGATTTTTGGGACCAAGAAAGAGATAGACACGCTGTTTGTTCTAATTAAATTATTTTGCATTCTGTTCTAAACGTTTTCCCCCATAACCTTTTCTAAAATTGAATGTAGGATGTTTCATGGCCACGCAGTAGATATGAAAGACTTGATTTAATAGCAAAATAGACTTGTGTAGTTTAGTTGACTGTAAACTTAAGCTGTCAGTAGTAACTACTAGCAATGCAATATAGCCTTAAACTACATTTCAAAAAGAGAATGTCTGATATGCTGGAACTGTTTATTGTAACTATTTTAAGCTGAGTAGAAACCATTTTGGAATGTTGTTTGGGGCCCATTGTACCTCATTTAAGAATAATAGCAAATTTTAGGTAGGGAATATAGAAAAGCAGAATTGAAGATAGACCTAGAAAAAGAGAGGTTAAGATACTTTTGATAGCTGCTGTAAATACTTAAAGAATAGCCTTACAAAAAAGAGTAACCAAATGTTCTTTCTCCAGATTACAAAATTGAAAATGATGGGAGGAAATTTTAGAGAGCTGTACATATTTGGACTTCCTATAAAAACTGAATTGAATAAAAGTACTATACTGATGGGTTAAAGCTGAAATTTTCAGTTAACAGTGGAATGAGTTGTTTTCAAAACACTGACCTGTGTACCTAGAAGTGTTTGGGAGAAAGCTAGGTGTAATATTAGATTATCAGAGATAGGTTTACTCTGATTTGACAGAGGACTAAACTAAAAGACTGTTGACCTCTTTCAGAGTAAAAATGCTATAATCCTATGCCATATAAGTTTTAAACTTTTTGTGAAAACAAGCTTTATTTCTTTAAATTCTTAATGTTTTTGTTTTAATCAAGGTTTGTATGTAGAGAGAAGAAATGTTGAAAACATAAAAGTGTGGAGAAAATTGAAAAACACAACTCCAAAACAGCTACTATTGATTGGCACGCAGTCACTTTTTAGCAAAACTGCTTCACTTACACATATAGTGATAATCTTTGAATATAAAATTATCTTCCATTTTTAAGATCTCAAATGGATTTGATAACTTGAATTTATTTGAAATTATGTGTTATGAAAGATTAGATACCAATTTGGCAATAAGGTTATGTATTAATTGAGGAAGTCTACTTTGTTAATATCTCAATTTTTAGTTATTTTATTTATATCTTTTACATCCATGTCTTTGTAATCTATAGAACTACTTTTGAACAAATTTTTTAGAACACGCATCAAATTTTTGGTGTCAAGCACTCATTAAATCCTTTGTGGACATCACTAAAAGTCTTTAAGTACCCACCCACAAGTTTTGTTTTCTTTTGTACTTTAGGTAAATGTTTATTGTCTATATAGTATAACTGTTTACTGGATTTATTTAACATGATCTCTAAAAGGCCTGAGCATAGTGACATCTGTCACTTGTAAAAGTCTTTAGTATTAGAAATTACTGAGTTATATTTAAGTTTGACTCCTTTTTTACCACTTATATCAAGTGACTTTAAAGTTTCACAGATGAAGGTTGAGATTTTTTTCACCCTGTCTTTTCCAAAGAATACTTTGTGTATCTCAAAATAAATTAATCAATAAAACCTTTTGTCAGGTTTTTGTGACTTGGTAACACAATAAATACTATATGATAATTATGACAGATTTGGGAGGATAATTTTTTAGACTTACTTGATACTTACTCTTCATTATGTGTATGCATAATTATATCAAAATGATTATATCAAAAATGATACAATATTTGAACTTTTAGTCAGATTGTTAAATCCAGAGTTAAGTTCTGCTTTTCACATGTGTTATTTTGAGTGTTTTTGTTTTTGTTTCTTGAGACAAGGTCTCACTATATAGCCCAACTTGGGCTTGAACTCACTGCGTAGCCCCATCTGGCCTTGAACTTGTGGCAGTCCATCTGCCTCAGTGTCCTGAGTGCTGGGATTACAAATGTGTGCACCATGCCCAGCTACATGTGCCATATTTGAAGTAAACAACTAATTGGCATTTAGTACATCCATAGTGTTGTACACATAACAACTTTTATCACGTTCCAAAACATTTCCACTGCTCATGATGAAAACCCTGTTCCTATTAAGTACTACAACTTTTCATTTTCCCCTCTTGGCCACTGGCAATAACTACTTTGCTTCTTGCATCTGTGGATTTGTCTTTTAGATATTTCATACAAGTAGAATTATATGTGCCATTTCATGTCTGGCATCTTTCATGTAGCATGTTTCCATTCTCTGGGGTACTACCAAATCATGTGATGATTCTATGTTTAATCTTTTAAAGAACCACTATACCATTTTCCATATAGGGCTGCACATTTTATATCCCTACCAGCAAGTTACAGGAATTCTAATTTTTCAGCATCTTTGCTGACACTTGTCATTTTTCCATTCTTCTCGTTGTTGTTTTTAATAGCCATTATAGAGGGTATGAAGTGATCTCTTACTGGGTTCTTAAGTGTACTGCAGTATAATGAATGAGGACTTTATAAATGTTTACTTATTCTTTATTAAAATTACATTCATAAGGCAGGTAAACATAGAAGTAATTTGACTTAGATTTTATAATATGGTCTTGAAAATATTAAAAGTTGATAGTTTTTATATTGTTAGTAGAATCAAATGACCTTAAAAATCTCTGAAATTCAAATTCCTCAACTTCAGCTTTTTAAGATTAAGAAAAGACTTATTTGTGCATACATAATATTTGTAAGATTTTACAAATAAATGAAATACTTTATTTTGGTATTTTAATGGTATATAGGCCTGTGTATCAAACATAAATCAACATATGCCTTGAGTATGCATATGTTCAAGATTTGAAGAGTATATTTATTTTTGGATATAGTGTATGGACATGTAGTTTGGTGTCTGTGGCTATCTGAGTGTGTATGTGATTGTGTGACTATCAGTGGGAAGAATGTACATGAATGCTTGTATCTATGCAAGTAGACCCTCTGAATGTATTCTAGAGTCACTTTTCATCAGGCTAAGTAGATTAAGTTGAAAGTATCATCATTTTGTGATATAACCTTCCCCTTTCTCTTTTTAAATTTTACAGTGCCCTATCTTAGCCATTCTAAAAACTGGCTGTGACTACATAGTAGAAATTTCTCCCTGTATTTCTGTGACTGTTGTTCTTGAAGAGTATTTCTGTATAAGGACACAACTGTTCAGGAAAGAGGTGTTATTTAAGCTCATTCTGTTTGATACTATATTTTCTCATTTTGTAGCAGTGTTTCCAGTTGGTGATCTTGTTTTCTAAAACAAAGATATAATTGTTTTGCAGGTGCAATTTTAAACCACAGACTAATTAATAGTAGTTACTATCGATGATCAAAATAAAGCTGTAATTTAGGAAGCTGAAGAAAAACTAATAGGTACCTAGTATAACAAGGGAGAATCCAGAGATTTATTGTAGGGAGAGAAATTGGGGATAAATTATGAGGCTCTGTTGTAGGCAGTATAAAGCACTCTAAGGCATCCTCAGTAAAATTTCAGTGAAGTCTGTACTGCTACCCCCAAATAAAATAAAAATAATACCTAATTTACATATAATAGGTGCTTGGAGAATGTTTGAATCTGTGATATATACCACTTTAAATAAACACAGAATTTATCAGTATATGCAACCAGTATTTACTGCACTTTTCTACTACTCCTCCTAGCTGTTAATACTGCTACTGTTTTAATTGGTAAAGTAAACCTGTCATATGAACCATACTAGTGTTGCAGCTTACAACAAAAGCTTATTTCAGTTTGATGTTTGTTACTGTACCATGAAAACCAACTATAAGGAGTGTAATTAGTATTACTTTTACGTAATAACAAATATTTTTGTGATCACCTAGAAGATGGATAGAAATAAGTGGTGCCTCAGTTCACAAACTTAATTCTTCCCACCATTGTGGCCACAAACTGAATTGGTCACCAGCTAAATGAAATTTCCCCATAAGGTTAACATTGAATCTAACCACTGAATTTGATTTTGTTCATGACCAGAATTGCGGGAAGAATTAAGTTTGTGAACCAAGGCACTGCTGTACAAATAAAAAATTTTGAGATCTCTGACTGCCTGACTCCATGCCTCAAGACACAGTCAGACCACTTTCATTATTCTAGCACCAGTGCTTGGGACCCTCTTCCCTGAAAGAATCATCTACCATTGGAATCCAGTATAAATCTTTGGTACAACCTCGTTCTTTCCCTTTCCTGCTCCCATTGGATCTGAAAAGTTGAACATAGCTAACTGGACCCAAAGAAGCAGGTGGAATTAGTAAGGATAATTATTTCTTGTTCATCAACTTATTTCAAGGTAGGAATATATTAGGAAGTAAATTGTTTTACATTTAAATGGGAGTCTGTCCACAGTTCCACACACATCCCAAGTCCCAATATTTTATCCAATTTATTTGAAGTTTTACCAGTTGAAAATAGTTAGTAAACACTGTCCTGCAGTAGGTATAACATTGAGTTAGGGCTGGGGACCAGTAAGGACTGTCAACCATTTAGTGTGATTTGATTTTGAAGAATTTACCATTTATCTGTGTTATGAGAGATAACTTTATGAAGAGACAACCTGATAGCATTCTGATTGGGCAGAAGATTTAGGAACTCTGGGGAACTCTTAATTGAAGTAGGATATTAAAATAGGAAGCAACTTGGAGACTGAGACTGACTAGATGTTTTAGGATAAAGAATCAGAGTACAAGGATAAAGAAAGCAAGTGATAAGATACAAAGGAGAGTCCAGGAAGCAACTTTTTAAAAGACAGTAAAAGAAGTTAAGAGAAAATAGAAAAAATGGTAAGAGAATCAGATGTTTTAAAAAGAGGGTAGAAATCAATTACAAAATAGAAACCAATGAAAGTGGAATTAAAAACAGATGGACCATGGAGAACAAAAATAAGTGTTCTAGAAGCCCAGTTCATCAGCTGTTTATTTCCTTCATTTGAAACCATTAGGATACTTATTTATAAAATTACTCTATTTATGGAAAGTAGGAGGTTTCATTGTATCATCTTTATAGCAGTAATTTCTAAATTTATTTTTCTGTTATAAAGTATTGATAAACATAAATGGCCAGCTCATCTGTTTATCTGACTTTTTGTATCCTGCACATTTTCTTCTAACCTTCATTATCTCAATATGCACAGTATTTCAAGTACCTGAGGTAATGAAATATTTCCTGATATTAACTGTGAATACTGAGCTGGAGTTTTTTGGCTTTTAGAATTATAATTTACAGTAGCAGTAATAAATTTGCATAAAAGGGAAATGCTTTTAAGTGTAAGAGATGTTGAAGGAATTAATGTCAGAATAATTGTTGGCTATTTTGCAAATTATCTAGAAAATAAAATTTCTGTGTAATAAGGCTGTACTCTTCTAAGCACTGAAATGTAAGAACAGTGGATGTACACTGTGGGAAAGCTAAGAAGATTCATGAGTAGCCTGAGAGGGCCAGGACAGATTTAGTTCAAGGGAACTGCAGTACTGATGGCAAATAATGTTAGTG
This sequence comes from Hydrochoerus hydrochaeris, assembly GCA_004027455.1. Lineage (NCBI taxonomy): Eukaryota > Metazoa > Chordata > Mammalia > Rodentia > Hydrochaeridae > Hydrochoerus > Hydrochoerus hydrochaeris. Next base: position 844,932 of record PVLA01000005.1, read on the forward strand.
ATATAGTCAAGTATCAGTTATAGGTGAGAATTGTCATTTTTCCTAAGATTATTTGATTCACTCTGCTGTTTTGGGCACAAGACTTAGAAGGATGTGGAATAGTATAGGAATAAACAATAAAGGAGCCCCCAACATATTGATTGGAAGTTCTCTGTGTTGTTTACTCAGAGAGACTTCCAGGAAGACGAGAACATTGGCAGTATTTGATATTAGCAAAAGCAGTAATAAAATGCAACCTTGGGTTAGAGTAAGTCAGACTTACTCTAACTAGTTGTTAGAGACTAGTTATTATTAGTTATTATAGACCCTGACTAGGGCACCAGGACTGTCTGAGTTGTCACATTTTAAAATGTGATAGTTGGATTGAGATATACTCAACTTGCATCTCTAAAATTCTGCTTATAAAAATGAATTAACTCCATAAAGACAAAGAAAAAAATGAGATTAAGCTGAAAGTATAGATCACAATAGGGTTAGAGATATATAAAATCATTATGTAAATAAGTATGGAAAATTCAAAATATTGTCAGTCCAGTCTGTCTGTATATTGCAGTGCTGGAGATCAAACCCAGGGCCTTGCACATACCAGGCAGTCATTCTAGCACTGTACTATATCCCCATGCCTACAAGTACTTAGGATCATTTTTAGTTGAATAAGACTCAGTGATGCTTCATGTGTTGCACTGCATCAAAAAAGGAGTTCTGAAGTATGAGGTTTTTAGATGAATCACCAGAACTTTGAAAACTTAACATTTTTCTAGATAATGTCTAAAATATATCTGTACTATAAATGTAGTACACTAAAAGCATTGAGACTTATTTTGGTGACTGATACAAATTGCCATGCTCCTTATTAGACAGTCTCATTACAAATTAGTCACGGGATTAGGAAAATACCCTAGTCCTCATATGAAACATCCTCATGTCTTCAAAGTTTTAATTTTCTGTTTAGTTTGATTTTTGAATGAGTATGAAATTATGCATTCAGTGTTAGAAAATTGAAACTTCCTGGGCACTTTAAATTTGTTTGCGAAAGAAATGGGTTATTTACCCGTCTAAGACAATATGTACAAGTAAGTAGCATTAGAATTCAGTAATGTGTGAGATGCAAGAGCACCACTATAGTATTTTAATCAGTGCTTAAAAGAATACACAAATGAAATGACACCCCATTGATAAGTCATTTAAGGCTTTGTATGCATAAACAGAAATGATGGTTTTAGGTATACAGACAATGACTGACATTTTCATGCTCACATAAGAGGCCTGATGCACACCTGAGCACCTCAATCTACATGTAGAAGAAAATGAAAACCCAATTTTTAAATTGACTTCTTCCTAGGGATCTGGAGAGTGAACTCTTTTAAAGATAACTGCTGGATGATTAGTAATGCACTACAATCACTGTAAGAGTTGGGCTAATCAACAGAGGGGTTGATTTCTTCCCTACAGTTGACACGTTAGCTGCTACTCTTAAATATATCCTCAACTTTTTCTCACACACCAAAAACATTTTCTCACTACCATGATATCCAGCACCTTTCCAGAACTTAGGGAAGTTCTTGCCTGCCTTTTTCTAACCAATGATCTTTGGAATTACAGTGAATTTTGGAATATTGTACTTGGGAAAAAAAAAACAGAAACTTTAGATTCAGGGAAATTTTCATGTTTTGCCAGCTTGATTGAGGTTTTGTTTGCCATTTTAAAAAATTGCTTTGTTGAGGCATGGTTGAGTTTATTCAGTTTGTATTTTCTTGGAAATGTTCCTTCTATATATAATGTATCAGAACTCAACAGTGCAGCAAAATTTATTCATATTCATTAGGTAACCTTTTGGTTGTATTTGTTGTGGCTAATTGGTACCTATTTTTAAAATCATTTTACTTTTTAAATTGTGGATTAAAATTTTGATAATAGAGCATATAATGATTTCTGCACCATCAAAACATTTGTAGTTTTCCCTAGTAAGATACTCTCTGGGTTTTTATGGTACATATCTCTAATTGGTTCATGTAATGCTTATCATGCATTAACTTTTCTTGTTTTTAACCATGTCTTTAAGGTAACAGTCTCACCCTTACTACCTTTTAGTTTCCTCTCATTTCTCCAGAGTTAGCCCATTTTTAATTTCATGGACCTCCTTGTTCCTTTTCTTATCTCCCTGCAGTCAAGTTTAACGCACATATTTAATAAATAATTGCTTGCTTTGTTATTTTGGTTACTTCCACACTCCTTTTCAACCTCAGGTATATACACATGTGTCCTGGTCTTGGCAAGTCCTCTTGTTTTGCTCTTCCTTCCAAAATGTCATTGTTACTGCATCCTTTGCTTTAGTTTGTATCCACATTCAGTACCTGAATCTTTATTATCTATTGGCACTGATAGACAACAGTGACGGGAATTAAGTAGTAATTATTAGGAATGAAAAACTAATTGCAGCCGTTTTGGACTACTTGTGACAGCCCCATAGAAGTGCACAGTAAAAGGTACAAACTCATTGTAGAGAGAACAAGGAGACTTCATTCACACGGACAAAAGCTATGCCAGTTTGCAAGCTCTCTGATGTAGAAAAAAAGCAAATTCTTAACCTTTAGAATGTTTGACTAAAAATTATTCACAAATACTTCATGCCCCCAGCCCTCCACACTTTTCTTTTCCTTGATTACTATACCTCTCTCCCTCTCCAAGGCCAGAATGACAGTCTAATACTTAAAGTGCCCCTGTTCTTAATAGATTGAATGACTTTCTCGTCACTTGTCCATTTCTATTTGTTAATGAGACAAGCACGATTATCCTTTTAATCTTTCTATCCCAGGACTTAATGCAGTTTCATGCTCGTTACATATTAGGATATGTGAGTGGGTTGATAGATGGATAAATGGATGAATTGTAAAGGAACCTTTCTATTTTAGGAGATTCAATTAGGATGAGAAATTAAATTTATTTTAGATTATGAAGAGTAACTACCACATACTGCATTAATACTTTATATATTCCTAGAACCATAAAATCATCAGCCATGGCAGTCACCAGAAATTCCCTTGCTTCCCAAGATAAAAGGTTAAAATGTGACTGATTTGAAGTAAAATGACATAGAATTTTCCTGTTCCTCGGCCACTAAATCAGGTTTTAAGAAAACAGCATCTCAGAACCTGATAATTAGCATAACATTTCCCAAAGTCTTTCATTTTAAGCTTGTCTTAAAATGTATATAAATTTTGACATCAGTTTATTATGTTTCTTTGTCAGAATCTGGTACATTTGGACTCTAATTTAGTATAAAATTTAAATATTTAGAGGCCAAGTTGAATAAATCCTAAAAATATTTTTAAACTACCACATTGAAATACTTAGTTTCCTTGTTAGGGGGTCTAGGGGTAGAGTTAATGGGGAGTGGCTGCTTAATGGGGTTGGGGTTTTCTTTGAGATAATGAAAATATATTGGAACTAACTAAAGATGACAGTTGTACAGTCTTGTAAAATGCCACTTTAAAATGGTTATTTTTATGCTGTGTGAATTTTACCTTCATTTATAAGGTAATGCCACATCTCTAAGTTATAAAAAAAAAAAAAAAATACAGCCAGGCACAGTGGTGCACATCTATAACAGCATTCGGGAGGCTGAAGCAGGAGAGTCACTGTGAGTTTGAGGCCAGGCTGGGCTACAAAGTAAGTTCAAGGCCAGCCTGAAACATATAGTAAAACCCTGCCTCAAAAAAGACCCCCCCCCCAAAAAAAAATTGTAGCTTGGAGGATATCTTTCTATAGCTAGTATTATCTTGTGTTTATTTCTTCAAACTGTGATACTTACTAGAGTGAAAGTGAACACTCACAGGTTAATGCTGGAATTGCAAGCATAAACCAGGGTTATCCCCGGTAGTGAGAGGACAATTGTAGTTCTTAAAGCTAACACTAAATTCTTATATATACACCACCACTACCTGCTATATATCTGTGTGATTAGATTCAGTATCATCTTAAAATAATTTCCTAAACCACCCGCTATATAGAACCCAAAATTGGATTAAAAAATTCTTGTTTTTAATAAAAAGCATAGCCAGGTGTGGTGGCTCACGCCTTTAATCCCAGCACTCAGGAGGCTGAGGAAGGAGGATCGTTGTGAGTTCGAGACCAGCCTGGGCTACAAATGAGCTCAAGGCCAGTCTGAACTTCACAGCAAGACCCTATCTCAAAAAAGCAATAAATAAATAAATACAGCAGTGAGATTTTAACAGATGTTTCTTAAGTCCTGCTTTTGGTGGTATCTGAATAGGTCTTCAACAATTGGGTAATTCGGTCTGTATATCCATTTGTACATGTATACATACACATATAGATACATACCAGTCATACATTCTCATCTGTAATATTTTTACCCTGAACTCCAGTAGGTAAGTATTGCCAGAGTAGGATGATATATTTATATCAATAAAAGATAAAAATCATCTAATACACTTACTCTAAACCTTTCCATTTCTACTTTTCCCTAAGCTACATTTAACTCTCAGATATACCTTAATTTCAGCAGATAGTACATTATTTCTGTGAGCTTACACTATATGTTGATTACTAGCTCATTACCTAGTTTTGATATGTATATAATAAGTTTATCATTTCTTTTTTTTCTGGGCTTTTTTTTCCCTTGTGTTTATGGCTACCAATAAAATGGTTTCAGAGATAGAGTTAAAAGTAGGCTCTAATCTTCGTGTTTTACCTTTTCTAGAACTGTCAAGTAATCCACCTCTGGCTACCATCCTTATTCCTCCTCATGCTCGGATTCAAGCAGCTGCTTCAACCCCTACAAATGCCACAGCAGCCTCAGGTGAGGACACGTTTGTGTCTTCTTTAAAAATGTGCTTTTTTTTTTTTTAATACTTTGTTTTTTAAACACATGATTACCTCCATTTCTATTCCTATGATTGAGAGTAAACATTTAATTCCTTTTAAGTATCAAAAATAAAGCACAACCAGATGAGTTAAAGCAAATAAAATAATGCTTTAGTTATAAAGTGCACAACAGAAGCACTTCATATATAATATATACAGTATAAATATCTTAATTTCTTGATTACTATGTATCAAATAAAGTGTTTATAGCAGAAAATAGTCTGTATAAATGTAATATTATTTAACAGAATTCACTTTAGTGCTTTTTCTTCGATACAAATTAGTATACTAGAGAGGCAAATTCTTAAGAAGTATAGGTTGCTATAAACATTTAATCATTTGAAAGAGTTAAAAAGTGCAATGAAATGCATTTTAACTAAGTTTTAGATCAGAAAGTAACTAGACTTTTATCTCCATAAAGAAGAAAGACTCCCACGTGAATTCACAGGTTAGAACTAGAGTGTGCTACTGGGCCCTTCAGCAGCTTAATGGGTCCTGGTTTAGTAAAAATCACTGTCATTGCAGATTCTGAAAATACCTAACCCTTGAGTGAATGGCTCAATAGTGTTAAAATGAAATTAGAAACACAGTAGGTTTCACAGTTTGAGGCTCAAGATTTGGTAACACCCCCCCACACACACACACACACCCTTACCCTGTGCCCACATGGAAATAAGCTGGCAACAGAAGCTGACTTTTCCTTAAATTATCAGTCTCCTTGAACAGTCCCATTTTGCATATAGAAATGTGTGCTGTGCTAGAGAAAAACCTTTATTACTAGTTCTTAGCATTCAGCAATAAAAGTCAAAATTCAGCTCCTGTTATCTGAAGCAGAGTTGTCTGTTTTTGTTCAGTCTTAATCTTTTAAAATGTTGTTAATAAAGATTAAAAACATTTCATTATAAGTCCAAGTCCACCTTCCAGTAAAAATCTGAAAACAGTTTTACAGTCCCAGCTCCACTAGGATATGCTCCATGTAGAATATCATCTGAACTTTGTTAGTTTTATTAGTGTCTTATTTTCTCATACTGTAAAATGGTGTAATAATACTATCCTAAAGTAATGCTGAAAAAATCAAATGTTTATTGAAATGTGCTTTAAATATTTTAAATGTAAAAATATAGTTTCAAACACAGACCTTTTTACTTAGAACAAAGACAGAATTGATTAGATGAGCTAATAATAAACTTAAGACATTTTCTAGGTAGGTTAGATTTCATGATTGTTCACAGTATGAAATACTGTAAGCCCTAATCATGCACTGATACATTTATTTATTAACTTAGTTCTGTGAGTTTTATTGCAATTGGTTTAGTCAATGTGTAAAAATAAGAATTATAATTAGTCAGTTTAGAGTAATTTAAAATAAATTTCTTGCTAGGCATGGTGGTACATGCCTGTGGTTCCCGCTATTTAGGAGGCCGAGGCAGGAGGATCAAAAGTTAGAGGTTCACTTGAGCAACTTAGACCTTGTCTCAAAATTTAAAAAATAAGTAAATATAAAGGAGAGAAGATAGAGCTTAGTGGTACAGTATCACTGGATTCAGTCTTTAGTATACGTATCAGTAAAAACCTAAGAATCGTTTTTTCTTAGTGCAAGATACTGAACTAGTTAATAATTACAATTCAGGTTCTAGGTTCATTCTATCCCTAGAGGGAGCTAGATGTAACCTGATTTTTATGGTGCTTTAATAAAAATTTTAGTAGTTACCAAAAATACCAGTTGCTACATATATTTTCTTACAGCTGTAAAAAGCAGATACCAATATAAAAGTGTAAAACAAAATTGGGCTTTTTTGACCCTAAGAGTTTACTCCAAGGTTGAAGTAAAATAGGACGTGAGGAAGTTAAAAGAGGAATACGGAGTTGAGCTCAGAGCTAAAGTTAGAGTCATATGTGCTGTACCAAAGAAGGTATTGAATAGTGCTCTGAGCTTTGCAGTGGCTACAGTAAAGTGTCTGAAGTAAATAAATATTATCTGTAGGCGTTTCCCATTGTTCATTAATTAAAAAGTGCATTGATGATGGCTAAGGAGAACCAGTGTCTGTGGTTCTGCTGTTCTCCCCTTAGGCCTTAGACTGGGTACAGAAAGACACTGTAAGTTCTCACCACTATTCCAACTAGAAGTGTGATAGGAGCTTCACATGAATACTTTTTAAAACATGCCCCTAATGTAAGCCAAATGGATAACACTACAAGGAACAGTTTCTTAGGGATTAGTGAAGACCAAGTGTGTAAACAGTTCTCTGACCAGTGTGTCATAATGAGTGCCTCTATTTACATTTTATTTTTAGTTTTTATTTTTGTCTTTTTTGAGACAGGGTCTCGCTGTGCAGTTCAGGCTGGCCTTGAGCTCACTTTGTAGCCCAGGCTGGTCTCGAACTCACAACAATCCTCCTGCCTCAGCCTCCTGAGTGCTGGGATTACAGGCGTGAGCCACCACACCCGGCTCTATTTACATTTTAAAAGAATTTAAATATAAGCAATATGAGTTACATTCTTCAATAAAACCTTAAACTATACATACCCCTTGACTTAGCTTCAGTTCCATATCCAAAAGAATAGGGATAGTAATTACCTCTTATTACACAAAGTGAAAAGAAAGAAAAAGATTGCTTAGTACTTTGCCTGGCCACTGGCAGTGAGTGTAAACTGCTATTTACTCTACTGTGTTTATTATTATTTCCAAGTAAGGACAGATCCAGACATGTTTTGTTTTTTAAATCCATGTGGAAGACATCAGTCCTCTTGTAATAAATCAATCTGTGACTATTCTCTTCAATAAATGGATACCCCGTCTCCATACAGATATGATCCGGGAATGCCTGCAGGCATGAGAAGGAGGTTTTCTTCATAAAACATTTCTGAATGCGCTTTAGAGTACAAGGAAATAAATTTTAAGCTCCAAAGCTCCTGACCTAGTATATCTGAGTCTAGAAATATTTCATATTCAAAATTTGAAAGTAAGAGTTTCTAATCATCCACTCTGACATCAGCACCACATTAATATAGCCCAACATGCCCTAGTTCAAACTAGTAGATGCTCCTAAGATTATGATGTAGAGTCCTATTATGTTTATTCTGGGAATGTATAATTGTTTATCTCTAGTGTGAAGAAAAAAACTAGTACAATGAAATATCCTAATATTTCCTTGTGTTTTCAAAGTTTAGACAGTGATTACAGGTACATTTGTGAAAATTTTATAAATGGGGATATAGCTTAGCAGTGCAGTGCCTGCTTAGCAAGCACAAGGTCATGAGTTTGATCCCCGGTACCCACCCCCCCAAAAAAAAAAAAAACAGTTTATACATTTTAAATCATCAATTTTTTTCACCTTAGCCTCTTGACTTCATGATAGACTTAGTTGAAGAAAAACAAATTACAGTGTACAGAGATAGGAATCATATAATACATAGTAGCAAATTGTGTAACAAAATTTGGTGTATACCAAACAGGATAACCAGTCCTCTGGCTGGTCAGAAGTAGGAAATAGTTTTAATAATTGTGGAATCTCATTTTTATGTGGGCATTAAAAAAAAAAAACAATAATGGAGCTTTATATTTGTAGAAATTTTTATTCTGATTTATCTTAGAGAAATTTTAAAATCTGAACAAACCACGCAAAAATGTGTGCTTGCATTGGATAGGGACTATATACAAAAATTAATTTAAGAGTTTTGTTTAACTGATGAGCATGGATGTTGATAGCAGTTTTCTCCCAAAATTTTCACACTCTTATAAAATTATTTTTGGAATATTTCAATGTTTCAGGGCGTTGATCATGATGTTGAATGATACAAAATCCTCTTGATAATTATACATAGTCTTCTCAATCCATAAAGTATTTTTTTATAATTTCATGTATAAATTAGTTTCTCCACACCTCCAGCAGATATTAGTATTCATTCCTTTTGGAGACCACTCAATCTGGACCATCTAGAGTAATATCTCTAGACATTATAGTTTTACTAATCAAATATGGGCCACTTCACAGATCATTTGATGGTCCAATATCAAATGAGTTGAATGTAAAATATGTCAGGCTGTTTGAATTCAGGCATTTTTCTGTCTTTTATTTGTTTAGTATGTTGGTCTTTGGGTAAAGTTTCTTTCTGTGTAGTGGTCCTAGTGTTAACAAGTAATTTAAGACCACTATTTTCAGCTATTACCTACTAAGAAGTGGTCATCTATTCCATGATATATGCAGAGATTGGAGCCTCAGTCTTTACATCACCCTGACAGTTAGAAAAATAACCCAATGAAGGATGGAAAATTAACTACTTTTTTGTTAGTTCTTAAAACTAAGGGAAATTTCTAGAATCTAAATATTTGTCAAGTGAATTATATAATTCAATTACAATTTTTTGACTATAGATTCTTAGTTGGAAGATATTTATAATATATAGATTGTGTTCACTTCCCTTTCTCTGAATTTTATTAGGATTTTTCTTATATCCTTTCCAGTTTGAAACCTCATAGAAAAGGAAATCATGATAGGAGTTAGATAAGTCTATCTAGTGTTACCTAATGAGGGGCTGAAATTGTCTTGCATTGAAAAGCTCTCTCTGGTACCTTATTTAAATCAATTCTAGCCTGTTCTTACCAATTCATGCTTTTTCTACTTTTTGAATATGTGTATGCTTCTTACGTACTTTTTAAATATGCACTTAATCAGAGAAAACCCTTGTAGTTGGTCCTTTTTCCTTTACTTTGCAATGAGACTATTTCCTATTGCTTAATCCAGTTTGTGTTTTATAATTTTCTGTCTGAAAGCTTTAGCCACAAAGTGTAGAAAGTGTAGCCATTTGTTCTCTGAACTGCTTGAAATCCATTTTGCTAAAATCTCCTTCAGATTTAGCCAGCAATCTCTTTTTCTTACTGCTACAATTATTTTTTTATTGCAGCATTCATGTTACCTTCTATATCACCAGCCAGTTCTTTCTAGATGGGCAAAATTAAATCCAAAATAATTTCTCCCATTATTTGTCGCCACTATTTTTATAATTTTTATATTAAAGAGAATAAAACCAAGCAAAATAAGACAGAAAAAAGCAAAACAAAACAGTGAGCCAGGCATGGTGGCTCACTCCTGTAATCTAAGCACTCTGGAGGCTGAGGCAGGAGAATCATTTGGAGTTTGAGACCAACCTGGGCTACAAAGTGAGCTCAAGACCAGCCTGAACTGCATAGTGAGACCCTGTCTCAAAAAGACAGACAGACAGACAGACAGACAGACAGACAGACAGACAGACAGACAGACAGACAGACAGAAAAGAAAGAAAGAAAGAAAGAAAGAAAGAAAGAAAGAAAGAAAGAAAGAAAGAAAGAAAGAAAGAACACTGCGAGTGACACAGGACTTCAAAGTAAGATAATAGGAAATCAACATTTGTTAACTAATGCCTCTTGTTGTCTTCAAAATAGCTGCCCATAACTTCAAATATAGTAAAAATCAAAACAGAATAGAACTAATAAAAACAAAACAATGACTACAATCAAGGACTTCAAGATAATGGTAAATCCACAATGACTACCATAATATATCTTGTTATCTTTGAAATAGTTACCTATACCATTGGATATAATAAAATCAAACAAGACAAAACAGAATAAAACCCAACCCAACAAAACAATGAAAATGATACAGGACTTCAAAACAAGATAATAGGGAATTACCTTCAGAAGGAGATTGCCCATAGATACTCCATTGTGTGTTGTTATCTTCTGAACAGATGTTCAGACTACTGGCTTTAGGCCTGCAAAGTCAGTGGAATACTAAACACTACAAACATCACAGCCTGTGTTTCTCCAGATCAGCTGGTCGCTTATGTTGGGTTGGGGAGACTGAGGCTCTTTTTGTCTCCCAGCCAGTGCACTGGAGAGAGCTGGCTTCTTGTTCTTTTGCCACTATTTTTGAGAAATGAAATATTGAGCAGATTAAGTCAGGTTAGCAGGTGCTTACTTTTCAATTATGAATTACCATCCCTCATCCCCTCCCTAGGTACACCTGTCCTTGCCTCTGTGCTAGTTTTATAATGAACATTGAGAAAGTTTTATTCATGTTTTGTCTAATTGTGGAATCTGATGTAAACCCTCACTGGTTTTTCCCTTTCCTTATAGTGCCCTTTGCGATTTCTCTTTATTTTAACTCAAGTGTATGTAAAATATCATCAAAGTGTGTGACTTTTTAAGCAGGGATTTTTCTCTACTAAAAAAATTATATATATATTTGGGGGGTGCTGGGGAATTCATGACCTTGTGCTTGCCAGGCAGGCACTTACACCACTGAGCTAAATCCCCAGCCCTAAAAAAAAATTATTTTAAAAAATAAGGATCTACTGTATTCTTCAATGATAACAAATAATATTATATGATACCTGAGTCTATATATGAATGAGCATATGGAGTACTTTTCTGTTAAACTTATGCCATTTATGAAAGTATAGAATTCAGCTGATAGTATAAGGATATACTATAATTTATTTCTTATTTGACATTAGGGTTGCATTTTTTTTGTTCTTCTCAAAAATGCTTTGAAAATATTGCTGCATAAAACTCTGCTTATTTTCTTAACATAATTTTAGGTAAATTTAGAAGTAATCAAATGCTGTGAAAATTTTTGCAATTTTCAATGCATATTGTCAAACTGCCTTCCACAAAACATGTCCTACTTTACACTCCCTCATGACAGCAAAAGTACTTTTTCATTTCTCCAGAGCTACTCAGGATGGGGGGGCAGTTGCATCTTCAAATGTGTCAGCATGCACATCTTCCTCTCTGCCTACCTCCCTCCTCTTTCTCCTCTTAGTCTGCCTCCCTCTCCCCTGCTTGCCACCTCTAATTGCTTCCTTTCAGATTTTCGGTAGTAAGGTTCAGACCCACAGGGTCACTCTTTATTACTGACCAATATCACCAGCTAGCACTCTTTATTTTTTATTTTGAAACTGTGACTCACAGAAGTGGCCAAGCTGGGCTTGTTTGAATTTGTGATCCTTCTGCCCCAGCCTCTCTAGTAGTTAGGATTACAAGCATGTGCCATCACGGCTAGCTGTATTGTTACCAACATGGAAACCAAATATCTGTGTCTTTTTTATGCACAATACTGTACCTCTGATATTGGCTCTGCCTGAGACTTCTATTTCAAACTATCCAGTTTAGCAAATTCACAGATACCAGTGAGATTGTATCTATCCTATGTCAGTGTCAAATTCACTTAGTGAGTTTGCATTTCGATGCCTAAAAAAGTAATTAATCATTACTTTCACCAGAGCATTGCTGGGCATCACTTTTAGAAAATTGTTTTCTTGTGCAAAACGTTTTTTCTTATTAAGTAAAAAATGTTACTTGGTATACCCATTCCCGTCCTCCAAAAATGATAATTTAGTGGCACAGCGCCTGCCTGGCAAGCGTGAAGTTGCAAGTTTGATTCCCAGTATAAAACAAAAAAAATTTTTTTTCAAATCATCTTAAGTTGGCAAATGTCAGTGTCCCCTTAGTCATTCTTCTGGATGTTTCTCAGTTGTTTGCCTGAAGTCTCTTGCTTCTGTTAATGTAACTGCTTATTTTTCCCAAATTAGTTATTTTGACTTAAAAGGTGAAAATGTTACCTCTGTCCATTTCTTACTTTAAAGAACCACACCCCTTAATTAAAATGTGTCCTATCTCTGACCTCCCAGGAAACCAAGCCCCTTCTGACCAAATCAGATCAGATATAAGCAGTCTTATTGATTAGTATATTCTGAAAGATGTGGTGGCTCACAAACATCTGAATTTTACTTAGTTTTTTGCAGTGGCTGAAGGTTACTTGAGCCACGTATCTCCCTAAAAATAATATGAAAAGAAAGCTGATAATGCACTGGTGAGGAATTTTTGCTGTTTCTCCCTTGTTATCACACACACACACACACACACACACACACACACACACACACACACACAGTTCTCTAAAGACTGGTAGGCATTATGACAATTGACTTCTTACAAATGAAGCTTTGTCATTCTTACAGATTATGATTGCAATTTAAATGTAAGTTTTGGGTATACAAAACTCTGATTCTTGTGAGTGGTCTTATTTTTCCTATGCCGTAAATAACAGTGATATGCGAGACACGGTTTTATACTGGAGCAGTTTCTGCAGCAGCTTGAATAGCAATATCCAGAGTTAAAGTATTAATTATATATCCCAGGCTGCTAAAATGTTAGCTTTTAGAGGCGTTACCTGTCTTGATTCATTTCTAGTTATTATGCTAATAAAAGTATTAAAATGTTAATAGTTTTGTGGCTTTTGAGAATTTGAAATGCATGTAGAGCAATTAAGAAATGAAATTCTAATTTTTATTGAACTTCAATAAGTTTAAGTACCCATGTGTAACTAGGAGCCAGCATACTATGCTGGAGAGTACAAAATGAACATTTCTGTTGTTGCCAGTGGGCCATTCAGTAAACGGTCATATAAAGTAGAAGGCCCTATCTTTTATCTTACAGACCTGCAATTCTAGAATACAGAACCTTTAGAACCCCAGCCTCTGTGTATATTCTCTGTCTGGTTTTTTGTTTGTTTTGTTTTAGTTTGTTGTGGTGGAGGTGGTGTTTTTTTTGTTTTGTTTTGTTTTCTAATCTCCAGATTTAGGTTGTAAATCTTTTTTTTTATTTATTTAAGAGAATAAAAGCAGAAAAGTAAAACAAAAATCAAGAGACACACAAACAACAAACCCAAAACTAACAATATAGGCTTTCAAAACAAGACGATAGGAATTTAACAATGGTTGTTATATTGTATATTGTTATCTTCAGAAGAGTTGCTTAGATTACCAGATATACACATGCAAAATTGATCTAGCTATGTGACAATTAACTGTTCTTTTCCAAGAACTAATACAATTAGTAATATAGGCTAGTGCAACCACTGTGAAAATCAGTGTGGAGGCGCCTCAGAAAACTAGGATTAGAGGTTCCATTTGACCCAGCTATCCTGCTTCTGGGCATTTTCCCAGAAGAATTGAAAGCATCATACCACAGTGATATATGTGCACCCATATTTTTAGTAGCACAATTTGTAATAGTCAAATGTTGGAAACAACTCAAATGCCCTTCAAATGAGGAATGGAATGGATAAAAAAGATGTGATTTTTTTTTTATATATACAATGGAGTACTACTCAGCTGTAAAGAAATATTGCATCAGGGCTTTTGTAGATAAATGGATGCATCTTGAGACCATACTCATAAGTGAAATAAATCAAACTCACATGTGTTGTTTTTGAGATGAGGTCTCACTTTATAGTGCAAGGCAGCCTTGAATTATATAGCCCTGGCTTGTCACTATGCTCCTGCCTTAGTCTCCTGAGTGCTGGGATTGCACGCATGCGCTACCACACCCATGTTTTACTCTTTTTAATCCATTTAACAACAGTTTTAAGCATGATACTTTCCATTTACTCTCCTTTCCATTCCTGTTTGCACATTTGAACCCCGTTTAACACAGAGCTGACAGGACTTGCTGATGGATTAGCTGGGAGGAATGAGGATGACAGTGAGGAATCCAGTTGAGAACTTCTGAATTTATGACCTGAGTAGCAGGAATAGGTCAGTTTCCTTAGTACTGAGAACCAAACCATTAACCCACGACTTCAGTGTTTAGCGGCACTTAATGATCTCTGAAAGGGGAGGTTTGGACATAGGAAGCAATTATGTGTACCAGATATGGAAGTTTACATACAAAAAATTTACCTTAAGATTAAAATCATAGCCTCGTGGACTCAGTTGAGTACCTGATAGTTGAGGGCTGTACCCTTAACTTCACTGTGGGATTGCTCCATGTGGTTATTACTCGTGAGGTCATATGAAACACAGTTGCTTTTGCCAGGTGCCAATGGCATAGTCCTGTATCCTGCAACCCAAGAGGCTGAAACAGGAAAATCACTTGAGCTAGGGAGTTTAACACCTGGAATAATAGCACAAGACCCTATCTCCCAACTCCCTCAATGTTTCTGCTTTTATTTTTTGGTCTTTTTTTGTTTGTTTGTTTGTTTGTTTGGTTTTTGTTTTTTCGTCTTTTTGAGATAGTCTCACTGTGCAGTTTAGGCTGGCCCCAAACTTGCGGCAATCCTTCCTGCCTCAGCCTCCCGAGTGCTGGGATTACAGGTGTGCACCACCACTCTGGGATTTCCCAAACTTTTCTAATTCATGCACAGACTCCATTTGTAATACCTGGCACAAAAACCATAAGATTGTATTCTCAGAAATCAAGTATTTGGATTAGGTCTAAAAAAGATACATCAGTATGAAGCTCCAAAGAGCATTGGAGGACTGTAGAGTTGGTTGATTATTCATAGTCAGATACTTTATGATCAGAATGATCTTAGCCTAACCATTAAGCCATGTATATGTTGAGTAGCATGACTTGTACCACATACATGTTAAAGGAAGAGGATGTAAGATGTCAAGCAAACTTAACTGCTTGTATAGAGTCAGTTTAGGTATTTGAGAAAAGGTTACAGAAATTAAAAAAAAAGTCTAATGACAGTTTATAAGAATTTTGCATTAACAAGTATTTTTATTATAGAAGGACCATATTCAGATTCAGTTATGTAAATTTATAGAATGAAGTGGGAATAAAGTCAGCATGTACCAAGACTTGTTTCTTCTTGAAGTTTCTGTGTGACTTCACGTCAAAGAATATTCATCATCAAAATAATTAGCTGATAAAATTTATACATCAAATGATTTGCATATAAATCTGAGGAAAAATATGAGATCATTAAATTACAAACCTTAGAAATATGACTGTCAGATTGTATTGTCCCTACAGTGTATTCACTTCTGGTTATATGCTCATATAAAGAGGACTGTGATTTTAATGTAATCAGGCAAAGAGTCTTTGAATTTATTCAAGAAAGAGAAGATTTTTTGGACAATGTTGTAAGCTCACAGACTGTAGCCAATGAAAAGACATGTGAAAATCAGTACGGTAGGTAGATAGGATTTTGCCATTAGTGGGTTAACATAAATGAGCAGGTTGCTCTCTGTAGGAAAGGTGTTTGCCGAACTCACCCTTGGCTGGTGTTTGCCAGTGTAATGAGTAACAGAAATTAATGTTGAATTGTTGATGATGATGGACAGTAAAACTCACTTTGTGGAGAGCATATTCAAGAAAAGCCAGGCTATCACGAATGAAACATTGGACTCAGATACTCACTGAGTATTGGAAAAGACTGTCTACTTGTCTCATACTTTCTCTTGCCTACCTATTCAATATATGTCATATACCAATAAGTCTGGATGATTCCATGCCATGGAATGAACCCAGTATGAGGACTTCATTGTGCATTTCCTAACATTATAGGACTAGAAGCAACTAGAGTTGTCTTGAGGAAAATTAACCTAATTGTTCAAATTACAAGATACTCCTTCTTACTTCTCCAAGACCAAGTTACATGTATATAGAAGCAGATCATTTTAGGAGCAGAAAAATTAGAAATTTAGAAAAGGCATTGTTTTTATGGAGCAGCTATAGTAATTATTAAACTAAGTGGCTAATCTTTTTTTTTTTTTTTTTTTGAGGTCACCAGCCTTGAAGGCCAAGAGCAGTGTGGCCCCCCAGTACAGCTCTTAAAAGCTGTACATCCCAGTCAAGCTGCCTTTCTTGCTTAGGGCTTAACATGAAATCACTGGGAGACAGTTTGGCCAGCAGTACATTCTCATTGAGAGTGATACAGATGATTAGCCACTAGAATGGCAGTATTTTGCCTACTCAGAATGGAGAACCAATCTGGACATAGTTAGATGTCTACCATGGTGTTAATGAATGCTATAAAATAAAAATGAATCTTTAAAAGAGGGGAAAGGGAGAAAGCTTAGTAGAAAGCTATAGGCATTTGTAGAACATAAGGCAAGACAAGCTCTTAGTGCCAAAATGTTTGGCTACAGGATAGCTTACTGGGTTGAATAACTGAATTGGTGCTATGGTGGCTTTTCTTTTTTGCCAGTTTTCTGTCTTCTGTCTCTTGAGTAATGAAGAGTGACTGTACTTAGAAAACAAATAAATGAGTTTGATTTATGCACAGTGCCTCTGCTTATCAACACTGACCCACATTACTTTTCATTGCCTTTACCCACTCACCCAACAAAGCAGATGGCATAGTCTAACATGATTTAGAATTTTTATTTACCATCTCTGCACTAATTTATTCCAGCTATAGGAAGAGCTTTGACAGCAGTGGTCTCTGATCTCCTGAGTCTGTAATTTATTTAAACACACTCTTGTCATCCCTGCACCAAAACCATGCCAAGGTGGCATATACTTTGCTCTAAACAGAACAAAATTCACATTTCATACTATTGGTCACATTTAAACCAACATTGCAGATAGCCACCTGAAAGACCATACAACTCACTGTATAGTCCAGGCAGTTCTGGTTTTCTTTGGAATGTCAAAGCATTGCTCATGATGTGCTTTGGAACTTTCCATTTCAGATGCTAATGCTGGAGAGCGTGGACAGACCAATAATGCCGCTTCTGCATCAGCTTCCAACTCTACCTGAACAGTCCCGAGCAGCCAGCTGCACAGGAAAAACCACCAGTTACTTGAGTGTCACTCAGCAACACTGGTCACGTTTGGAAAGAAAATTAAAAAAGAGAAAAGAAAAAAAACCTGTTCATTTTAGTGTTCAGTTTTTTTATTGTTCTTATTTAACCTTGTAAAATATCTATAAATACAAACAATTTCATTCATAAGACTGCGGGAGACCCAGGGGTGGGAGGGTTTATGGGTGGGGAAGGCGGAGCACTAGAACACATCATGTTTCCCACGACAATCTTTTTTTTTTTTTTTTTTAAATCAAAAGTCTGCTGTTGTATACTTTAAAAACCGGACTTCTGCCTCATGCCCCTTCCACTAAAGAAAAAAACTTTGCTCTGTGCTAAAGGTTTTTTTTTTTTGAACTTTGTTTTCTTTGAAAGTCTAATGTCAGACTGGTCTAGTGCACAGCTTGAAATTGGTTGGGAGCTTAGCAGGTATAACTCAGTGGAGACTTTCATGTCACTTGTAAGATTAATCCATTTCCTCTGGTGTTGGAAGGCTTGCCTCTGGCATGTTTTTGGCAAGTGTGGCAGAGTGTATCACATGTAACCCAGCAGTGTTGGTGAAGTTTGTAGCCATATGAAGGTTGGTTTTGCTCTTAATCAGTGCTGGCGGTGAAGAAGCTGGTATAGAGGCTGCCAGAGGAGCAATAGGCCAGGATTCTGGCCTGTGTGCTCCATGGTGGATCTTTGTTCCCCTGACCAAAGATTCTTTGCAATCTTCATACTGTTTTAAATTACTGAGTGACCTTGGACACTGAAAAGGGTGTTGAGGCCAAAATAGCTGCAGATGTCAAAGGCTGGAAGAAGGCAACAGGCCAGAGGCACATCTCACCACTGTGAATGAGCTTGTCCAGTGCTTTTCTAAAGTCACTTCCCTTGGAAAGATACACGTAAGAGAGGACATTATGTAGTTAAATAATGTGAACTGTAACCATCTACTGCTCTATTTTTTTTGTATTTTTAATTGAAAATCAAGCTTGCAGGAATTGCCACATCTACATAGTGCTACTTCTAAATCCAAATCTAGAATCTATTTAATTTCAGCTTTTTTAACCTCATGCTTTTTAAATTTATTTATTGATGCATGTCAGGCTATTATGATTTTAGGTGGTAGGAATACACATCAAAATAATAATCAACTGTACCTGCTGACTTTATAGGAAAACTATATAAATGTATGTATATATGTTATATATACATGTACTCAATACTGCCTTTTCTTTTTTGTCTACATGGTATCAAAATTGACTGGTTGAAGCACGAGAAGAATGTGTTTGCCACCCACCCATCCAGTTAAGATTTTTTTGTTTGTTTTCTTTGTTTCTCAGTGAATGGTGTAAGAATCAGTCTCCTTTTTGAAGAAAAAGCAATATTCCTTTGGAAAGCAAGGAGGATTGAAGGATTACATTTGCAGTGAGGAAGTAGATTTTCACAACTTGTTTGTTTTATATTTTTTAAGGTTGGTATCTCTGTGGGCCTTATATACTCTAAAATGAACCTTAGTCACCTTGGTGCTTATGGGCCATTACTTGACCTATAAATCTTTAAGGCACAATCAGTTACATTTTACATTTTAAGATCCCTTGAGTAATGGCCGTCTTTCCCTCCAACCCACTCCTCCACAGCCTTCCAGGGTTAGTTGATAACTGTAGAGCTTCAGAGCTGAGCCCTAGGTTGTGTGGAACCACCCTTCTTTGCCCTTGTCATTGCCACTTAGGTCGTGTTAGGGCAGGTTGCCTTCCAGGTGGTTAGGAAGTGTAGCATTTTGGCAGCCCTCGTGCAGGCCCTAGCACTCTGTCCTGCTTCTTCGCCCTGTGTGTGTGACTGTCTAAGAGTGTTGTACTGCCTGCTGAAGTGAACTGATGCTCAGAAGGACAACTGTGAGCCATCTTAGTTCTCATTCATTGTTTAGCTAAGCTTAGGTTGCCTAAGGGGTTTCTCAAACCTCTGGTCATACCACAGTTCATGAGAAACATGCTCAGTCAAACCAAATCAAGTTTAATTTTACTTTTTTATCAAGTGCTTCTGAGAGTTAAGACTTGAAAGCAATCTGAAATCAAAGTGTTGGCAGCATAGTCCCTTACAGGGATAGGATTTGATAGACTGTCTTTAGAAAAGATTATTAATCTCACCAGGCAGGTCTGTGACAGAAGAATGGACCGGCTTTCAGATCAAACTGCCCAGCCAGACACACGGATATGACACTACTAGGGGCTTGGTGTACCTGCTGGAGTCCATAAAAATCGGTGGTTTTAGAAAACACTTCCCTTACCCCCCCATCGTGTGTGTGTGTGTGTGTGTGTGTGTGTGTGTGTGTGTGTGTGTGTGTGTGTGCGCGCGCGCTCACGCGCACTGAGATCCACTATTTCTCCTTCTCAATTATGGCGGGATCACAGAACCCTTTTATACAAGTGAGAGCCAGGTCTCTGAATATCTTTTTGTAAATAATAATAATTAAAAGCTCCTCACCAAATTCAAGCTTGTACATTATATTTTTTTCAATATTTTTAAGTTTTATTGTTTTGTATGTAAATATGTGGACCCAGGAACTGTTATGAATGAGCAAAAAGTTACTGTTCAGGGGAGTGATTCTGTTTAATAATCAAGACAAAATGTAGACGAGCTTTTTAAAGCCATATAGTTTTAACTCTGTACAGTAGGTACCGGCCTGTATTATTGTAACAATAACTCTAGCAATGTATAGTGTATCTATATAGTTTGGAGTGCCTTCGCTTCCATGTGTTTGGTTTTCTGTTTTCCGGGGGTTTTTTTATTTTTCATTTTTAGAATTTTAATTGGTTCCCTTTATCCATGTCTCCACGTACTCCCCTTTCCCCTTTTAAGATAGTAACTCACAACAGTATCTTTGCCCCTCCATAGTTGTTTCAGTGATACCGTGCTCAGTAGTGGGAAGAGGAAACCATGTTCATAATTTCATTTCATTCAAACCCTGGCTTTGGTTCTGAATGTCTGTTTACTCTTCAGCAGTGACTGGTTTCATTTCATACCTAGTCCATTCAGGGACTTAGTACTGGGAGCCCTAGAGCTGGAGGATATCAAATAGATTAGATTTTGCTCGTCTCTTCCACAAGCCCTAACCATGGATCTTAACAGCAAATTGGGGAGCCTTCCATAGTCAGTCTCTTTCTCTTCTTCCCTCCCAAGTGAGAGAGAGAAATGATTGATTTTTTTATAAATCAAGGCATCTTCACAGTATCAAGTTTTGATATGTCAGTGGTCTAAAATGCTGTAGTAGTTACTGGCAGTCTATGGCATGGAGTACCTCTGTGCCAATAAAGGACTGATGTTTTAACATGAGGACTCTTAGCCCATTTCCCCTCTCCTCCTATCTCTACCCCTTTTCAATGAAAGATCATTTTAATTTCTCTTTTAAGAATCAGTTTTTTACTGTGTGCCCAATGTGTAGGCCTTTTTTGAAAGAAAAATATATATATATATAAAGTACTTGTTTTGCCTCCAAGTAATCCATATAAAATGTCTTGAATAGAAGAAAACTACCAAACCAAAGGTTACTATTTTTGAAACATGCATTCATTCCAGCAAGGCAAAATATACTGCACCTTCTTTCCAGTGATGTGTTGTGTCATTTTTAAAGTCCTCTTAAGTTTTAGACCCATCTTCTTAGTTTGTGTTCTAACAAAGTATGCCTAACCAGTTATCTTTGTCTGCACCAATGCAAAGGATTCTGAGAGGACTGTTGTATTCTCTATCCCTGTGGATATAAAGACACTGGCATTTCATTTATTTTTCACTTTCCTTCTTAAAGGATTTAACTTTGGAATCTTCCAAAGGAACCTTGGTCAATGCCAGATCCCCATGAGTTTGGGGTTTTCTCTTTGTTTTAAATCAAAATTATATCTGATTCCTATTGTTCATATTAGTGATAATCTAATCAAAGAGGTGAACATTTTTTTGTCCTATAGAAAAATTAGCATGCTTTGCAATAAAATCTTTCTTTCCTGGTAGAAACCTGAGCCACTGAAACAAGACAACTAGAAGCACAGTAGTCCCAGACTAAGGTCTACCTTTGAGAGGCTTTGAAAGTAATCCCTGGGGTTTGGATTATTTTCACAAGGGTTATGATGTTTTACTCAACTTTGTTGCTCCGTTTTGCACCTCCATAATAAAAGCAAAATGACAACCAGTACGTATAGGGAGTTAGCTTGACAAAGTAGACTTCCTTGTGTTAATTTTTTTGGGTTTTTTTTCCTTACTATATCTGTCTACAGGCAGATACAGATAGATGTATGAAAATGTGCTTGCCTGTAAAATTTGCATTTAAAAATGTGTTGCCGATGGATCACTTGGGCCTGTACACATACCAATTAGCGTGACCACTTCCATCTTTAAAAAGTCTAAAAAACAAATTATATATATATATATATATATATATATATATATATATATATATATATATATATGAATGACTGTGGGTTGTATACAAACTATTGCAAACACTTGTGCAAATCTGTCAATATAAAGGAAAAGCAAAATCTGTATAACATTATTACTTGAATGCCTCTGTGACTGAATTTTTTTCATTTTAAATATAAACTTTTTTGTGAAAAGTATGCTCAATGTTTTTTTCCCTTTCCCATTCCCTTGTAAATACATTTCGTTCTATGTGACTTGGTTTGGAAATAGTTAACTGGTACTGTAATTTGCATTAAATAAAAAGTAGGTTAGCCTGGAAATGAAACTAAAATTCACCAGTGTGTGGTCTTTATTTCAGTACCCATCCCTCTTTCTTCACCCGGTTTTGCCACTGCAGTATGTAGTCACCATCTCCATACCTCCAATTAGGGAAACATGAATATTTCTTAAAAAATCAAGATGTAAACATCATGTCGCATTCTTTCAAATGACCTTACTCTTACTACTATAGCCACAAGAGGTGCAGCTTCCAGCTTGTAAACCTTTGGATTCGATGTAAAGGAAGTTTTGCAGACTGCTTGGAAGAGAGAAAACAACCCTAAAAGGGATAATTGTAAAAACATGTATAAGCTGCTGTCTTTGGTTACTGTGTTCATAGTTTGGTGTAGCTGTATTTTGTTTTTCATTCTATTAATAATGAACTTTGGAGGTCTCTGTAAAATATATGAATACCACAAATGGGGACTGTACCTCCCAGGTAACCAACATGTCGTGTTTTGAGTCTGCTCATTTCCAATACTGGATGGTGTATGTAAACATGTTATGTCTCAGTGCAAAACATTTTTTTAGGGCTGACTCACTTGTCAGACCTGATCTAAAGGCTAGATATAAGGTCATGTGACTGCTGCTTCAATAAAAACAAATTTATATTCCACAAAGTCTGGTCCTGTGTTTACTAAGTCGGTGGGGTGGGCTGATTCCCTTCACATTTGTAAAATGGCAAAAGGCACTATGGGCGCCTGGACCAGCAGAAGCAGTATGTTACTTGTCCTCACGGTGGCATTGAAGTCCATTTGTTTGGGATTTGGTGGTGCTTTGTTTTAGGTCCTGTCTTAGCTATTTGCATTGGGATTGACTTAAATGTCCTGTAAGGTGTTCTTTCAATTTAGAATCCTGAAAAACTCCCTATTTGGTTTCTCAGTCCTTCCAAGTGGTGATGAAAGAGTCCTTTGGGATCATGGTTTAGGAAGCAGTGACAGTGAGTGCCTTGAAAGAAAGTAAACGAAAGGGATGGGATGGTCTTCCATGTCTCAGGTGTGGGAATAATTAATCCACCAATCAGCACCATCAGAGTTAGGAAAGCTGTGGGAATGCAAGCAGGGAAAGACCAGCTTCTGTGGAAGGTGGCAGGTTGAGGCTGACAAGTTATCTGGGGCCAGGGAGAACAAATTAATCAGATGCTGCTTTTTACAAATGCTTTTCTCCAGAAAGGAGAGACTACTGTGGGTGTTTCCAGTGAAGATGTGTTCCCCACATTAAGGCTTTGGGCCAAGTTGAGAGCAGGCCACCAAGAGACAAACCAGCCAGAAGCTGTGCAGTAACTTGCTTAGGTCTCGTCCCCTTATTGCATAGACAGCTAAGATAGACACTAGAAATTAGTACGTCACTGGACCCTCAGAGCACAAAAATAGACATAAAAAATAGCACAAAAATCAGAATTGCGGCTAAAAGGGAAACTGAAGCGGGCCAGGGATCAGAGATGCATAGCCAAGCCTACAGAGTAAACAGCAACTTGAGGTTATGCTGGTGGGCCCAGCCAGACATAAGGTGCATTGGATAGGTGACTAGAACATCCTGCCCATACTTTCCACCTTCCCCAAAATGCCTTTGTTCTTTCCAGGTACCCTTGCTATTTGACACATTTCCTATTGTATCAGTATTAGCTAGCTAAGCAGCTATACTTGTAATCCTTTGACTAGTTTTCATCATGTACCCACACTGACTTTGCTGTATAAACTTCCCCCAACAAGGAGCCTCAGTGGCCACCCATTCAGGACCCCTTCTGGAAATCCAGGAGCTATCAAATACTTCCCTTATTTACAATACAACTCCTGACTTCTTTGGCTTCATTCCTCAATGTGAGACCATAAACTCACATTTGATGCCTAACAAGATGGGAGGTACCACTTTTTCTGTATTGCCCTGAGTTTTGGAGACTGACTCCACCCTCCCCTAAGAGCCAGGACTAAAGTGAAAGAACAGTGATCACAGAGACACCTAGAAACTGATGCTTAGTTCTACTTCTCAAGCTCAAGGAAGGCAATAATGAAGAAATCCAAATGTTTGAGATTAAATTGAATCTGGCTCATGGTCCTATCAACAAGACCCAACATACTATTGAAAGGAAATTTCCAATGTGAGCTCTTTAATCTTGCTTGAATCTTAATTAGTCTGGAGTACACTTAATTTCTATTAATCATGTACATATCAATTCAATGACTGGAAAAATGCCTAGGTGTTTTGAAAATCAATTCTGGGGGCTGGGAGTTTACCTTAAATCCCTTCTTAATCTCCTCTTAACCCCATCTTACTCTAACCTGCATCTAGCTACAATGTCAGAATGAACAGAACTCTGAAAGTTATTTTCCTGGGCAAAAGGAGATGCCTATATTACTTATGAACATAGTTGGATGAAATTTATATTTCTAAACTAGAAGCATTTCTAAGTAAGCAGAATTTCTAAGAACAAAAGCTGTATTCACTGTACTTACAGTGAGTTATCCCTCAGTTTCTTTTCTGCAAATGAGTGCTTGATGCAGGGAAGATGGTAAATCTGAAGGGTTATATGTTTATTTGCTTTTATATTTGATATTTTTTAAATTTATATTACTGATTTCTTATTCTTAATTTGCCCTGCTTATAAAATGGTATGAACTCTGCAGTTATCTGTTCCTTAAAATTCACTTTCCTTGTGCTTTCATTTGAAACCAGATACTAGCTATTTAAGAGTAATTTGATTACCTTTTTAATTATGGTATATGTATACTTTAAATTTTTATGTAAATTTAGTTACAAACCAAGTTAAATAATTCATTGTTATGTTCTTATACCTGCAGTCTTGAGAAAAGAGCAATAATAAAATCAGTAATAAAAAATATGTTTTGATTTCTATTTATTTATTTTTGGTACTGGGAATCAAACTCACGACCTCACACTTGCCAGGCAGGCGCTTATGCCACTGAGCTACATCCCCGGCCATTTTGCCTTTTTGATTTCTATCTCCCTGCCTTCCACATTTCTGTCTTCTCCAGAAAAGGCCAAAACACATTTACATCTCCAGCAAAAGTTCATTATATATGTCCTCTTGCTTAGATTCAACATACCCAGGTACATATTTGCTAAGCCTAGTTCCCCAGTAGAGAATGCTTTATGTAAAACTAAAGTGTAACTTGTGAAAATGCAAAAAATGTTTAATCACAAAACAGACACTTTCATGTCCTTTAGCAGATATGTCCATGGGAATACCAGTGCACACAGCGATTCTGCTCTAGCATGTTTATTACCAGTAGCCACAGCCGTACCATGGAGCAAGTCTGTTCCTGCCTCAGGGACAAAGCCAGGACCCAGTCACGTGGGAAGCAAACTGCCCTTACCAAGCCACATGGGTCCCACCCTCTCCTCCCAGAAACAGGTCCTCAGAACCCTCATTGCAGTCCTGGGTACCCACAGATTCCCAGTGCAGTCAGCATCCACACAGAGACGTTCCCTGGGCTTGTGTCATGAGTCACCTGCCTCTTTGATCTGTGTTACTTGTGTTCCAGCTTTGTTTTCTTAATTGTAAGCTCTGAGGTCAAGGTGTACATCTGAGTCAATAGTGTGTATCCCACAGCATGCTGGTACTTGATAATGTGCTTGAGTGGATGCAGAGATCTAGAATGAGGTCACAAGTTTCTGACACAGGGCAGGCCTCTTGGCTTCTCTAGAAGACTCCCGCAGACACCAGTGCTCCAGTGCTGATGAGCACAGACCTAGAAGCCTACCCCCAACTGCAGCTTAGTGGGGAGAAGAGGGGTCAGCCCAGCAGGTGGGAAGTGGGAGGTGGGAGCAAGGTAATCACAAACAAAGCAGACACTTTCAGATATCCCACACCTCACAGGTGTCAAGCACACAGGTTAATTTGGCAGTGCTGGCAGTCACACTGTCATGGTGAATACCAAAGGGTCAGGACTGACACTGTCACTCCTTTTCCTCTCCCTCCATGGCACTTTAGTGGGATTTTGGGATTTATTCCCAGACCACAGGGCCTTGTCTAAGGGAAGAGCAGTCTTGCTTCTCTGGTGGGCCTGACCTGTAGGCTCTCCATACAGGATCCATGGCTTTCCGCTCTACTGACTGAAATGGGCCGTGGGGTGTCTAAGGAATGCCGCCCTGCTGTGACCACACAGAACATTGTCAGCTATCAGCATTGTCCATCCATCTGGCCTCAGAAGTGGCATCTCAGAGAGCTCTGGGTCTGGCTGGCCCACTGTGGCTCCACCCAAGGGCTACCATTCAGTCATCCATGCTGCTTACAAGCTCCCGCATGAGGGGTGTGCTGAGAGAGGGGTGTGTGTCTTGGATGCGCAGTATCCGCTGAGTGTGATGGGCTGAGATGCTGCGCAGCTCTATGAGAACAGCCATAATCTTCAGGAACAGGAACCTGTAGTCACCAGAGGAGAGGTTAGGGTGCAGTCTGCCTTCTCCTGGCCTTCAGCCTGACATTGCTCCAAGGTTGCCCAAATTTAACCTCACAGCATCTCAGGAGCACCTAAAGGGGGAGCTGTACTCTCCCTGCTCTCACCTATCTGCAGGGCTTGAGTTTCTGCATCTGCAGACCTAGACAGATATCCCACACCTCACAGGTGTCAAACACACAGGTTAATCTGGCAGTGCTGGCAGTCACGCTGTCATGGTGAATACCAAAGGGTCAGGACTGAACTAAGGAAGTTGGAGGTTATAAGAGACAGACTGGAATCTTCCAACCCTGGATCTAGAGTCTAGACGTACCACATGCCTCTGTTTCTCCATGAAGGACAAGAAAACTGGTGCCTCCAAGCCTCTTGGCTCTATATAGGGGAGCACCAAGCAAATAAAGATATGGCCCCCACAGCATCCCAGGATGCTGAACCAAAAAGTACAGCCCAAAGGAGGACCTGAGTTTCAAGTTCACACTATGATATCCATAGCTCACTACAATCAAAATGTTTCCTTGTCCATGGGCCCATAGACATCAGACTATGTATTAGGTCACAGGGACTCAGAATCAGTGAAGCTGGAAAAGTCCCTGTCTAGATCAAGTCCCAAGCAGCCTTCTTGTTTTGAATTATAACCAGAACAAGGAAAATAATTTCCTAGCCCCATTTCTGTTCTTCCTGAGAAACTTAAGAGCTTGAGTCTGACTGTGACTGGGTCCACTGCCAGCCACTGTTCCTCTGGCCAGGGAACACTGGGAAACTGCCCCAAACCTTGGTTCCCATGCACAGTGGTAGCAGTATTCACTTCTTTTAGTGGAGAACTAAAGGAGATCAGGCACATTGACTGCTCAGCACCATGGCTGTCACCTCCCAATAAGATAGCAATTACAGATCTATGATTCCCATCACTATTGGTGTCTCTGCTATTGTTACCCTCACTGTGGTTAAGAATAGCCATTGCTAGAGGACCTATTAGAGACTCAGGAGAGTATCTGGCCCTGGATGACACGAGTTTGGAAAGCCCTGGCAACAGACAAGGGTTCCCTCAATGGGGCATAGTCTTGAGCCCCAAAGGTCTCCTGAGACCTGGCTGGCACTCAGGCTGACTGACACAGAAGCTTCCATTTAGCTCCTAAGACACAATTCTGGTCGTGAGAAGCTGTCCTGGTTACAACAGTTCCAGAGAGGCCAGTGGAGGGCAGACAAGAGGCAAGGCAGGGCAACAGGGAGGACCCACACCTAAGACATCACCTCCCTGCTGTGCTCACCGGTGGGCAGGCTGAGGCCGGACACACTCGATGTAGGCCTTCAGGGTGGTGGCCAGTCGCTCCTGCAGCTGATCTACCACTGCACGTTGCACCACACCTGGGCGGTCTGGATTGGAACAAGGTAGAAGAGGGTGAGGGGCCAGCAAGGGTAGGTAGGGACAAGGACAGGCTTAGTCCCAAGAGGGGAATTTCTGACCAACCATCTTCAAGCAGAGTCATTCAAGCAGAGCAGAGAGGGAGCACTAAGGCTATAAGTCACCCCACTGACCCAAGGGAAACCAGCCAGCATCTCTACCCTGGCTGTGCAATAAGTGGGGAGTAAGGCTATTGGCTGGAACCTTCCCTGGGGAAAACAGGAAAAAGCTGCTCTCTCTGTAGGCCAAACAGAGGGTGTGTCATCGGCCTGGGGGAGGCCATCACCTGGGGAGAAGAGGGAGATAGCCTGCATCAGCACATACTCCTCCTTATGTAGCTGCAGCTTCTTCAGCATGTAGTGGAACTTCATGACAGGATCCAGGAGAAGTTTCTTGAAGCCACCTGTAGATAGATATTGGATGGAAGGGCAGACTCTCAGGAAGCTGACCCTGTATCCATCCTTCATCACCAAGGTCTTTTGTTCTATCACCCAATCTTCCTCCCTTGCACTCCCAAGCAAATCCTGGCATGGCTCCTTCCATCCACAACTGTTGTGTTTCCCTCCCTCCACCAGGGATCCCTTGGGCACCTTCAGAGTCTTTGAAGCAGTAGGTCAGCCGACCACACTCCCAGGTCCCAGTCTCTGTGTTGAACATTGTGTTGGACCTCAGCAGGCACATCTCAAAGGTGGCCCCCTTTAGGAGGGAGATCTGGTCCTCGATGGGCAAGTCCCTGGCAGCAAGCATAGGGAGGGGATGACAGCTCCCAGGGAAGTGCCCACAGATGGGCAGGACAAAGGTAAGATGGGTGCCTTCCTCTAAGGATTACTGCAGTTGCTTCCTAGTGCCTCCAATCTCTCCCCATCATAATCCAGCCAAGCAGCTGACTCCCATTATGGTCCTCTCCTCTCCTGCTACCATCAAGAACTCTCAATGCCCACCCAGCTTGGCATTCAGGTCCCTTATTTCCAAATCATACTTCCAAATCAGCCCTCTTCCACTGATCAGCTGAAAGCTTTCCTTACTCTTAATGAACCTAAATTTTTACCTATGAGAGAAAGTGAAAATGGTACTTAGGGTCAGTGTTTTCAAAACAAGTGGTCATGAAAAGCAGTCAGTGACCTTGCGCTATAGTGTTCATTCATGGATCAACAGACACAACCCATGTCCATGCCAGTAGGTGGATTTCTCTTCCTGTTCCTTGACCTAATGTGTCACAATTTGAACCCATTCCGGCCTGTTGCTGCCCTACCCTATTAAATCCTGCATGTCAACAACAGGGACACAGGAAAACCTAGGGGCTCTTGAAATATAAGCTGCCCTCTGCTTGCCAATGAAGTCTGAGCTCCTGGCATGTGTGATTCAGCTGACTAAGCTCAGCAAAGCAAGGAGGCCAACCCAAGGTCAAAGACCCCAGCACCATCTTACAGATTCCATCTTACAGCCCTGTGACTCTCACTGGACCAGGGCAGTCTTAGCTCTCCCACCAAGTCCAGCAGCCATGGCTGTTGCTGTCATGCCCAGGTCTGGAAGACCTGCTCTCAGGACCGCCTTTGGCCAGCTCAGCCTTCTCTTGGCTGCACACAACTGGAGGCCCAGCATCTGTTCCTTTCCTTCCTCTCTTCTCTCTCTGTGGACTTCTTTCTTTTTCCTTTCAACTCATTCATTGCTCTGAAACTGTCAATTTCTTACTCCCACACATACAGAGGGAAACTGGGAAGGGAGCTACTCTCTGAATGTTCACCATGTGGTGGGTGCTCTTTAGATACTTTCTTATTTCATATGATAGCCTCAAATATTGGTGTGATTAGTTCCTATCTCCAGTTGGGGACCCTGAGACACAGTGGTTTTCATGACAGGCCCACAGCCCAAAGCTAATGGGCAATACAGCTAGGGCGCTGAAGCGCTGAGGGGCAGCAACAAAAGAGAGTTAGAAGGACTGAGCCAGGTCCTTTGAACATAACTGGTTGTTTTCCTTTCTACATCTCACTGCCCAGTCCCATGTCTTACCTGAAGTGGGAGATGACTTTGGCAAAATTGATGACGCCTTTGAACATGTAGGTTGACAGGTCAGCCAGGTGGGGCAGCAGGGGAACGATCTCTTTCCCGTCGTTGTTATCTGGGGGTTTGTAGTTCCAGACACTGCCATCTTCCCCCCGCAGCTGCAGAGAGATCTTCAAAGTACATAGATGTTCCCTGATCTGGTTCCACTTATCTTCTTCCAGTGGCGTCTGTAGAAACTCTGGCGTCTCACACCCACTACCAAACACCTCTGGCAGCTGCAGTACAAGACGGGGAGTAGAGAGGACAGACAGCATGCACTTTCACACAGACCCTAGATGGCCATTTGCAGCTAAGATACACAGGCCCAGGCACACATGGGTACACACACCACACTTATTTTCTTCTATCTGGCCATCATCTATCAAGTGGTGCCTTCTAGATCTATGAAGTAATGGTCACACAATCTCTGCATCGTCAGAATGAAGGCAGAGACGTTCTCCCCTGTTCATCCCAAGCATTCTTGCTGTTGGGCTCAGAAGACAGAGAGAAGGTCAACGAGCTGCAGAGGCATAGAACAGAGCCAAGGCTGCTGGCCAACTCCAGGTCTCTGAGCTGGGCAGGTCACTTGAGATACCTGCACGCATCCAGGGAGGGTGCGCATTAAGAGCAGAGCCCATCGTTTAAGGAACACCTGTCTGCAAAGGCTGTGCCCCCACCCCCCAGTCCTGATGCTGTCCTGTAAAGCCCTACATGCCAGCAAAAAGACTGGCGCATCTGAGCTTTCTCAGCACTTCACAGTTAATGCTGCTGCTGCTGCCTCAGGAGAGAACAGACTCTCAACCCTGAGCCTGCATTAGAATCACCGGGTGTCTTGCGTCACCTCAATTTCTAGGAGGAGAGCTAAGAATCTGCATTTCTCACAAGTTCCCAGGGGATAGTGATGTTTTGGGACCCCGCAGTGAAAAGTCCAGGGGCTCCCTACCCGGAAGTCCTTGAAATGGGAGAAGGTGGTGTCGAAGGTTTTCAGCTGAGCCTCCATCAGCTCCCTGATTAGCATCTGCTGCTCCTCGGTCAGACCCTGAGCTCCGGGAGGCTGGATCTCCACCCGTTCCTGCTTCTTCCTCTTGATCAAGGCCCGCCTCTGCTCCAGGGCCGCTTCGGACATGATCACTGCAGGCCAACAGCGGGGCTGACTCAGCACACGCCTGTCCCGCAGCACGCACGCACGCACACGAGGTCGCCCTCCCTGGTTAGGCGACACCTCCCTGGTTAGGCGACACCGCCCGGGGGAAAGGTAGCAAGGAGCCGCAGCTGGGGCGCAAGGGCAGCTCGGGGACTAGGGGACACTGGGCGCCGCCGCCCTCGGAGCCCGGCGCTCACTCTCCTTCTTCATCCCGCTCTCCAGGCACTTGCGCAGGCGGCAGGCCTGGCACTGCCGCCGCGTCTTCCGCGTGATCTCGCACGCGCCCTTGCGGAAGGGGCACCTCAACCGGACATTGCGTTTCATGGCCCGCCTGTGAGGAAGCAAAAGACAGATTTTACGGGCCAGTCTAGGCCACGGCCTTTCAGCTGCAGATGAGGCCACCTAGTCACGGGCTCTGTGCGCCTCGTCTTTGCCCTGAGTGGCACCAGGTCCAGCAGAGGCGCAGGTGCGGCCTCTTGTGTAGGATCGCTCGCGGGCTTGGGTGGAAGAGCAGGAGCAGGGGAAGAAGGTCACCAGGTGGGTCACCGTGAGCATGGCTTGGCCTCGGGTCCAGCCCTCAAAGCCGACTAGTAGCCTCCCTGACAGATGCCGATGTTTCCAAGCCAGCGTCCCCATTTTTCACGCTGTTTCCTTCCCTCCAGCTGTGGAAATGAAGAGACTCCAAGCTAGGGCTGCCCAGGCAGGGGTGTTTTCTGACACATGGTGCCTCCCCGGGACAACAGACTGTAGCCTTCAGGCCCCAGCTTCTTCCTCAAACACCTGCCCCTCCTCCTCCAAACCCATTACTGGGCAGTGTCCCTTAGAGGGGCCTCCCAGCTCAGAGCTGTGGACCACCAGGAGCAGGGCTGAGCCCCAGTCCTGTCCTGAAGGCCTTCTTGGAGCTGGAATCTGACCTCCCATGCATATGAAATGAAAGCAGCCTCCACCCTTGAGGAGCTGTCACTCTAGATTGGGGGGCCAGGGGCAGTGGGAGAAAGCTGCAAAGTGTGAGAAAAGTTTAAGACAATGGTCTCCATTGAAGAGTTGGTTCTTGGGATGGACCCAGAGGGCAAAGATGTTCAGTGGCCTGTGAGAGAGGAGTGGTAGGCACTCCACAAGCCCTTGAAGTTGGCAGGCAGTGGGAGTGATGCCTTTGAGAGACTCTGGCACAAGCACCCTCCACCACTCCCCATGCATCACACTCAGCACTGCTTAGACAACCCCTCAGACACCCCCTTCTCTACTGCAAAATCCCAGGTGTGGTTCAGATGTGCTCCTGTCTCCATGCAGCCACCAGGCCTTTGCCAGCTCCGTGATGCAGTGGCAGCTGCTAACAGCAGTTGCTAGGGTCAGCTCTATAGCCCATGTGATGTGAAGGCCTCTTCTAGGACAATTGTCTTGTTCTTAGAGGAAGAAGAGATGAGCTTTTTTGTTCCTTGGCTGAACATCATGGGTATGCTCCAAGAGAGCTCACCAGTAAGAGGGAGAAGAGGAAAAGGCGAAGACCTGAGTTGTGGGACTTGCCAACATGAAAGCCTTCAGATTTCTTGTTACGAACTGTAGCACAATTTCCTTATTGTTAAGTCAGTTTGAGCCAGTTTTTCTGTGTCTTGGAGCTGCACACAGCCTGATATTGTCAGGTCTCAGCCCTGTGATAGCCCATGTGACAAGCGCTTATTGGATCTACTCTAGATAGTTAACCCCATGAGACCTGACAGTGGCTCACACTTGGCCCTGGCTGCCCTGAAACTGGGATTTCTTCACTTGGCTGTCACTGAACTCTCTTAACACAGAGGCCACTGCAGCACATTTTGGGTTCAGGCAAGCCAGGAAGTCTTTCTGTGGGTACTTGGGTCCAACAACTGAATCTTCTATTCATGATTCTCAGGCTACCACCCTACTTTTGGGATTGTAAGGTGGCACCTTGGGTTAGAGTCCACTTCCATTTGAATGTCCGGTTACCAGGAAGACCTCTGCAAGGGACTGGCATAGGTTAGTAGTCTAGGAATGTACAGAAGTCCCCAAGCATGGCCTTACAGTAGGAACTGTGTGCCCTGTCACTCCTTTCTCCCCTTCCCTGCTTTCTCAGTCCTAGTCTTTACTGAGCTTGCCTTGCTGAGCTGGTTTTGTCTTTCTCCAGCTGGACAACAGAATCCTCTTATCCAGTCCTGCCTTGCTGTATGCTGGCAGGACTGGATAAACTACTCTAATTTTTGAATCCCCCTGTTTGTTTCTAGGTAAGCTTGTTTTATGTTTTCTTTTATGCCATTCTTAACTACCATTCTATAAGACTGATTTGAATATTTTCCCTTTGGATTTTCAAATATTTTACTCTTTAACTGACTACTCTTTTATTTAAGACCACATGGAGGATGCTTCGCAACAGAAAGGGATCTTTGCTTGGTAGACCCAGGGAGATATGAAGATGAAAGATTCCCCTGAGGTATAAATTCTGCACTTGAGCTAATTAGGAGGACTTTTTGGGACCTGGGAGACAGATCAGACTGAGGCCCTTGGACTTCCCAGGGGTTGACAGCAGCTTCCAGTGAGGTGGGAGCCAGTGTGTCAGTGATGGTAGATGAGTGCAGGTGGTTGGATCACTCTACCTGAAAAAGCCCTTGCATCCTTCACAGGTCATAACATTGAAGTGATATCCATTGGCTTTGTCCCCACATACACGGCAGACTTGGAGACCCCCATCTTCCTCATCTATGTTGATGGTGGGTATCTCAGAGACAGAATCTGCTTCTTGGTAGTGCACAAGGCTGGCATTGCTTTGACCTTCTTCACGTCTCACCTCCAGGTTTGCTTCTGGAAATCTTAGACTAGAAGTGAAAAAAAGATCACAGAGGATGAAAGGGTTGGACAGGGATGTGGAGAGGTTATAGAGGGAACATTCCATCCATCTGGAGTTTGGCTCTGATCTGAATTCAATTCTGGATCCTCAGACTAGAAAAATATGGGTGGGTATTTGAGTTGTTATCAAAAAGATGTAACCATGACATTTTGTGTATAACCATAGGGCACTGGATTAGAACATGTGAATAAGAACATGAAAGAGAAAGTTTTTAAGGAAGGGAAAAAATGAGATGAAAAAAAAGGAGGCTACCTCGCTTGCATCATGGAGGCAGTGCTTAAGTAGACCGAGGCAGGGAGGCCATGACCGGGGCCTAGTCCTGATCAGACAGCAGTGCATGGGACTGGCTACTCTTCGAGATGACTTCTTGACTGGAGAGATCTAAGGAAGAGAGACCTTCAGGTATGGAAAAACCCTAGTCTTAGAGAGCTGGAAACCCTGAGCAGAGAGAAGGAATCCAGTTGAATAACCAAGAAGATGCAGAGATGGTGAGAGCAGAGCCAGGATCATGTTGCCAGAAGACAGTAGATCCATCCTTGTGCAGCTGAAGGCAACTTGGGGCCATTAGTAGAGCTACACGCAAGATGCCCTCCCCAGGCAGCTTCATCTCAAGAGTGTGACTTGAATTCTACTTGGAATGGGCCCAAAGAATAGTAAGCAGAAATCTGGAACTGACCTGCTTGCTGTACTTCCGGAGAGTTTGTCTAGGGCAACCACACCACAGATGAGATGGACTTTCCAAAACCAAAATAAAATTCAGTAAAATTTCCACACACAAACTTCTGTTTTAGATGATACAGATGATACTTGACAGTTTCCCCTAAATGAGTGAATAGGAAATGAATCTGTCTATGGACTTGGCCCTGTTAACAAAATAGGCTGACTAGAAATTTGAACTGAGTAAGTTCCCTTGATTTATCAAATCATAATCCTGATATCATATAAGCTTGCAGAAAAAAGACTTATTTAGGGTGCTTACAAAAACCTCAAGCAAGATTTGATTTAAAATCCTCTTAGGTTAGTAATTCTATCAGACACCAAGAGAGACAGCAGCAAATCCTGCACTTTTCCACTTTTTGCCAAGGTACAAATAGTTATGCGTGTCATTTCCAAGACATAGGAGCAAAAATTCACAAATGAGGAACTGAAAGACTAACAAAGTACCATGAGCAAAATCAGAAAAAAGCGACTCATTGCAGAATTAGACACACAGACTGCGAATCATCAAATGCCAAATGTGTGTGAATAAGCAGAAGATGTAAGAACAAAGGCCATACAATTGACTGAGTAGATTTTAGTAATGAATGAAAATTAACTTTAAAATCTGAACAAACAGCATCTGGGCAATCCAATAACAAGGTCATGAGAGTTAGAAAAATTTAAGGAAAAAAATATGCAACTGTGCATAAATCAAGAGATGAGTGATCATAGTGAAAGTTTTCCTAATTCTGTACTGTGAAGGAAAGAAAAAGGCAATAAATGACTCAGATTTTGATAAGTAAAGAGTACATGTTAAAATGTAACCACATAAAATAAAATATAACTTGGGAACCATGGGAAGAAAAAGGTCCTAAAAGAGGCCATTTTAGAAGTAAAGAGAAATTAAAAGGAGGACTTAAATGAAAAACACGAAGTAGGATGATAGAAGTGCAGAGGAAAACGCTGGCCAAAGTTCACGACACTGGTATGGACAAAGATTTTGTGGCTGAGACCCCAAAAGCATGAATAAGAAAAGTGAACATAGACAAATGGATTATATCAAACTAGGAAGCTCTTGCATAGTAAAGGAAATGATTAGACTGAAGAGACAACCTGCAGAATGGGATAAAATATTTACAAACTATTCATCTGACAAAAGATTAATATTCACAATATATAAGGAATCAAACAGCAAAAAATAAGATTTAAAAATGGGCAAGTTACATGAGTAGATATTTCTCAAAAGAAGATATCAAATGGCCAACAAATATATGGAGAAATGCTCAGTATCACTAATCCCAAAAGAAATAGGAATAGAAAATTCTGTGAGATATCAGTTCAACCAAATTAGAATGGCTTTTATGAAAAAGATACAAAATAACATGTGGATGAAGATTTGAAGAAAGCGGAAGGCATACACTTTGGTGAGAATGTAAATTACTACAGCTGCTAGGGAAAATAATATAGAGGTACCTCACAAAAGTAAAAAGATAAGTACCAAATGTTCTAGCAATCCTCCTATTAGATATATATGCAAAAGAAATGGAACCAGTATGCCAGAGAGGTAAACTTTGCTCCTAAGTCTGTGACAGCAGTATTCACAATAGCTGGGATATGGAATCAACCAAGGTGTCCATTGACGAATGAAGAAACTATGACAGATATACGCAGTAGTTCAGCCATAAAAGAATAAAATCTTATCATTTTCAGCAACGAGGATGAAACTGGAGGACATTACATTAAGTGAAATAAGCCAGCCAAAGAAGGACAAATACTGCACATTCTTACTCATTTGTGGAAGCTGGAAAAAAAATTTTCATTGGAAAAAGGAGTACAATAATGGTCCCTTGGGATTAGAAAGGGACTTGAGGAGGAGCAATAGAGAAACTTTGATAACAAGTACCAGATTACAGGCAGACAGGAACATTTCATTCTAGTGTTCTACAGTAGGATAATTACAGTCTTGAACAATTTATAATATATTTCAGAATAACTAGAAAAGTCCAAAGTTTCTCAGTGAGGAATGTCTGAGGCGATGCACATGCCAATTACTCTGATGATTACACATTGTGTGCATGTATTTAATTATTGTTCCCTACCCTATAAATATGTACAAATGTGTCAGCTAAAAATATAAAACCATAGTAGAAATACCAAACATACTGAGAGTTAAGTAGAAGTTTATTGAATGTTTCTATTCAAAAACTCTGAGAAAAATTATGTAGGTGGATAACTGAGGTAACCCAAAGTTTTAGGACTAGTATTTTAGAGGCAGACTTGTATTAGAAATCAAGGGGTGGGACAGATGCCAAAATAATTACCAGCAATTATTGAAACTCACTGTCCTAGGTCCTTTGTGAATGGTAACTCATTGTCTTCATAACATTGACTGCAGAAACAAAATACCATAAACTAAGCAGATTTATAAACAACAGAAATGTGTTGCTTATAATTCCAGAGGCTGCAAAGTCCAAGATTTATTATGTATGGGTCCATTTGCAGGTTCCACAGAACTTGGAAATCACTCGTTGAGCAACAATCCCAGGCCTTCTAAAGCCTTTTAATTGCTCACAAGATGCAGTGCTCCAAAATCAAAAAGCATCACACTTAGGGAAATTTTATTTGCAAGGCAGTGTTTCAAAATATATGCTGGAGAACACTCTTCCTTAGGCTTTCAGCATCATTCAGAAGCCATTAGAGATAACAGCATCTGTGAAGGAGACATTAGGCAGAGATTCTGCACATAAATTATGACCTTTACGTGGCCGAAGGTGGTGAGAAGGAGCCTCCCCAGAAAGGAAATGATCATTACAATAGAACAACATGAATCACAGAAGAAATTCAACATTCAGTATAAACCAACAAAACAAAGGAAAGTCACTAAAGGGCTAGAGGAAAGACATTTATTTAAACCACATCTAATTAACCCTTTACTCAATACCTTCATTAAGAAATATTAGAGTTAATGCTGAGATCTTGCACCATAATATTTTTAGACTGCTTGTTTTATTTTACCTACATTTATTATTTAAATAAGCAGAATATAGTATATTGCATAGGTCATTCCCGTATCCTCATGAAGCATCAGTTAGAGAACTCATGGCAGTTATTCTCCAAAGACAGCTCTCCCCTGCTTCAGGAATCACACCTAACCATGTACAATAGCTGTCCATGGAGAACCTAGGATGGTCAGTAACTTGCTTTGATCCATGAATGTGAGGAAGTGACATTGCACTAGTTCTGGGCCTAAGTCATAGGAAGCCTGGTAGCTTCTGCTTCTGCCTTTCGGAGAAGCAAAAAGCCAAGCTACCTTCAGAGACCACCTCAGGAGACTGTGCAGAAAGGCTATGCCAAGGCCACCCACCTCCTAGTTGTCTCTACTAAGCTCACTCCGGGCACATGAGGGAGCCATATGAGGGCAGCCAGATTCAGCCTCCAGATGACCTGAGCCTCAGCTAAGGTCAAGTGGAGCAAAGAGCTCTTCAGTGAGTCCTATCAACAAAAAAATAATGCTGGGAAATAAAATGGCAGCTGGTTTATACAGGAGCGTTATGGGAGACCTGTTATATTACAATAGGTAATGGGAACAGAAGCCCTGGGTTTTGTTAGCACTGGGCCTAGAGTAGAGTGGGGTTATGCTGCATGTCTGGCTCCTGTGCCTCTCACATTGGTGTTTCTGGTGGAATGGTGCCCCGTGGGTAGACAAGGAGATGCTGTGGTGTGTACCAGCTGCCTCTCTCATGTCAGCTTCCTGAGACCAACTACCTATGTACTTTTAACCAACTATAGCTGAGTTTTCCTCTGGAGGTGGCACCTGCTCCTCATCCTGCTTCATAATCAGTGAAATCTAGCCAGAAGAGGGGTAAAATGATGCTCTATTGTATTCAGTGAAAGGAAAATCTTTCTTCAGTGAGAGTATGGCAAAAATAATTGTGAAATCCAGTATAAAGAATACTGGAATATAATATACCAAATGCTAACATTGAATATCAAAGAAAAAATTATGTTCTCAGTAAAGGTCATCCATAAATGAACACATAAATCAATGACTTTTAGCTTCTCTCTGATGAGCTTGGCACTATTAGGCTGCGCTGAGCACACATCCTCATTGCTCTCTGGGTGGGTGATATAGTGACACTACTTTGAATTGAGGGGATGGAGCAAGAATTGGAACCCAAAACCTGTGTTTGTAAGTCAGCTTTAAGCGGCACCCCTCACAAGATTTGTTTCTGAGTAGGCAAATTTTCTTCAGCTCCATGATGACTGCAAACTTTTCCTGTGCGATTCACCCGGGACACAGCTCCCCTGCATTGCATGGCTCTGATGTAGCTCTGTTTCTGGCTGATGGGTGATTCCTTAAGATCTTCAGTTTTTTTGCCGTCTAAGTTCTGTTAACAAAAGAAGGGGCCAAAGAACTTGGGCTCCTCCCAGAAGCTTCCTGTCCCAGCTCACTGAAGGCTGTGGGTCTCCTCCTTCCACAATCAGAAAGGTTCATGGTTGTGATGAGCACTCCCTGGGCAATACCTAACAACCACAGGTAAGGGAGGAAAGGGCTATTGTGGCTCAATTTTTTTTAATTGATAAGGTCTTGCTGTGTAGTCCGGGCTGGCTTGAACTCACAGAGATCCTCCTGCCTCAGCCTCCAGAGTGCTGAGATTACAGGTGTATACTGCCATGCCCATCTCAGCTCACTTTTGTAGAGGTTTCAGTCCATAATTGGCTGGCTCTAAGGCAGGGCAGTATGGCGGAGGAGAACTGCTTATGACATGGCAGTCGGCAAGCAGAGACAAGGGTCAAGAGGGGAAGGAGAGAGACACACCTTTCTAGGTTCCACAACCCAAATCGCATTAGCGATTAGCCAGTGGACAAATTTGCACTGTGATCGAATCACTTCTGAGAAGCCCCACATAAGAGCCCATGAGCCATGGCAGTGGAGACA
The DNA here is from genome assembly GCA_004027455.1 of Hydrochoerus hydrochaeris. Taxonomy (NCBI): domain Eukaryota; kingdom Metazoa; phylum Chordata; class Mammalia; order Rodentia; family Hydrochaeridae; genus Hydrochoerus; species Hydrochoerus hydrochaeris. Next base: position 884,610 of record PVLA01000005.1, read on the forward strand.
TCTAGATATATACCATAACATTCTACCCATGGTCCCCAAGGGACTCATATGTATGTCTTTATACAAAGTACATTTGGTTCATCTGTAAGAGCTGCAAAGGTCTTAACAGTTTCAGCGCTGCCAAAAAGTCTAAGTCCCGAGTCTCTGAGATTTAAGGCAAACTCTTAGCTGTGAGCGCCTGTAAAAATCAAAAGAAAGTTAAGCACTGCCTACATTCAAAGGTACAAGGAAAGCATTATCATTCCGAAGGAGGCTGGGGGATTTAGCTCAGTGGTACAAGTGCCTGCCTAGCAAGTACGGGGTCGCGAGTTTGATTCCCAATAAATAAAAAAAATAAAAAAGTGTGTATCATTCTGAAAGAAAGAAATTGGGGGTTAAAAAGAAATAGGACCAGAGCAAGACCAAAACCCAGCAAGGCAATGTTAATCTCTGTAGTTTCATGTCCCACATCTGGGGAAGTCTAGGGCAAAACAGAAACTCCAGTGGACTTGGGTGGCTCTGCCTCTACAGCACCACTGGTGGTGGTGGCATTCACAGATCTTTTCTTGCTTGTGGTGGCTTTCCGCAGATCATCCACATCCCATGCTTCTTTGGCCTCCACTGCTCTTTCTGCTTCACACAGTTTCACACATTGCCCTCCCAGGAGCACACTGCCTGGCCTTCCAGGTCTTCTTCTAAGATCTGGGTGGAAGCCTTCTTGGCTCTACTGTTCTTGCATTCTGCATCCATATAAATCCAGCACCACATGCATGACACCAAAATCTGCCACCAGCAAGACCAGTACCTGAGCCCTTTTGTATCTTGCTGGTGGTTGCAGAGGTCTCTGAGTGCCTGGCTGGCTGAGCGTGGTAAACTGAATCACAGAAAATCAATTCCTGTTCCCCAGGCTGCCACCATTCTGGAATGTGAAGACCTGGGTTTCTCCTCTCAAAGTCTTTCACATTTCCACATTTGAGTCTGTGAAAGTTGGGGTCTTTTGGGTTTCTCCCATTCCCTCAAGGCATCCTTTGTATGGTCTAGTTTCAAAGTATTTGGTTTCTTTTTAATGTTAATATTTTCATCAACCAAGCTCTCCTCTGCTCCATCTTCATAGGTCTCAACTTTCCTGGAGCTTTCTTTCTGGCCAAACCTGAAACTTTTTAAATCATTCTGTTGGACCATTTGCTCTTCATTCTCAATGGAGAGCTAGCTAAAAGCCCCCAACAGTACTGAAGCCATAGCCTAAATATTTGGCTGCCTTGAAATTTCCTCAGCCAGATTAATTAGATCACTGCCCTTAATCTCAGTCTCTCACAAAGCCTTGGGACAGGAACAAAATGTAGACAGATTTTTCTGCCAAAGCACAACACACATAACCTGGAGTCCAACAGTCAATGCAATCCTTGTTCCCAACTGAAACCTCCTGAGCCTGGTCTTTACTGTCCGCATTGCTGTCAGCACTCTGGTCTTTTGAGCTCTGACCAGACTCTCCCATTAAGCTCACCTTATAGCATTCTAAACTGCTTCTCTGGCCAGTATCTCAAAGCTTTTCAAACTCCTCCTTCTAGTTCCAAAGATTTCTGAACCATGTGGTCACAGCAATGATCCCACTTTTCTGGTACCAAAATCTGTCTTGTTACTTTCTCATGACTGAGATACAATACTGGACACCCACAATTTAAAGGAAGAAGGGCTTACTTTGGCTCACAGTTTGTAGAGGTTTCAGTCCATACTTGGGTGGTCTCTAGTCAGGGCATCATGGCAGAGGGGAATGGCAGAGGAGAATCAGTTCATGACATGGCAGTCAGAAAGCAGAGACAGAGGTCAAGGAAGCAGCGAGAGAGATACATCCTTCTAGGGCATAGCACCAATGACCCACTTCCTCTGACGAAGTTTCACCTTCCAATGTCACATTTAGCTATAAACTCACCAGTGGGCCGATCCACACGAATGAGCACCACACCCACATGAGCCTGAAAGCCCCACCTGTGAGCACTTGAGCAGCAGTAGTGGGGACATCTAGATATAAACTGTAAGAGTCAGCAGTCCTAGTGCTAATCATCAGTCGGGGAGTTGTCTGGTGCAATAAAACATAAGATAAACAGTATGCATCACTCTTACAAAGCAGGTAAAATTAATACTGCTTAGAAACGCTGAGAAAACCAGCTGAAAACCTTGAACATACATTCCAGTATACAAGAGAAATATAAAAAAATTAGTAGGCTCTATTTATACTACCAGTAAATAATCAATCTGTAATTTGAGCGTAACAGGAGTATGAAATAAAAACAAATGCCTGGTAATATTAATAAGAAGGGTCTAAGAGGAGAAAAATCAAAATGCTTAAGTATAGAAATGGAAAGAGAATCTTAAAATTCAGTATTTTAAGAAAGTCCAGTTTCCCCTAAATTAATTTTTAAATTTGATGTAATTCTTTAGGAAATTAGAAAAACCAGATCTTTATCGGGAAAGGAAATAGGCACAAACAACTAAAATGTTAAAAAAGAGTAATGATTGGAATGGAGAGGAATCATCCTGCCAGATTATAAAAGTTAGTGTGAATATGCCATAAAGTTTTTTTTAACTGGAAAAATGAAATAAAACTTTTAAATTCTCAATAGAAAGAGAATATATGCAGAAATTCAATATACAGTGAGTCATCACAAATCAGTAAAAATAATTTAGTAGTTGGTACTAGAACATGTTTTATTAGGAGAAAAATATCCAATTTAAATTCTAACTTCACAAATTTATCATAATCTCCAAACTATATATAAAAAAATCAAAGAAAAATACATACGAGACATACTTTGGGGGGAGGGAAGTTTAGTGAGGTTGAACCCAAGAGCGCTCTACCACTGAGCTACAACCCCACCCCTTTTTAGTCTTTTATTTTGAGGCAGGGTCTCACTAAGTTGCCCAGACTGGCCTTGAATGTACACTCATTTTACCACAGCCTCTTGAGTAGGTGGGATGATTGAAATCATAATAGCAAAGAATGACGCGTCTAAGCTGGACACAGTGGTGCATGCCTATAATCTCTGCACTCAAGAGGCTGAGGCAAAAAGAGTGTACATTCAAGGCAAGGAGGCAGGAGGATCACTGCAAGTTTGAGGCCAGCCTGAGCTATAAAGTGAGTTAGAGGCCAGCCTCAACTGCATAGTGCAACTCTGCCTCAAAAAGACAAAATAAAAACACAAACAAATAAAAAATCCAACTACTATATAGAAAAATTTTAAATTGTCTACCAAAAATGAAAATAAAAAACATCCTGGTGGAAAATTTGGCAACAAACATGACAGGCAGGAGGATAATGAAACACTTCATTATAAAATTAAAGGCAAAGCTTTACATATGAGAAAATGTTCCACTGTACTAGTAAATACATAGTGGTAGTAATAATGTATCAAGTATCTTAAATATGACCAAACACATGAGCAAGACGAGAAAAGTGATTAAACTTTACCAAAACTTAAAATGTTCATACTTTCTACATTATTAAAAAGTGAAAAGACAAATCACAGACTCAGAGAAAATATTTGTAAAATCATATATCAAGTAAGGGGCCACTTGTATCCAGCATATATAAAAACACAATCATAAAAATACAAATAAGCCAGCTTACAAGTAGACTAAAGATTTAAATAGATATTCCACCAAAAGAGACAAAACATGAAAATATGCTCACGAATATGAATTATTAGAGAGCTAGGGATTAAAACCACAAAGAAATACCTCTTAGAAATATGAATGACTACAATAAAAGATGGATAACAAGTACTGGTGATGATGTGGGGATCTTAAGCCCTCATATGCAGCTGATGGGGATGTAAAATTGCACCACCACTTAGGAAAACAATTTATGTCACTTAAAATATTAAACACAAAATTCCCACGTGACTCAAGGATCCTACTGTAAGTCAGAGAACTTTTTCTGCTACTGGGGGCTGGAGTGAAGTGGGTATTTTCTTGCATTCGCTGTCAAAAGGGAAGTCCTAGCCCCTGTGCCTGATATGGAAGTAACTTGTTCTACTCACTAACTTCTTTAATGCTGTGTCCACACAATAAAATGGAAGCTTCTGGAAGAGCATGACAAGACTGCCAGCTTGAAGAGGAAGAGGAGAGTGCTCATTACAGGGGATGTGGCCACACTCAGATCTCACAGGGTAAGACATAAAGAGAAAGGGGGCTGGTGAGAAACCCCAAAGAAGCCACACTCAGAAAAGACTGCCCAGAGGGCTCTGCCATAGGAGGAGAAAACCCTTCAGAGAGGACGCATTTGCATTTTGGGAGAAGAAAGGAATGAGAATGGTACTTCCAGAGATGCTAATGGAGGGGACTTCTACAGAAAATGTGAATGAATTTTCTGCTGGACAACGATCTAGTACCTCAGGGAATAAGAAGCAAGGGGAGGAATGCGGAAGGAATGGGGAGGTAGGAAGAGTAGTTCAGGCTCCAGAGAAGGTGAGGCTGAAAAGTGAAGGGAAGTGTTCAGAGGCGGCTTGGAGGTCTAGGATTAGATCTGATCCCCTTCGGGGGCTGTGACCCACGATGACAGATTTCCAGGAGGCTCAAAGCATGGGCTCTGGCCCAGCACTGCCTCGGTGTGGAGAGAGGAATCGGTGCTGTTTCAGTTTCTGGATCAGGCTGAGTCCCTGGTTCAGTCCCACAGGCCTGGAGGTTCCTGGTCCACAGAGGACGAAGCCACAAGAGTTAGCACACATAGTGCGACTGTGCAGATGGTCTGAGATGACTCACGGGACGGAGCATGACTATGACTAGAAAAAGATCACCAAAAGGCACATTCTTACCCAAGGAAGGGGTCGGAGAGAGGGCTGAGAAAGGAGGCACCAGGAAGAGGCCTTGGGGGGAAGTGAGGGCGCAGAAGTGAGTGACCAACTAGTGACCTTTGGAGTCAAATATTTTGATACCGTAGGAGAACAAAGGTGAGCATTGCTGCAGATGACCTGTGTCAGTGGGCCAGGGATCTGGTGTAGACCTGGAAAATAATCATCTTTAATGCAAGAAAGAATAAAACATTCAGTAGAGGCTACAAGATGCTGCCCATTAGGTTGGCAAGTTTAGCAGAGATGTATGCTGTAGAAAAAATGCTCACAGGAGCAGGAAAAATTACAAAAGAAATAATCAATAGGAGGGGAGCCCTGGTCAGGGAGTGGAGGGATATAGTTTAAGAAGTAGGGAGAAAGAAAAATAAGAGAGCCAGGCATGATGGTGAACACCTATAATCCCAGCACTTGGGAGGCTGAAGCAGGAGTATCTCTGTGAGTTCAAGGCCAGCCTGGGCTACACATTAAAACCTTCTCTCAAAAAAAGAAAAAAACAAACAAAAAAGAAAAAAACTGAGGCAATGAGAATGGGGGTTGTAGATTAGAAAGAGTGAAGGAGTGGAATGAAAATTCAAACAGAAGTCAAAGGCCTGGCCTTGACCCTCCAAAAGCATAGGAACTGGGAGTCAGAGAGAGAGCACTAAGAGATAAGAGGGCAAAAATGGGGCCCAAGAGAAACCAAGTCAGTGGGCAGATTCCTTCAGGCAGCACAAGGCAAGAAATGGGATAGCTGTTGATGCTGAGGCCAGGGAAAAATCAAAGAAAAGCTGAGAGACTGCAGTGTTGTCATACACAAAGGAAAACTAGCTGCCAGGGCTGGGGAGAGGGGACCAAAGGGAAACATGGCACTCCCCAAGCCGACCCATACTTCTCCGCAGGGCGGTTTGGGCTCTTCCCTCACCCTCTTTTGCTCTCTCTCCCCTGCCCTGACAGCCAACCTGGGTCTGCAGCCAGAACACCCTGACCTACTATCTACACTGCACCTTGCCCAGCCCGGGCCTCTCCAGGGTCACAGGCAAGAGAAGAGCCCGTCAGAGACTCACGTAGTCACCAGCTCTGTGTGTCCTTGACTCAACTGTGGCCCGCAGCCAGCAATGTTTGGAAATTTCACTGGGTGCTCAGGTAGTCAGTCAGCCAGTAGAGGTGGTTCTCTTCAGCCGTGCTGTGGTCTACAGCTTGGTCTACACAATTTGGGGAGTCCTTCAGAGAAAGAACACACATTTACAAGTACAGAATTAGATTTCAGTGAGATACAAATGCAAAATTAGAGAATCCCTGTGTGTGAGAAAGAATGAAAAAAGAAATAACGGAAATGACCGATTAGAATCATCACCAGGTCTAGGAAAGCAGTGTGACATTTTAAGTTAGTTGTGTGGCAGGCCTCTAATAACAGTTTTGATTGTGTCCTGGTGGTAAACAGAACACGGTCCTTCACAACTCGTGGACATGTTTCCTTGCACTGCAGAAGGTGTGGCACAGAGCTAGAGAGGGAGGGCCGTGAGTTATCCACGTAGGTGCAACTTAAACCCATGGATCTTAAAGTCAGGGAAACTGGAGTTGGTAAGGGAAGGAAATGTGACATGGAAAGGGGTCAGATGCTGTGTAGCTGGCCTTGGAGGCAGAAGAGGCCATGAGCCAAGGAAAGCAGTGCGCCTAGACTCTGGAAAGGCATCAGACCTCCAGAAGGAAGCCCCCTTGGTGGCTTGGTGAAGGTGGGACCGCTTCACTCCTAGGGGACCATGCCCTGCCTAGGCAGCACCATCGCTGTAAACTCGCCTACTGGAAAAGTTGAGACCATTCATTGTGTTTCTGGCAATTCTGAAGCCAAGCCGGGAGAGTGAATTTTAGCAGGAGGAGTGGGGTGGAGCAAGTGGATTAGGTAAGAGCCATCAGTTAACCTGAGGGTGGGACCAGGGAAAGGTCTAGACAGACAGAGAGGTCACTTCCTCTCCTCCCTCATCAGAGAGGATGGGTGTGTCAGATAAACTGCTGCCACCTGTGTGGCCACTACGGGGGGGGGGGGGGCACAGTACACCCAAGTGGCCTCAGCCTCCTGTCACCTTCCCTCTGAGGAGACCTCCAAGCACTGTAGCCTGTCCTCATCCCGGTCCTCGCACGCACAGCACCCCACCTCACTCCACCTGTCCCCCTTGGCTTTGGGGGTTGGTGGGGTCCTAGTTGGGCCAGATGCAGGAAACTGAGAAAAGAGTCCCAGGGTTTCTGGTGACCCTGAAGGACCTGTGATTGCTGTTTCTGTTCTCTCCTAGTAAGTCTGAATGTCACATACACAGGGACAGATGAAAGGCCAGCTGGCTGCACTGTTGCACAGCTGGCCATAGTCAAAGGCTGGAGTAAAAAATGAGGTGAGGGCCGGGGATTTAGCTCAGCGGCTCAAGAGCTTGCCTAGTAAGCATAAGGTCATGAGTTCTGTCCTCAGTACAAAAAAAAAAACACCACGAGGTGAGCCCTGAGTTTCCTCCCTACCAAAGCAGCCACCACAGCAAGGTGGGAGGCTGACAGTGTGGGCTCTGCAGCACCCTCGGAGGCACCGCCCTGGACCTCTCCAGCATCCATTCCGCAACGCTTTCTTTATTCATCCATCTGGAATGAGGACAGCCTGCCGGAACCGGAAAACAGAGCCGACAACCTAATACTGTGCAGCGCAGGGCTGTCCGCAGGGAACAATTGGACGATTTTCCTGTCTAAATGCCTAATCCTGTCTTCCAAGAGCTTATTAGATTTGGAGAGTTGCACGTAATACACTACTTATTTTCACCATAGAAACATGATACATATTTTTAATTAAAAGGGCATCACCTGCCAACGAGCACCTGAAAATGCACCCAACATCCCTGATTATGAGGAAAACGCAAAGTAAGACCACAGTGAGGCACCATTTCACTTCATCAGGATGGCTACTATCACAAAAATAGAAGATCACAGGTGTCAGCATTGTGCTGTCAGTGAGAATGTAAAATGCTATAGCTGCTCTAGAAAATGGTATTTCAGCTCCTCAAAAAGCTGAACATAAAACTATCATGTGATCCAACAGCACAACAGGCTGTATACATATATCCAAAAAATTCCAATCAGGGTCTTGAAGAGATATTTGTATACTCACAGCAGCATTATTCACAATAGCCAAAAGGTGGGGACAGTGCAGATGTTCATCTGTAGATGAATCGATAAGAAAATGTGATGTGTGGAATAGAATGTTATTTAGCTTTGGAAAGGAACTAAAATCTGTAATATGCAACACCGTATGGACCTTGAAGCCATCATCTCAAATGCTAAATGAAAAGAGTCAATTGCAAAAAGACAACTAATACATGATTTTACTGATGTGAAATGTGGTAGTCACTTTGCAGACATAGTAAAAAGAAAGCTGGCAAGGGAAGGGGGAGTTTTGTTAAGTGAGTAGAGTTTCGGTTTAATGAGCTGAAAAAAACTACATTAAAGCTCAGAACGATAAAGTTTTGTTACGTTATTGTTATTTCAATAAAGGAGAACTCTAAGTGAATGTTATCAAACGTCTAAAGAATTTCTGAAGGGCTGCCCAACATTAGGCTGCTTTGTGCACCCAGCTGTCTCAGGCTGCAGTGTGCATGCAAAGGGGCTCTCAGAGGGGAGGCAGCTCAGGGAAGCCAGGAAGCAGGGAGAGGGGCCCAGAGCAGAAGCCTCTGTCCTGGGAAGCAGCCTGAGAGGAAGTTAGGGGGATTAAGGGCACTGCAGTAAAGAACAGAAAGATAGGTCAGTTTAGCTCCTCGTGATAATGAATGGCCTAGTCTTGAAGCTCTAGGAAGCCAGGGTCTAGGCAGTTGAGAATTTTGTACTCTTTGTGGCACATGTATGAGTCACAACTGCCTTAAGGTACATAGAATCGATTATCATAATCTTGGAGAGTGATTCTGCAGGTGGGAGCCACCCTCTGTACCCCACCAGTACAGTACTGGGGATTGAACTCAGGGTCTTTGCACTGAGCTACACCCCAAACCCTTTATTATTTTTTGTTTTGAGACATGCTTTCACTAAATCACTAAGTTGTTTAACTCATGATCCTCCTGCTTCAGCCTCCTAGTATGCTGGGATTCCAGGCACACCTAGCTATGGCAAGCTTCTTAAAATGCAAATTCTGACTAAGTAGGTGTAGGGGCCTAGGACCCTGCATTTTGGACAGGGTCTCAAGAATGCTGAGGGTGTTGCTCTGCAGTTCACAGTCACAGTAGTGAGGGGCTGAAAAATCCAACTAACCAGACAGAAAGTTGGCAGTGCCTAAGAACCATGTGATAGAGAAGATGGTAGTGTCTATAAATGCATCATTCTGTCTCTAGGCTGTAGAGCAAGTGACTCATGTCATAAGCTGTGTTTTGGGGTGAGACAGCTCCTTCCCAAGAAAAGGTATGGGGAGGCTACGCCACATCCTTTGGTTCTCAAATAAGTCACATCTAAGAGTTCTGCAACCAGGTCACTGAGATTGGGGGAGCAGAGTAGACAGCTTGGAGCTGAAGCAACACACTCTAAGTGAAGAGGGGAGATGGCAAAAGAACCATGATCTTGGGGACAGAAAGTGGTAGAGGCATCATGACTGTGTGTGGGGAGGGATATGTATATCAGTATGCACATGCACTTATTTACCTACATATAGATTTCACAACTGCCCAGCATGTGAAGAAGAGAGAAAAGGGAGTAAGGGACATTATACTGAATTTCCAAAAAGTTAGCAACTGAAACTTATAAAAACATTGGCTTTGCCCAGTCAGGCATAGTGGCACACACCTGTAATCCCAGGACTTCGGAGGCTAAGGCAGGAGGATGGCAAGTTTGAGCTCAGTTTGGCAACTTAGCGATTTAATGGGACCCTGCCTCAAAATAAAAAAAACTAAAAAGAGACAGAGAGAACATGGCTCATTACGCAGGCCCTGGAATTCAAGCTCCAGTACTGGGGGGGGGGTTGCTTTGCCCAATAAAGGCAAAAGATTGGTAAATTCATTAACTCATATTTACACAGGATTGCAAAATCATGACCTGTCATGACAGGGCTGGTGAGGCCAGCAGGACAGGACTTACTCCCAGCCTACCACAGCAGTGTGGGTCTTTTTGCTTCTTTTTATCTCTTCAATAAATTAGGAAAATGAGGCCTCTGAGATGTGTCTAAGTTGATGGAAGCAATAAGGGACAAGCTTCTTTTTCTGCTTCTTTCCATCGTGTAAACAGATATGTAAGTTCAATTTTGATCACAAAATTCACGGGGTAAGCTGAAATCACAGATTGAAAATTCATTTGGAATGGTTCAGTACTGTGCACAAAACTCTCCTCCTTGTTAGCCATGGCATGGCGCAGGCTTTGAGGAAACAAAGGTGGCAGAAGTCGAGTTTCATGAACTCAAGAGCAGCTGGCTGGTACCTTCTGGTGGACATAAACGAAAGCTGACCTTTGGGCTCCCTGGCACTCAGTCATCAGAACCCAGGGGTGAGAGGGTTTGTGACTCTGCTTGGACCAGGAGTGGCAGCTGGTGTCAGCTCCAAAGTACACCCTGCACCCTTCTGCAATATTTAACAGGGCACAGCGACCTCTGACTTAACAGCCCATCTCTTCCCCGTGCAGGTACAGTGCTGTTATTGTCTTTTATACTTCAACTCCTTGTTTGGAATTCATACAGACACAGGAGAATCATGGGGAACTTGGGAGTGTGTCTTTCTCTTAATTTTTAATTGGAAGCTCTGCTCATTATTTCACTGTTTCATATGCATTGGTGGGTGAGTAGGTGGTGGCAGCCCTCTCCTTCCATCACACTGCTAAAAGATGGAAAGGGGACCCTCATGCAGTCTACACACCCTGCACCGACACCAGCACGTGAGATCAGCATTGTGACAGCAATCACACCGGCTGAATGCAGCCAGTTTTGGTGGTGGAAATCTGTAATCTCAGCACCCTGGCAGGCTGAGGCATGAGGCTTGCAAATTCAAACTGAGTCTAGGCAACTTAATAACTTAGCCAGACCCTCAAAATAAAGGATAAAAACATGATGGGACTTGTAGTTCAGTGTGAAAACCTTGGGTTCAACTCCCAGTACCACCAAAAACCAAAACAAAGCTAAATCTGAATTTGTTTTCTCCCCATCTCCTGTGTCACTGTTTTTTCTATGGGCAAGTCATGTTGTCAGCCTTCCCAGGGTCCTAGTGCCTGCTGACGTGTCCCTGCTTCCACGACACTGGAAGACGCTATAAGAAAGAGAGGATATTTGCTGTGAAAATAAAGGCAGAACAAATATACAGCAAAAGAAAAGATAGATACTAAGAAGAAGGAAGATAGCTCTTTTCCGAAGGGAAAGAGAGCCAAGAGATGCCAGCTGAGGGGAAGAGAGAAAAGAAAGGAGTTGAGAAAAGGAATGAAGGTGGATTAGGTACCAGCTCCCTAAAATGAACATAATCTTGTGTGCTGCAAACATACACAGAAAATAATCTAAAAAAAAAAGAACACCAAAAAAGCTCTCCCTAAAATACTGAGAATTGCTGAGTTGAAGACATTTAAAATTGGAGATGTTCTGCTTTTCCTCTGTCTAAAAATAGTTCAGAAAAATTAATGAGATAAAAGAGTTTTGGGATCTCTGATTGTTTTTTCCTCCTAAAGACAAAAGTGTGAATCCTCCTTTGCCAGAAGCAACTTTGTATCAGTTCAGAGGTACCAAAGGGCCTGATGAATCTGGAGACAGATGCTGCTACCTCCCAGGTCTCCCTGCTTTACAAGCCTGGAGATGCTGTTCCTTTGTCTTGTTACTATTGGAAGATCTTGTAGTCCTTTGTTAAAATAGTATTTGAGACAGAGTCCTATGCCACTGCTTTGAGAATTTCTTTCCAGAGAGAATTCTTTTCTTCTGTGCAGTGTGTGCTACATTAACAAACTTGCTCGTTTTCCTCCTGTTAGTCTGCCTTTTGTTAGAGGAATGTCCCAACTATGAACTCACAAGAACTGAGGAAAAATTATCATTCTTCTCTCCTTCAAAAATAAGATGAGAAAATGAATACATGCAGAAAATCATTTAATAAAACTTGAGAGACATTCGTGTTTTAAAATTCTTGGTTAGCCAGAAAGAAGAAAACTTCATGAACTTGGTACTAGAAACTTTTTACTATACATTTTATTTATTAGAAAATAAGTAATTCTCACTAGAATAATTGTCATTAAAAGTAAAAAGTAGAGATTTTTCTTGTTGGGAAGGTATTTAGAGAAAATCCTCCTGATACTTTACACCTAAAAATACCAGATACTTTTTATTTACACAGTTATCTAGAAACTCCAAAAGAATGAACTGATTCATGTTTACAGCTATTAAGAAAATTCAGTAAGCAAACCAGATAAAAATTTAAAAAAATATATTTCCTATATACTAGGGAAAAAATCAACTAGAATAAACACAAAAGAATAGAGAATGAAAAATAAGTGTAAGTGGCATTTTACAATATGATGGAGGTACTCTCACATTAAATAGAAAAAAGATGAATTTTGCGGTAAATGGTATTGGAATAATTTGTCAGAAAAATTCCAGAGGAACCAAAGAATTATTTTAAAAAATATGACAGTATTACAAGAATGTATGCCAAAATACCTTTATAATCTTAAAGGCTGGGAAAATTTTCTTAAATAAAGCTTCAAATGAGCAAAATACACAAAGGATAAAGCTGATACTAAATTCAACCACATTAAGATAACAGTAAGCACAACAACAGTAAAATCTTTTGTAAACTAAAAATGTAATATAAACAAAGTTTAAAAAGTGAGGGAGAGAGTAACATATCACACATGCATCAAAAGGCTAGTGTCAAGAACAAGCACCAAATGCCTACAAATGAGTAAAAAACTGAATATAAGATGATCTAAGGACACGATTTGAAAATGTTAAAAAAAAAAAAAAGAAAGAAATACAATGACCTAGAATTATGTAAAAAGAATGTTGCACCTCAATAGCAAGCAGGGAAATTGGGCTAGGGATATAGCTCAGTGGCACAGCACCTGCCTGGCAAGTGCAAGGTCACAAGTTTAATTCTCAGTACAAAAAAAAACAAAAGAAAAGAAAAAAACAAAGGCAGTAATCAGGGAAATTAAAATATTAAAACAATAGATTACCATTTCTATTCATCTAAGTGGAAAAAAATAAACTGCTGGATAAATAGCAAGCAGTGCGGAGGGTAGTGAGGTTAGGGAGGAGCATACATTGGTGCAGGTGTAGTGGATGCTGCTTGATAGGGTGAAAAATTGAACCTATTTCAATCAAACATCCTATGATGGAGCAACTCAGTTGCTTAGTATCTCCTTCAGAGATGAGCCTCGCTTAAGAGGTGTTCCAGCAGACATAAACAGCGTTTCACTGGGAAGACTAAACATTGGAAACAGCTTTAAAAGCTATCAGAATGGAAATGGATAAACAAAAGAATTGCACATAGTGGAATATTATATAGCAGTTAAATAATGTAGCGCTCTAGAATAGTTATGGGGAATCGTGTGAAAGAGTGGGAAAACAGAATGAGAACAAGTAATAAAGTATGCATTGTAGACATATGTGTACCTGAATACGTACAGAATGGCCTGGTGGTAAATGCATCATTCTAGCTGCGTTATGGAAGCAGAGGATTAGGACTGGCAGGATAGCCACGGGAGAATTTACCTGTGTCTATACAGCTTTTTTTATTTTGTAAGAAGCATGTAATCATGTGTATCTCTACAACTTAAAAAGCGATTACCTACAAAAAAATAACTTAGCCAGTTTTGTGATTGTCTATTATGTTTGTTCCTCAATAATTCAGAATCAAGTTGATTGCTTTCAGATAGCCTTTAGCAAAAGCTTTCTGTGAAGGGACAGAAAGTTGATATTTTAGGTTTTGTTTACCATATTGCCTCATCTGCAGTGATTCAGTTAGTTCCGCTGTTGTGAGCAACTTAGTCTTAGTGAATGAACATGGCTGTGTTTCAATAAAACTTTATTTATAAAAATGGCTGGTGGATCAGATTTTGCCTGTCAGCCAAAGTTTGTCAATCCCAGATTTAGATTGTTATAAAGATATTTTAAGTACTTTCGTGTGCAGCAAAATAATCTCTCCTACTAACAGTTGATTAAACAAGCTATCGCCTCTGAGACTTCACTTAGAATACTTATATTCTGGCCATATCATTTGACACCAAGCAGTCATCTCGATGGAGATGATCTAGTCACTGTCTCATCTGAGTAGTGACCACTGACCTTCTCAAGAGCAGAGTCACACAACTGTCTATGTGGAAGGGACAGTTTTGCAGCTGACTCATCAACTTAAATTCAGCAGCTTTGCTGAGGGACCTTATCACAAAGCTTTTGTGGCACCATTGTGCTGTGCTGAGGGGAGGGGAGGGGAGGGAAGGGCCTGGTGGCACTGAGCACCTACAAGAAAGGCTCAGTCTTTAGTGCAAGTGTCACTCTCACATGTAGAGGAAAAAAGCTAAGGGGCCCAAAGCCAGCTTAGCCACAGAGCTGTGCCTGAGTGTGACAGGAGACCCAAGGCGCTCCTCAGAGGTAAGGCCTGTCTGTGCAGCACCAATCCCGCAAGCCTTGCATGTAGGGCTGAGGGCTCCTGGCTCCTACAGCCCAGCACAGTGGTCTTTCCTGGGTCTAGGGAGGCCAGCCCTGTCACAGGGAAGGAACTGCTTGTACATGAAACTCATGGTAAGTCACACAAAGTTGATGCTTCCGCTGTCATGATTTCTCCAGGCAGCAAGGTCAGGCCAGGGGGAAAGACAGTGGAGCTCAATTATTACATGATGGTTTTCACACCATTTTTCAACCTGGGAATGAGGACAGCACCAAAGCCAACATGCTTCATGGCTTCTCATAGGCAAGGAACATTCATGTTCCTACATGCCTCTGGTACAAAGCAGAGAAAAAGAAAAAGAAAAACCATACCTGGTGGGCAGCAACTGCTTTGCTCTGACTTCTCCTTCGTGGTCCACTCTGAAGAATCGGGAGTGTAGGATCCAGGTGAAGCTCAATACACCTGTTGTGGCGGCCTTGTCACAGGTGGGAGTGGGAACCTTGGCTTGGTTTCTTGTATTTCACAGGAGTGAACACAACTTGCAGATCTCCTGGGGGAGACTGAGGTTCCCACTGAAGAAAGGACAGTGCTTCCTCTTGCCACACTAGTCCTAGGCTATTAGGTTCCCTGATATAAGCATAGCTTCTCTCACATCTACAGGTCAGCCCAAGTCTAACGCCGGCTCCCAGTGGCCCCATTTGTCACCTCCAGAGTCCCAAGTCCAGCTCTTGAACTAGTAAACCAGCAGATTACCGTATTCACCCTGCATTATGGCCCCCACTTTTTCCCCTCAGATGTCCACTGTGAAGCCTAGACTGGGAGGAACGATGAAAGTGTCTGCTTTATGATATTCGGGGTAAATTGTATGTGTCTCTGGGCTTTTCACACTAGAGGCAGAGTTCACTTCAATCAAATCACTTCCTAAGCCTGAACCACCTTCCCAGACAGTGTTACTTTGTCCGAAAGTGAATGAAGTTCTGAATTCTGACCAGCTGCTGGGTTTACCTGAAAGGGAGGCAGACACATGGGGAAGAGGCTGTGATGGTGCAGGGGCTGTGCACACTTCATACCAGCCACCCTGCCTCTGGCCTCAGGCCAGAGGCTAAGCAAGGAGCTCGGCCCATGGACGGTTCTGAAAACTCATTCTGCCTCCTGCCAGGACTGGAAAGCACTGAGTCATGAACACCACTGAAGGGAGGTTGCCTTGGGTGTTGGCCAGAGCAGATCTTGAATAAATGAAATACTGCGTTCTGTTTCCAGTGGCAGTCTAGTGTCTGTCAAATGGGGTAGGAAGAGAGGAAGCTGGCAAAGATATAAATCATAAAGCAATAAGAAACATTGAGGGGAACTTTTAAGGATTAAAAGAATGCCTTTCTGCACTGACTGGCATTTCCAGAGGAAAAAAGCATGATTCTAGCTCAGAGAGGGCAGCTTGCTTGTCAGGAGTCCTTTGTGTCACTGGTAAAACATGTAGCTTTCCTATCTCTCGAATCTTGTCTGGCCCACAAGGGCCTGGCCTTATCTCTCTGGTAAGAGAGAGTAAATCATTTACTGAAGAAACAGGGAACTAAGAACAGGCTGCATGCCGGTTGAGGCAAAGGGACCATTTTCATATCTCTGAAGGGATCTTCTGACCTCTCTGCTGCCAGCCCTGACTAGGCTGAACTGCAGTGTTCACCCGAGGCAGGGTTCCCTTCTGAACCAGGTAAGGACATACACTCTCCTAAGAACAGCTGATTGGTGCCCCCAGATGAGGGTCTGAGTCAACCTGAAGCACTCAAGGGGGCTCAGGAGAAATTGGAGTCCCTGATCCCCACATTACTCTGTCTGTTGCAGCAATCAGAAATAGGGAGCTCTAGGGCCACTGCTCAGAAAATAGCAGATCTGATAATCCTAGGGAGTTTCCTTAAGGTGAATTTATGAAGAATTGTTAAAAAAGTATATATATGAAAATTGAGAAAACCAACTAAAGGAGTAAATCCAGGTGGACCCAAAAGATAACAGGTGGCCTTTCTCAAAATTTCTTAGCATTCCTATGGGGTATGGCCAGGGGATGAGATGGAAAACATGGAGGTCACCGTGAGACATCCCAGGGGGACCATCTTCCTTTTTGCCCTTGGGTGGTCACAGAAGCGAGGCACCCAAGGAGTGTTTGTTTTGAAGATAGTTTCTTTTTATCATAGGTAGAAGAGGTGACACAAAATTTTCCTTCCAGGAAATGGCAGGTTCCAGCACACAGGGTGAAGGGTAACACAAAAACCCTAGTGTTCCAGACCCTGTAATAACTCCAAGGTTCCAAAGACAACTCCCGGTGAGACTGGAGCCCCAGTCCCTCTCGATTCAGAATCTGGGAACATGCTCTTTCCCTTACCATGAGTCACACTGCAGAACTTGTTATCTGTGACCTATTCTCTGGCTTGGCTGTAATCTCTGTGACAGTTTTGATCTGGAATGGTCCCCAAAAGCCACATGTTAAAGGCATAGCCCCCAGGATGGCATGGCTGGGAAATGGGGTGTGGGGGGGAGATCTGGTGTGAGTGTTACAGAAAACAGACCAAACATAAGAAGAAATGGCACTGGCACTGAGGAGGTTCAAGAGGTAATTTATTACACTGATTGGCTTGACTGGAATTTCTCCCAAAAAGTCAGCCCCACCTGGCAGGGTTCAGGGCTTTTATGGAGAAGGGAAAAGGGAGGTACAAAGGCAGATTCAGTGCATTATGATTGGAAGGTTTGCTTGGGGTGACATCTTTGGGTTGCTAAAGGAGTCTGAACATCTCAAGTTACATTGGAAGGCTAGCAGTTACACAAAGGCAGTGAAGCAGAGGTAACACAAAGAAAGGAATGTTAGGTTACCTCAGGCTTGCCTGGATGGGTCTGCTGGGCTTTGGCAGGCTTGCTTGGCAGGCTTTTATTTAAAAATTTAAATCCCCTTTCAGGAGGTGTTTAGGTCAATGGGGACACAGAGAGACAGAGGGACCCTGGCCCCTTCCTCTTTCTCTTGCACCTGGCTTACTATCAGGCAAGCATTTTGCTCTGCCATTCCTTCTTGTCAGGATGTGCTGTTCGCGGCAAGCTCAGAGCAAACAAGACCAACCAGTCATGTACTGGAACCTCCAAAGCAGGGAGCCAACACAAACTTTTTCTAAGTTGATTATCTCAGGGATGTTTGATAATGAAAAATGGACTAAAGAAGCCCTTACCTGTCCCTTTAATTACTTTGGGCCACACTGCAGTTTAGCAATTCTTCCAACTATGGTTTTTACTAACACCACTTTGATAGAATTCTCTCAACTATCTTGAGAGAATCTTCTCTGCAGCTCATGCTGCCACAAAACAAAACTCATATTTAGTTTTAATTTATTATTAAATGAGTTACCTTTCAAATGTATGAAACCTCTTAAATGTAAATTTTTTAATTTAAATTTGATGATGACAGGTGTCATGATGAAGATAAATTATGCTTTCACAGCAAAGACATAATTTGGTGTTTAATATACATGGAATTACCTGAAAACTAGGGAGTGATTTGGAATTTTATATTTACTTCTTAATCATTATGATGTATGAGAAGGCTAAAAGGGACTGAGAGGAGGCAGAAATCTGGAATCTGCTGACACAGATCACCTCTTTGTAGCAATATTAATGTGACAATTACTCTTATCACCTGTAGCTGTTAGGTGCCTCTGCTCCACAACGTTGTGGACAAACTCTTGAGAAATGTAAATTTAGTGGTCCAAGGGAACACCTCTAGCCTATGAGATAGATCATTTCCTGGAAAAATTGTGCCTCGTCCATGGAGAGATAACTAGACATGGGCCATATTTACAACTGCTAGGGTTATTAGCCAGTCAGTTGGACCTGATTCTCCTCTAAAATGAGACAGAACCTAGAGGACAGATTAAATAAATTTCAAATAGTTAAGCATCTTAAAGTTGTCACTCACATTTTTATTTTATTTTTATGTAGTACAGTGTATCACTCTTTAATTTTTTTTTGGTAAAAAATATATGATTAGCCACTTAGACCATTTTGAATACACAATTTAAAGTCATTAGTGAAACTTGTGTGATTATGACTGCTATTCATATCCAGAACCTTTTCCCCAATGCAAACAGAATATCTACACCCATTAAACAATATCCCACACCCCAGCTTCCTCCATCCAGGCAGCTTCTAATCTTACTTCGTACTGGTATTGCTATGAATTCACCTATTCTAGATGTTTCGCATAAGTGTAAACATGTGTTTGTCCTTATATGTCTAGCTTACATCTATCGGCATACTGCTTTCAAGGTTCATTTATGTTATGTATCAGAACTTTCTTCCTTTTTATGGATGAATGTCCCACTCTATATACACAGCGGAGTTTATCCATGCACCTTTTGACTTTGATGGATGAGGCAGGTACAAACACTGGTGTGCAAATATCTATACGAGTCCCTGCTTTTAGTTCTTTTGGATGTACCCCTGGTAGGTACCTGATTCCCTAAAATGGGTGTTTCTGTAATTTTGTCCAGTTGCATGTTTTTTTTTTCGTGGACTTCTTCCTTCCAAAGTTAGAATCTGACATCTATATTTTGAAATAAAGTCTTTAATTTTTATTAAACATAAATAAACAGTAAGAAGAGTTTTTGTGGACCTTCCCCAATCCTCCATTGGATTTTCTCATGCTGTCAAATGTTTGTACAAGGAAACACAAGACAGATCCCTTTCAGGGTGCTATAAGACAACTTTTGCTTCCTTCGTCTCAAGATTTGATTTTTATAATAAAAGTTGCCTCCTCTCATGACTTCAGTGGAAATTCCTGAATAATTCTGCATAATATTTTTAGCTTCCTTCTGCTGCTGTGATGTGTAGTAGAAAGAGACTCCTTATTTCAACTCTTTAAATTTATACAGAACATAGGGTACTCATCTCTATGAGGGGACAGGGGGTGAGGTGGGGTGACAGCATATCCACATTCTTTCCATGTCACACCTTTCCCCAAATGAGCTGGGGAAACTTACCCAGCTGGTTAGAGATTGATGCCAACTGGGCTACCTTCTCTGCATTTGTAGGTGTGATGATTTTTCCTTAAAAGCCGGAACATGTCCCACCTACCTCTTTTGCAGTCTGTCCAGTGACGATAGTAAAAGTAGCCAGCTGGTGCTTGCTGCTGTTCACCATATGCCCTGTGCTATTCTAAGTCTTTTACATAAATTAATTGATTACATCCTCAAGACAATCCTGTGCTATACATTCTACAGTTACAGTTTTAGACATGAGGAAGCTAAGGCATAGTGAGATTAAGTAACTTCTGACACTTTGGAATGGGATTTCAGTCCTGTCCTTCTGAGTCTAGAGTCTATTTTCTTAATTTCCATACCTACTACTGCTAAGGTTCTGGCTTGGCTTTTGCTCCATAAAACACGAGCACAGCCAGAGGCCATTCGCTCATACGCTTACTGGCTTGCTGCAGTCCTACTATGATCCTCTATGCAGCTGGCTGCACAAAGTACCCACGTCTTCCCTAGGAATATAATTGCACCCTCATGTGGGTGTAACTCCACTATGGTAGATAACTGAGTAATGGATGGGAGTTAGTAATGGAAGCTTCTCCAGAACCAATATACACACAGACTTTTAATATGTGACTGGGGATTCTGTGCTTTAGGATTTGGGGATCCCCACATTTTGTACTAATAGTTTTTTTTTTTTACTAAGGAAATGCTTTACTCACATGGTACACTTTTTCATTGCATGTTATCTTGTCTGTCTTTAGAAGAAATGTCTTCATGAAAGCCCCTGGGGAACATAGCTCAGTGGGGAACACTTGCCAACCATGTGTGACTGAGACTCTAGAGCTATCCCCAGTGCTGCAAACAAACAAGGCACAAGGATTCACTAGGTCTGATGATGAATGCATGTACAGAAATTCCCACCTCAGAGTCCGTTCACTGGGATTTCAAGTTGTTGTAGACTGAACTAGTTTGTCTAATCCAGGCGCCATGAACACATGACCTTAAATATGAATCCTTTATATCACTATGAGTGTTTACTTCCAAAAGCAAAAGTTAGAAAGTGGTAATTAGTTACTATTATAAGTATAGGTTTACTAGAACCAAGAAAAAATTTTCTCTCCCAGAAAAACTTCAATTAGAACAGCAGATTTTCCTTTTGCCTTAGCTGTTTAAATATAAAACTTAGTTTTAGAAGACTCTATAAGGATAAGGATTTTTTTCTGTTGTTTTTTAAGAAAATACTGGTTCATTACTTATGATCTTTATTAGAAGCCACTTTGAATCCTTTCTCAATATGTATGTTGATTTTATTTTAGGTGCTGGGGATCGAACTCACGACCTCGAGTTTGCCAAACAGATGCTTACGCCACTAAATGTATGTTAATTTTAGTTCATCATCACAGCTGGATAAACTGTGACCAAATCCAGCCTGCTGAATCTGAAAGCAAAATTTCATTGGAACACTACTGGCACATTCATCTATGTTATCTATCACTGTGTATAATTCCAGTGGCAGAGCTGAGCAGCCACAACTTTGACTGCTTGACCAGCAAAGCCTGAAACACACAGTTAACCAGGCCTTGTCCAGAAGCGGTTTGCTATCTATACTGTTCAACCTCCCTGCCCAGCTTCTAGCCTGTGGGCCTTAACTCACTTCTTGATGTTCCTGAAACTTTATTTTGAAGTGAATTAATCTAAAACCTTTACCTAGTTCAAGTTTGCATTTTTTAAAAGAATAAAACAAAATTCAATTGCTTCCTGACTGGTATAGCACTTTTCTGTTTGTCAGTGAGAGGGGAAAGAAAAACCGACCCTAACTCTTATTTTCCCCAGAACAAAGTAAACTCTACAGTTTGTACAACCAGGCATTTTTTTTCAGCTCAGAAAAATTTTTTTCAATTCAACTTTGTTTTCTTTTCTTTTGCAAAAGTAGAATATCATGTGGTTTCTCTTAATAAGAAAGCTGAAGTATAAATACTTTAAAGAGCAAACATATGTATTGCAAACATATCCTTAAAAAATAATAATCATGAGCTCTTCAGAAAAGGAATTTCTGTTGCTTTTAGGATTGGTCATCCAAGGACATTTTCATATTTGTCCTTTCATTCTCATCCCATATTGGACTACCTAAAAATTTTGTCACCAATACCACCAGCTTTATTCTCTGCCATTATACTTCTGTTCTTTGAACAGCCTCCAAATGAACAATGAAAGTTTGTCACTGGATTTTTACTCTTCCATTTTCCTTCTTAGTGAGCATTTTTCCCTTTTCAGCTTGGATCTCTCTGTTTTAGTCTTGCCTGTTTTTATCATTCCCTACTTCAGCTTCCAGGGAGGCCCTTTCTTTTCCCATAAATAAAAACACCACGTAGATGTTCCTTTTCTTATTCCTATATATACATTCTCTGTGATAAGTGTCCCTCTGCCCTGCTTTTAGAGTAATGTACATTTTCCTCTAAAGACTTTACACAGGCTCCCTGTTCACTTTGTGGCTGATGCTTTTGCTTATATAATATTTTTCTCACTTGCCAATCTTTCAGTTAAGAGAGATGTTTGCCAAGGATGATGTCTTTGTTATTTTTCTCTTGTTTCAAGACAAAATACCCGACATCCAAAATTAAGAGAAGAAAGGTTTATTTAGCTCACAGTTTGCAGAGGTTTCAGTCCTTAATCAGCTGGCTCCAAGTCATGGTGGCTTGGTGGAGAACAGCTCATGGCAGTGGAAAACAGCAAAAGCAACAAGAGCAAAAGTGGGAAACAAGCCTTTTATGTTAAACCAGACTGCAGGGATTAGGGAGGTGTTAATCCAATCAGTGGACTGATCCAGCAGTCACTCACCCTTAATCCCAGCACCCTCAATCTCAGTATTGATCACATACTCTAGATTCAGTTGCCCCCAAAAAAGGCCCATCTAAACCTGCATGAGACTTTGGGGGGACATCTGGACCTAAACCATAACAGATGGGCAGATTCCCCTCTAGCAGCACCCTCTCTATGGGTGTTGAGTGAATATGCAGTTATTGTATAGAAGTATCACCGGAGATCTAGGTTTCTGGTATGGGAGCATCACAAGTAGGCCTTCACGAGCATTCTTGTCATGCCTGCTGATGCACATACTTATGCATTTTCTTTTGGAATTACATCTAGGAGAGGAAATGTTGAATACTGGGTGATACACATTTTCAACCTTAGTAGATAATGCCAATGTTCTATGAATAGCAAACCAAAATAAGTTAAATATTCAGCAACATTTCTTTTTGTGATTTAACAAGCGTGTGCATTATCAGTGCAAAATGCTCAAATGAGACATAAGTAAGTTTTCTCTTACACAGAGCATCTAGAAAGCATGAAAGAGAATACAGCTGTTTAACCTGACTAATACTACTGACAATAATTTCAAATTATTGGGAATTTAAGGAAAACAGCACTTTCCTTAGGAATCATATATTAACAAGCCCATGAGAGTTGCACAGCTTGAGAGATGCACAGATGATTAGAATTTTTTAGGTGATTTGTTTAATTTCTTTTAAAAAAAATCACAATCTGAGCTGAGAAGGGTGGTACATACCTGTAACCCCAGCTACTTTAGAGGCTGAGGCAAAAAGACGGTTAAATTCTAGGCTAGCCTGGTAAACTTAGAGAGACCCTATTCAACGTAAAATTTTAAAAAGGCTGGGGATGTAGCTCAGTGGTAGAATACTTGCCTAGTATATGCAAAGCCTAAGATTGACTTTCCAGTACTAAAAAAAGACAATCTGTGCAAATGTTTGAGAGCATGTTTGGGGTTTGTTGTTTTGTTTTTACAAACATTTATTACTAGATCAATGCATCCAAAAAATTTCTATAATATAATGAAACAAAACCCTGGCTTTGAAGTCAGACAGTCCCAGACATACCCTACCTCTGTCACATATGAGCCCTATGTATTCAGATATTTCTTACCAAGGCAGCTGTTTCCAAATTGTAGTACTTAAAAAAAAAAAAGCTTTACACAGACTAGGTTATACCTGAATACTTAATATGTTTACACTGTGAAAACTTGAATCTGTGAAAGGATATAAAACACAAAGAAATTAGTGTTTTTCTCTCTATTATAATGTCCAGTTCTCATACCTCACAATAACTACTTGTCAATCTCTTGCTGATCTTTTAAGAAATGTTCTGCATATGTTGCAGGCATAATGCTACATATACTGACTTGTGTATATCTACATGTATAATATACACATGCATATATTTCCAGCTTTTAAAAACTGCATATACCTACATTACTCACCCAAATATTATGGGACCATCAACAAGAAAGACAGACATGCCCAATAAATCAAATTCATCATCTTTCATTTATGCCATTTTTCAGTCACAAAGACAAGAGCTCTGAGTGTCCTGAAGAATAGTTTTTTGTGGAATATTCATTTGGGCAAAACTGAGTGTAAATGTTAAAGCATTTGTCTTGATTAATTTTCTTATCACTGAGACAAAGTACCCAACACTCAAAAGTTAAAGAAGGAGAGGTTTATTGTGGCTCACAGTTTGTAGAGGTTTCAGTTCTACTTGACTGGCTCCAAGGCAGGGTGGCATGGAAGAGTGGTGTCACAGAGGAGAAACAGTCCTTGGCAGGCAGAAGGCAGCATGGCATCAAACTACTAGTGAGTGACTTCTTTTGGTCCCTTAATATTCTATCCAGGTTACCCACTGTTGTGGTTTAAATGTCCCCAAAAGCCTTATAAAGTCATAGAGGCAACTGAATCTAGCTTTGTGATTGGTTCATTGTCTAGGATTGGTGGGATTGGAGGTGTGAGTGCTGTACCCACCCAGGGGCAGATAGCTGACATACAATATAGGGGAGGGAAGGAGGTGTACTTTTCTCCTTTTGCACTTTTGCTCTCGTTGCTTGAGGCCACCATGAACAGTTGCCCCTTAGCCACACCACCCTGCCTTGGAGCCAGCTTGAGTATGGACTGAAACTTCCAAAAATTGTAAGTTAAATAAACTTTTCCTTCCTTCATTTTGGGTATGGAGTATTTTGTCTCAGTAACAGGAGAAAAGTAACCAAGTAACCAAGACAGAATTTGATACGAATGGAGTGAAGTTGTTTCTGTAACTATCTGTTCATGTCAAACATTGAGGCAGTGGAATGGCTATTGTTGGGGGCTTTTAGCCAGATTTATGTTGCAAAAAAAGCTCAGCAGGGTGATTTTAAACACTGTGAGTTTGGCTAGAAAGCTGTGGACTGTAAAGATAAGAGTTGAGATCTTGATTGCTGAAAAGAAACAGGAAACTATAAAAGATGGCCTGTGGGCATCATAGGAAGAGGAAGTGGGTCTCCACCCTTTGAGGCCTCAAAACTGCGAAAGTGAAAGACTTTGCTAGGAGGAGAAAGCTGCACCATGTTCCAGAGTGGTGGCAGAGGTGCCAAAACGGTGGCAACCACATCAGGTTCCAGAATGGTGGTGTCATAGAGAATCTGTTCCTCACAATCAGGTTTAGAGTGCTCAGTGATCCAGGCACTCGACCCCTACAGCTATGAAAGAGGAAAGCCTGGCTACTGCTCCACCTGGCAGCAGACCTTGGCAACATCCACATAGTGCTGGTTTTAAACACATGCAGGGAATATACAACTTCTGAGGTTAAAAAAGTTTCTACCCCTATTTCAGAAGGCTTGGGAAGCCAGGCAGTGTGCCCCTGAGAAGGCAGTGTGTGAAGCTGTGAGTGTGATGCCAAAGGTGCAATGGAGAGCCCACAAGTTTGGAAAAGCCCCTGAGGAAACCTGCAAGGAGCAAGCAACATGGGCCTAAGAGAGAAGTCATGGGAGCTAAAACCCCTGGAAGTACCATGGGGGTGGAGTCATTCAAGCCTTTTGGAGCTCATAACCAGATTGCTTCAGATACTGAGCATGAAACTTCAGGATTTATTTGCCCTGCTGGATTTTGGACTTGTTTTGGTTTCAATCCTTTGTATCCCCATTTGTACCTTTGGGAATGGGAATGTTTATCTTGTGCCACTGCATCTTGGAAGTGCTTAACTTTGTTTTCATTTGTATAGGAGCTTATACCTAAGAGTTAGCTTTACATCTTGGAGGAGACTTGGGGCTTGAACTTTTCAGCAGTGCTGAAACTATTAGAACTTTGGCAACTGTTGGAGATGGACTAAATGTCTTTTACATAAAGAATGTACATGAGTCTTTGGCGCCCAGGGGCAGAATGTTATGGTTTGTGTCTAGGTGGCCCCTCAAGCCTCATGCAGTCATGGAGGTGGCTGAATCTAGTGTTTGTGATTGGTTCTTTGTCTAGCACTGGGACTGGTGGTGTGAGTGCTGTGCCCATCCAGAGCAGGTAGCTGATGTACAATATAGGGAAGGGAAGGAGATATACTTTTCCCCTTTTGTACTTTTGCTCTTGTTTCTTGAGGCCACCATGAACAGCTGCCCCTTAGCCACACTACCTTGCTTTGGAGCCAGCTGAGTATGAACTGAAACCTCCAAAAACTATAAGCTAAATATATCTTTCCATTCTTTTGGGCATCAAGTATTTTGTCTCAGCAACAAGAGAAAAATAACCAAGATAGAATTTGATTGTTATAGATTAAAAACTAGTGGTCAACATAACATCAGCTGAGTTAAATCAGCATGGTGCTGAGCATAGATGGCCCACCTGAGAAAAGTTGCCAGCATAAAAGGAGATGTGGAGAGGAAGAGTGACATGTTGTGGGTTCTCCCAAGTGCTGTTGTTTAGAGCCATTGGTTCTTCTAGAGGAGCTTGTCATGGCTAGCTTCCCTGATATGAATTCAGCCATTATCATTGGAGGAGCTTGGGACTTTGTTGCTGAGAATGGCTGAAGTTCACTTTGGGGAAGCATCCTTATACTGAGCATCACTTCCTGGCTCCAGAGGGGAAGATTTGTGCAGTTTAATCTCCAGGAGAAACTTGTCATGCTGGCTTCCTGATATGTACTTGACTATTATCATTGGAGGAGCTCAGGACCTCATTGTCACTGAGGATGGCTGTGGTACTTTTCAGGGGAGCCCTGGTCTTTATTTTGAGCATTGCTTCTTGGCTCCAGTGCAGAACGCTTAGCCTGCTAGCACAGATCCTTCACCCTACTGTCACAGACTTTGTAGCTTCCACTGCTGACCTCTGGGCCTTCCCAGAGCAGATTTGTAAAACAGACTTGCATGAGTCATTGTTGTGGGCTCTAGACCTCCAGTAGAACTCATGGGAGGCATTGTCATGGGCTCTACGTCTTCAGCTGGACTCATGTAGGACGCTGCTGTGGGATCCAGGCCCTCAACTGGATTTTCTGGGTCTTTAGTGCTGTGGCAGATTTCCTGTATTTTCTTGTATTTAACTCTGGGTGACCATCATAAAATATAAATTCTGTGTCCTGTATGTAATCATTTTCCTTGCAACCTCTGACTATAACACCTACCTTTAGGAAATAGCACCCACACTCAGAACTATGTGAAATCAATCACACCCTTAATCTCAGCATCATGCACTCTAGGTCCAACCACCTCTGAAAAAATTCTCACTTATAATTCCATGCAGCTTGCAGGGAACATCTAGACACAAGCCATAACAGTATTCATAGTGTATCTCAGTCTCTTTCCATTGTACTTTGACTTAATTTACAATCTTTTTTTCATTGTCTTTGTTGGAAAAGATTGTATATACTTATGTACCTCATGCTATTTTAAATGATGTATACATTGTAGAATGGTTCATTTGAGCTGATTAATGTGCAATATTCACATACTTAGCATTTTGGTAGTAAGAATAAGTTTTTCTCTTAGTGATTTTCAAAACAAAATAATTATTGTTATCTGCAGCTACTAGGTTGGGCAATGCATTTCTTAGATTATTCTTCCTATTTTTCTTATATTTCCTATTTTCCTTATTTTTCTTTTTTTGGTACCAAGGATTTAATTCACAACCTCATGCCAGCCGGGCAGGCCCTTGTACCACTGAGCTATATCCCTAGCCCTGAAAATTTTTATTTACTTGACAAATATCTCCCCAGTTCTTACCCTGGTAGCCGCCTTTCTACTGTCTACTTCTATGAGCTCAGCTTCTTTAGATACCTCAGATAAGATAGATCATACACATACATACATACATACGTGTATAGTTTTTGCTTGGCTCATGACATTTATTCTGGTATTTCTGTGTCTGGCTTATTTCATGTAGTGCAATACCCTCCAGATTTAGCCATCTGTCACAAAAGGCAGAATGTTCTTCTCTTTCAAGAAAGGATAATATGAACCAGGAATGGTGGTGTGTGCTTGTAACCCCAGCACTAGGAAGGCTGAAGCAAGAGGATTACTGTAAGTTCAAGGCAAGGCTGAGCTGCATAAGTGAGTTCAAGGGCATAGCAAGATCCTGGCTCAAAAAAAATTGGATAATATTTTCTTTATTCATGCAATAACAAACACTTAAGTTTAGTCTGTATCTTTTAAGATACTGTTGCGATGATGTATATATCTCTTCATACTGACTTTATTTCCTTTGGATGTTTATCAGTTGGGGTGAGCTGCTGGATTCTATGGTGGTTCTAGTTTCAGTGTTTTAGGAGCCCCCTGCTGTTCTCCACAGTAGCTGTACTAATTCACATTCCCACCAACAGTGTTGCAAGAGTCCTCCTTCCCTTTTTCATGCCCTCTCCAACACTCAGCATCTTTCATCTTCTTTCATCTTCTTTATACAGGTCATCATCAGGTGTGAGATGCTATCTTGTTAGAGTTAAAATCTGCATTTCTGTAATGACTACTGATATTGAGAATTTTTTTTTCCTATATCTATTGGCCAATTGCATAT
The DNA here is from genome assembly GCA_004027455.1 of Hydrochoerus hydrochaeris. Classification (NCBI taxonomy): domain Eukaryota; kingdom Metazoa; phylum Chordata; class Mammalia; order Rodentia; family Hydrochaeridae; genus Hydrochoerus; species Hydrochoerus hydrochaeris. The sequence goes on from PVLA01000005.1 coordinate 912,809, forward strand.
TTTCTTTTGAGAAATGTTTACTTGGGGCCTTTGTTCATTTTTAAATTGCACTATTTGTTTTCTTGATATTGAGTCAAGTTCAGTGTATACTTTGGATATTAACACCTTATCAGATGTGGGGTTTGTAATTTTTTTTTCTAACCTGTTGTTTCTTTATTGTTTTTCTGCATAGAAACTTTTTAGTTTGAAGTTATCTAAGTTGTCTGTTTTTCCTTTGTGTGTGTGTGTGTATGGTGTTTTTTTTTTTTCTTTTTCTTTTTCTTTTTCTTTTTCCTTTTGTTGCCTGAACTTTCAGGGTCACAGCTCTTTAAAATTACTTTACCAAACAATGATCTTTCCCCTATGTCTTATTCTGATAATTTTATAATTTTGGGTCTTAAGTTTAAGTATTTAATCCCTTTTGAGTTAGTGTTATACCTAGTGTAAGATAAGGGTCTCATTCCATTCTTCTACCTAGAGAGATCCAGTTTTCTCAACATCATTTAATGAAGAGGTTTTTCCCAGTGTGTCTTCCTGGCAACTCTGTGGAAAACCAATTGACTATAAGTGTGTGTTTATCACTGGGCTCTGTGATCTGTTCCAGTAGTTTATGTGTCTTTTTTTCCAGTACCATGCTGTTTTGATTACTATTGCTTTGCAATAGATTTTGAAGCCAGGTAGTCTTTTTGCTTAAGATTTACTTTAATTATTTGGGATCTTTTATGGTCCCATTCAAATTTTAGGGTTTTATTTTTCTATTTCTGTGAATAATGCCATTGATATTTTGATAAATATATTAAATCTGTAGCTCATTTTAACCGCATATTGTCAGTTTTCCATTACTGTGGCAGAATACTCAAGATAATCAACTTAAAAAGATGAAAGGTTTATTATCCACATTGGTTGGCCCTACTAGTTTTGGGCTTGTGGTGAGGAAGTATACCATGACAGCAGCATGTGGCTGAGGAAACTGCTCATCTCTTGGCAGATAGGAAGCAAAGGGAGAGACAAGAAGAACTCAGAATCCCAATGTCCCCTTCAAGGACACATCCCCAACAATGTCATGAGCTGGAGACCAAGCTGATAACATATAGGCTTTTGAAGTAGACTCTGTGGAGTTGAGAAGGGGCTCTGAGATTAGAGATACAGAGGAGAGATAGAGAGATAGAGATGGGGAGGGGAAGAGGAAATAAATATGTAAAGTGGGAATGCAGCAATTCTTCAAGACAAGTGTATTTATTATGCATTCCAAACATATAGTATTAAAAGATTTTGAAAAACATTAGGTTTTGAGGGAAACGTACCCAAACTACAACATGTAGTATGGACATTTAAACAATATTAATTTTGTCAATCCATGAATACATAATATCTTTCCATTTATTTATGTCTTCAATTCTTTCATCAATGTCTTCTTGAATTCAATGTACAAGTCTTTTCATCTTGATTAAATTTATTCCTATTTTATTTTTATTTTTTTATTTTTAAAGTAGTAAAATATCACAGAACAAGATGGAACAAAGTCAATTGAGACAGTGCAGTGAAATTGGTACAGAACTTCACAGCACGTTACTGGGATAACAGTAATAGGTACCATACTATATCTTGTTTTCTTCACAATAGTTATTCTTTCAATCAGGTATAGCAAAATCAAAAGAAATACAGAACATTATAGAACTTATCAAAACAGAATATTCAATAGAGCAATAGCATTAATCAGAACAAAGCAAAACAGTGATAAAAATATGTATTTTCAAAAAGATGGTAGAAGGAAATCCCCTTTATTTGCTATATTGCACATAGTCAGCCTCGCAAGAGATGCTCAGATCTCTGGCTCCCACTTGCAGGGGGGGATATGTTTGATGTTCCAGTAGGCTCACAACCACTTACCAGGGTGGCGAGCTGGTTGCTTGGTTTCCCAGCACCCTAAGTTCCAACACGGCGCAAATTTCAGGAGACACTGATGGTTCTTGCCATGGGGTGGCTGCGGCTTGCCAGGCCACAGCCGCTTACCAAGGTGGCAAGCTGGTTGCTTGGTTTCCCAGCACCCTAAGTTCCAACATGATACAGATCTCAGGAGACGCTGATGGTTCTTGCCCTGGGGTGGCCATGGCTAATTTATTCCTATTTTATTTTTGTTTTGAAGCTATTACAAATCCGATGTTTAAAATTTCCTGTTTTGGATAGTTTATTCTTAGCATATAGGAATAATGCTCAATTTTTGTATGTTAATATTGTCTTCTGCAGCTTTACTAAAAGTTCTAACAGTTGTGCGTGTGTGTGTGTGTGTGTGTGTGTGTGTGTGTATACAATGTTTAGGGTTTTCCATATACAAAATTGTGTCATCTCTAAACAAGGGCAATTTATCTTCTTTTGTTCTAACTCAGATACTTTTTATTTCTTTTTCTTGCCTAATTGTTCTGCATTGGGCTTACAATGAGTAGACATGATGACTGTGTGTTGGGAGCCATTGAAACTGGAAATTGAATACACATGCAGGGCTGCTGCATTGCTGGGGCAAGATAAAATCACAGCTGAGGACACCTGGCCCCAACTCCAATTAACTTACTAAACACTGTAGCTGCAGGCATTTCACTCCTGTAGTGAAATGCAACATGGAGAGCTTCTCATAAGATACTTCTCCTAAATTAGACATAATTTCTTACCTGGAAAAGCCCTTGAACCACTCCCAAGATCTGTTCAGTGTCACTCTAACTCCTAATTTGAATACTAGATAAATACAGGCTGACCAGAGACATTCCTTGTCTTAGCTCTCAGTCTCAAACCCTGCAGAAGGGTTTTAATTCTCCTGGAGCCCTAAAATCATACTATTTATCTCATTTATTTAAGCCTTCACTGTACACTCAGTTGGGAGACTGGGGATCTAGGCCAGGTCCCTGATAACTGTGGACATCTTTGTCTTGTTTCTGATCTTGCAGAAAAATATTCTAATTTTTCACTAGTATGATGTTAGTCGGGGCTATCATGTGTGCCTTTTATTGTGCTGATATACATTCTTTATATATGTCATTTGTAAGAGCTTTTTAATAAAAGGATATGGAATTTTTTCAAACACTTCTTGATGTTGAGATTATTACAATGATAAAGAGACTTTTAGTAGTCTCTTACTAAGGCGTGTTGCATTCATAGGTTTGTGTGTATTGAACCATTTTTGCATTCCTTAGATAAAGCCTATTTGACCATGGCGAAAGATCCTTCCAGGGTGCTGTTGAATTCAGTTTGAAGTATATTTTTAAGTGTATTTGTATTTATTGGCTGATAATTTTTTTTTTCTTACAGTATCCTTTTCTGGCTTTGAAATAAAGGTAAGGCTGGCTTTGTAAAAGGAGTTTGGAAGTATTTTTTTCCTCTTCAGTTTTTTGGAAGACTTGAAAAAAAATTGGCATTAGTTCTTCTATACATGTGTGGTAGAATTCTGCAATGAAGCCTGGGCTCTTCTTTGTTGAGAGACTTTCACCACTGTTTCTATCTCCTTACTTATTAGTGATCTGTTCAGATTTCATCTAACTCTATGATTTATTTAGTTGTGACAGGCTGCATGTGTCATGTAATTTACCCATTTTTCCCCAAATCATGTTGTTTAATTTCCAGGTAATTGTGAACTTTCTGAAATTCCTTCTGTTACTGATATCCAGTTTATGTAACTGTGACTAAAAAGATATTTGATATGATTCCACTGTCTATAATTTATTAAGATTTGTTTTGTGGGGCAGGGCACAGAACCTGCCTGGTAAGTGTGAGGTCTGAGTTCAATTCCCAGAACCACAAAAAATTTTTTTTTGTTTTGTGGCATAACATATAATTTATCCTAGGGAATGATCTGGTTGTGATAGTGAAGAATGTGTGTCCTGCAGCTGTTAGAATGTTCTACATGTGCCTCTTAGATCAACTTGATTGTCCAACTTTTTGTCTTGCCTGTGCAGCACTGAGTGAAGAGGGATTATCTTGGGTTTCATTTAAACATATAATACAAAGAAACAGCCAGACATGCCCCATGTGCCCACTGACTACCATCTGGGATGCTTGCTTCCCCCAAGTAATCAATGCAGGCCAGGAGAAGCAGGCAACCACAACCTGTGCCCCCACTGACCACCATTAAGAACACTTGCTTCCCAAGTGCCCAGGCAGCAAGCATGGGCCTGGGTAATCAGCCAGACACACCCATGTGTACCTACTGCCATTTGGGGAGTTCCAGTGTAGCTGTGCGGGATGGGGAGAAGAATCAGCCCCAACCCCACGTACCTGGGGCTATCGGGAAGCCTTAGTGTAACTGCTTGGGTCTGGAGAAGCCTGCCCTGCACCCCACCACCTCCCTGGGAACCTGGGTTCAGAGAAACACAGGTACCTAGCCCATTCCACTACACCATGGATAGGCAGCCAATGCAGGAAGTGCCTAGGACCCCACAATAGGCTCATCCGAAGGGACCCAGGAAAATGTCAAGATGAAGGAGCAAAGGGTAATTTTAGACCTCTAGACCACACAGAACAAGTCTAGGAGACATAGATACAGAAGAAATTGGAAGTCATACACCTGAAATTTCTGAAATGATAATAAATGAACTCATCATGAGGCTGTAAAAGAAATCAGATCAGAAATAATATCTCATGTAAAAGAAGAAATTACAACCATAATGAAAGAATTGCTGAGCATATCTATAGAGGACATAGATTTTTTTTAAAAAGAACATAGGAAAATGATGGAAACCTTGAATGACTAATATAGGAAAGAATTAGAATGCATGAAACAGATTCAAAGAGATATCTAGAAAATTAAAAACTCCATGGAAAACTGGCAAAACCACTTAAATGAAGCTTAATATAGACTTTTAGACCTTGAAGACAGGATTGCAGTTAGTGATCGTGAAAGGAAAATCTCTTAAAAATAACAAGGTACTAGGAAATAATTTAATTACTGGAAGATGATGCAAAGAAAAATAATTTAGGATTGATAGGTGTCAGCAAAAAAGCAGGAGTTAATACAAATGACATAAAAAGACTATTTACAGCAGTTATAATGGAAAACTTTCCAAGCATGGAAAAAGGACCTGACATATAGATAAGTGAGGTATACAGAACTCCAGCTAGCCATAACCAAAATAAATCTACACCCAGACATATAATAATCAAGATCCCAGAAATTCAACACAAGAATAGAATATTAAAAGCTATTAGAGAAAAGAAACAGATCATCTATAAAGGAAAACCCATTGGAATCAAGACAGACTTCTCGACACAAACTATCAAGTTAAGAAGAGCTTGGAGTGAAGTATTTCAAGTCATAAAAGAAAACAACTTCCAACCCAGACTCATGTACCCTGCAAAACTATCTTTCAAAAGTAATGGAGAAGATACTTCCATGACAAAGAACAACTGAAGGAATTCATGACCAACAAACCAACCCTACAAAGAGTACTGAAGGATATTATAAAGACATAAAGATGATCACAGTTCCAGGAATAGAGTGGGACCGTCAAGCAGGGCTGCCAATTGAACAGAGGGGGAAAGTAGGGAGCCTATAGCCAGAAAATAGAATGGCAAAGATGGGCCAATGCATGCTGGTTGTAACCATTTGTATAGATGGCCTCAATTCACCAATAAAAAGAAACACAGGCAGTATGGATCAAGAAACAAGATCCATCAATGTGCTGCATACAAGAAACACATTTAACTCATCAGGAAATTCATAGACTCAAAGTCAAAGGAGAGGAAAAAATGTTCTATGTGACAGAAAACCAGAAAAAAAGCAAGGGTAATTTGCCCATCAACCACAGAATGGATAAGAAAGATATTCTTATACAATATAAAGCTGCTCAGCTATAAAGAAGGATAATCTCAAGGCTCTTGGAGGTAAATGGATGCAACTGGAAATCACATTCATGGATGAAATGGTTCGAACTTACATGGGTGAGCATCATGTTGTTTCTCTAGTATAAAAACCTGAAGGAGTTAGTGGGACCCAAAATATACAAAACATATTGTGAAAGTGCAAGAAGAAGAAACATCTGAAAAGGGAAGGTGGAGCCAGATCACCCTCCCTGTGAGTTGGCAGAAGCTTCGCTGAGTCTGGGAGGAGCTCATCAAGAAGTCAGTTCACTCATCTGGTAAGCCATACAAACCATGCAGGGCTCAAGAAAGAGAAGCCAGATCACCGTCCCCATGAGTCAGCAGAAGCCATGCTGGTTCTGGGAGAGCACATCAAGAAGTCAAATCACCCTCCTCATGAGCTGACTGGCACATGGATTGAAAATCAAGAAATCCCTTCCCTGCATCCAGCTGGTTTGGAGGACAGGCTGAGTTGATAGCAACTCAGGTATAAAAACAACTAAATGCCTGGATTGTTTGATTGACTTTGCAGGTCTAAGGCTGGAAGTCTGAGCATCTATTAGGAGGATAACAGCATGCAATATAACAGATACAGGGGGTTTTCTTCTGTCTTGTTTTTGAAATCCAACATTGTTCTCACTGTTTTGTTCTGATTTATTGTTTTGTTTTATTCAATGTTCTGTTTTGATTAGTTTTATTATTTTGTTTTATTTGATTTTACTATGTCTGATGGACTGGACAACTATTGTGAAGATAAGTTACATTATGGTAGCCATGTTGATTTCCTATTATCCTGATTCAAAGTTCTGTACCACTTTCATTACTTTGTTTTGATTGGCTTTACTCTGTTTTGTTTTGTTGGGTTTTATTCTCTTTGAAATAAAAAAATAAAAATAATAAAAAGGAAAGGTGGTAGCCACTGTTAATTTTCCCATTATCTTGTTTTGAAGTTTTCCTTTGAGATTATCAATGTCATTTTCATTGTTTGGTTTCATTCTGTTTTGTTTTGTTTGATTTTTATTATATCTGATTATAAAAGCAGCTATTTTGAAGATGACAAGATACCTTATGGTAACCATTGTTGATTTCCTGTTAGCTTGTTTTAAAGTCCTGTATTGTTTTCATTGTTTTGCTTTGATTGGTTTTATTCTGTTTTGTTTTGTTTAATTTTATTATGTCTGATGGTATGGGCAACTATTCTGAAGATAAGAAGAGGCATTATGATAGCCATTGTTGATTTCCTACTATCTTGTTTTGAAATCCTATATCACTTCCATTGTTTATTTTGACTGGCTTTATTCTGTTTTATTTTGTTTGGTTTTTATCCACTTTAAAATAGAAAAAAATATAGTTAATGTATAAAAAATAAAACTTCCTTCTTTGTATTTTACTAAATTTTTTAATAATACAATAAACCTAATTTATTAAACTAAATACACAGAATTACACATCTGCTTAATAAAAACTCTTGTCTTCACAAGCACATAGTTGTGTAGGGTAGCTGAAATACTATTATTGGTAACTACTGTATTTTACTCTCCAAGTTGCATAAACAGAGGCAACTATATGTGTGGGTTTCTGTTTGACTCACTGCACTCTGCCCTACTCCCTCCAACCTTCTGCAGTCAACTACATAGTCCATGTGCAAGCACCATGCAACCATGTGGTCATAAAAATATTGCTAAAAATCACATAATAATTTTAAAAGTTTATGGTATTCCTGAGGTCACATTACTAGTAGCTCATGGTTGCGTGTGGCCCTCAAGTTGAACACATTTTAACACCTGTGTATTTTGAGCCCTTTTGGTTTTCTGTCTGGGTGATCTTTCTGTTGCTGAAGGTAGGTCATTGCAGTCCTCTGTTCTTTTAGGATTACCATATATCTCTCTATCCATGTTTATATATTTAACTGCTCCAACATGGATGTGTATGTATTTATATTTGTTATTATTTATAGCTGTTATAGCCTTTTTTTTTTTTTTTTTTTGTACCAGGGATTGAACTCACAACCCTGAGCTTGCCAGGCAGGCACTTGTGCTGCTGAGCTAAATCCCTGGCCCATAATTGTTATATCTTCTTGATGAATTAAAGATGTAATAATATTTTAGCATCTTTTGTCTCTTTTTACAGGTTTTGATTTAAAATTTATTTTATCTGATTTAAGTGCAGCAGTCTCTGCTGTATTTTATTTTCCATTTACATTGAATGTCTTCTTCCATCTCTTTACTCTCATTCTATGTGGGTGTTTGAACCAGAAGTGTGTCTCCTGGAGGAAGCACATAGTTGGCTCTTGGTCTGTTGTTTGTTTTCTAATCCAGTCAGCCACTCTGTTGTCTGACCAGAGAATTTAATCTATTTATAGTCAACTTAACTATTCATAGGCAAAGACTTCTCTTTTTTTTGAGACAGGGTTTCGTTATGAGATCAGGCTGAGGTACTCAGTATGTATCCTAGGCAGGCCTTCAACTCGTGGCCATCCTCCTGCCTCAGCTTCCCGAGTGCTGGGATTACAGACATGTCACACCATGAATTGTTTTCTGATTGTTTTGTAGCCCCTTTGTTCCCTTCCTCTCTCCTGTTTTTATTGTGATTAGATGATTTTCTCTAGAAATATGCTTTGATTTCTGCCTTTTCATCTGTTGTATTTCTGATGGTTTTCCTTTGAGATTATCATGATGCTTACAAAAAACATAGTTATAACAGGCTATTAAAAGCTGGTGACAATTTTAATCACATACAAACTCTATATTTTATCCTCTCCTCCCTAATACTTTATGTTTTGATGTCACCATTTACATCTTTTTATACTGAGTTTCCTTAATACATTATTGTGGCTGTGATTACTTTTACTGCTCTGCCTTTCATCTTCTTACTAAAGACATAAGTGATTTATGTACCCACATTACAGTACTAAGAGTATTCTGAATTTAACTGTGTACTTACTTTTGCCGCAGAGTTTTATACTGTAATATGTTTTCACATTACTAATCATAAAGTGGCATATTATGTAAAACTATAAAACCAATGTGTAGCCTACCAAATTAAATGCAAGATACTCATCATTATAAACACCACCCAGGTCAAGAAACAATATTTCATAAACTTCCACTTACCCCTTCCCAAACTCACCCTCTTCCTATACCCCCCAAAAGTAATTATTCTGATTTTTAATGGATTTTTAACTGTAATCACTTTTTGCTTTTCATGATATCTTTACCTTCTTGATATGTATTCCTAAGCTTCACATTTTAGCTCTGCTTGTTTTAAACTTTATACAATTATGCTCACACTGCAGATTATTTTTTAATTGACTTATTCTGATACATATTTTATTTATGAGATTCATTCATATTGTTATAGTGAGCTCTATGTCATTCATTTTCATTATTGTAGAGTAGGGAGTGAGGCTCTTTTTCTGCACAGGGCCTGAAAGTAAACATTTTAGGTTTTATGGGCCAAAATATATCCATCCAACAGGAGATAAAAGAAATTTCCACAAAATGTTTATAGATAAATATAAAATTTCATAATAATAATCACCTATAGCTTGTTGTATGTAGTACAAGTCTACCAATTAGAAGAACATAATTTTTTTTCCTAATTAGTGTTCAGACATCAAAGTTGACTGCAACATTCATTGCCAACAGCGACGTGTGCTAAGCTTTTCCTTTAGCTCATCTCATCCCAATCTCATATTTGAAAGTGTCCTTTTTCAGATAAGCACTGCCAATACTCACATCAATCTATGAACATAAGTCTTTAATTGTGCATATTTATTGCTTGGGAAGCATTTGTGGAATTCTACTAGAGTGTTTTCTTGATATTTACCTTTTAGCATGGTGTTACAATGCTGATTAGTCACTATCAATGAGAACTAGGAAGACTTGCCTCCATTGCACCGTTAAATGAAGTCTGATTTATGGAAATTTTCTTTGTATTCATTTCGAGACCTGAAAATGCTGCAAGACATGTAATTTAAGGTTAAAATGTTATGAAGTCTGCTGCAAAGGCTAATTTCCAAAGTCATTCAGTATTTATAACAGGGTGGTTTTTTTTGTTTTGTTTTGTTTTGTTTTTTCTTAGAAAAAGTTCAGTCTTGGTTCTGAGCTTAAAAATCATACTAAAACTTTAGCACTCTCAACCAGCCGGTGTTAGTGTGCTATGTCAAGTCAGGATATTAAGGCTTCTATTTCTGATTACAACACAACAACAATAACAACAAAAATCATGGAACTGACTATATTGAAACATAAAATAGGTGAATTTATACCACTGATACAAGCTGGTTAAAGAACATATGATAGATTCAAACATTCCTCAATGAAAAGAAAGGTATCTACTAGAAACCTAAAGTAGATATTCTGTCAGAAATTCAGTCTTACATTTGGGGACCTCTGGCTCCCAAGCTATCATGCCAGCACACACAGATGATTAAAGCTCTTTTGGGTTCTGTTTCTCCTGGCAAAGACCCTCAGCCATTGGGAAGGCTAATTCCTAGCCTGTGCTCAGACTTGGCTCAATATTCCCAGGGAAGAAAATAGGTAACAGATAGTATCAGATCACTTAAGAAAGGCTTTGAAAAAAAAAAAAAAAGATTCTATTCTTGAGGGCCAGGATTAGCTCAGTGGCATAAAGTGCCTGCTTGGCAAACATGAGGTCATGAGTTCAATCCCCGGTACAAAAAAAAAAAAGATTCTATTGGGCCGGGGATTTAGCTCAGCAGCATAAGCACCTGCCTGGCAAGCACGAGCTCATGAGTTTGATCCCTGGTACCAAAAAAAACCCCCAAAAAACAACAAAAAAGGCTTTTTTCCAGGATTTTAATTCATCTTCTCCCTTTATTTCCACAGCTCTCCAATGTCTTTTAAAATGCCAATTATAATGTATCCATGATTTTTTCTAATTATGGCACCAAGAGATGAAGCATCCTACCTACACTAGTAAGACAAAAGCCTGTTTTGTGTCATTAATTTGTTATTTTTGTTATATTCTGCTTATTTTGGGGGAGTCTAATTCAGTGTTTCTTTTTAAATTTCTTTCTTTTTTCAATTTCTTGAAAAGGATTTTTTAATCTTATTTTCAGCTTTTCTAATAAATACCTTTAAGAGTACAAATTTACACATAAGCTGCTTTGGCAGTACTCTGCAAATTTGATGTGTGACATTTTGGAGTTTTTCAGCTCAAAATATTTTCTAGTTTCTGCCTTTATTTTTTTGTTTAATAGGTTATTTATAAATAGCTTATTAATATGTTATTTATAAATAGATTATTTATAAATTTATAGATATAAATCTTAATTTCCAAACATTAGAATGATTTCATCATGGACTCCTAGATTCACTACATTTTTTTTTTTTAATCAGAGAACACACTTTGTGCCATTTCAACTGTAGTATTTGAAAACTGGTTGAGACTTGCTTTATTACCCAGTACAGTCAGTTTTTGTTAATGTTGCTGTGTGTGATATTTTATTTTATTTTATTTTGTTTTTTGATACTGGGGATTGAACTCATGACCTTGCACTTGCCAGGCAGGTGCTTATGCCACTGAGCTAAATCCCCAGCCCCCGATGTGATATTTTATAAATGTCCATTACATTTTACTAAAATTATTTATCTCAATTATTCCATTACTTTTTTTTTTTTTGTCTCCCGGAGCTTCAGTGCCTTCCCTCAGTGAGACAGCACAAACAGAACAAAGGAGCGGAAAATGTGCTTCCAGTCTTTCCCTTTCCCATAAGAATTTTACTTTCAGTTGATCCTAGCTCTGTATTCTGGGTAATCTGATAGATAAGGTGATATGTGTTAATTATGTTACTAAGAAACTTTAACTACTTAGGGTAAAAATGACACCTAAGTGGTAAACTGCAACTGGAATGGGAGGAATTAAAAACAAGTTATCAATGGCTAACAGGAAGTTTACAAGAGATTCTGGCCTGTGGGCTGTGAGATTTGTAAACCAGGGCAGCTCCTGTGCCTCTCCAGTATCAATCTCTTTTCCTTGTATAGTACTTGAGCTCTGTAAATTGGGGACCAAAGAAAGTAGTCAGGTGTCCTGCATGGTATGGCAAGAGCTCCTCTGGAAAAGAGGTATCTGATGCTGCCTTGCTAGAAAGCATTTCCTATCTTATTCTTGCTGAGTAAATGCAAGCCAAATATGGGCTATGCTAGTCACATGTGAACATTCAATAAAGTCAGTACCAACCCCTTGTGGGCATGCAGAAGATGCTGGGTTTGACTGGCACAGGTTCTGTTCCTCGTGCTGTGCTGATGACTAGTACAGTGCACCAGGGCATACCTTGTTCCCCTCCATCAGAACAAGCTTTTAAAAATAATGCTCACACATTCTGCAGCTTTATCTCTAATGAAGTACAGCTATATCCTAAGGAACTCGTGGAAGGCATCTAGAGTTCTGATTCCTAGATCCCAAGAGTCCAATCAATGTGGCATCAACTCTAATCATTTCAACAGTAGGTGCCCCAACCTAGATGGCACGGCCAAGGGAAATGGAAGTGTTTCATTTTCTTCAACAAGGGACAATCTGTTCAAGTCACGCACAAAGCTGAACAAAGCCATTTCTCCTCCTCTCTCTGCTTCCTTCCTGATGGAAAACAGACTCACCTTAGCTGTCATCCTCATTTTCAGTTCCTTCTTCAAGAGTCTCACCAGGGTCTGGGAGCTCACCGTGCTGTGGCTCAGCAAAATTCTGCTGGAGCATGGTCTCTATGTGCCCGTGGAGGATCTGATGGGCTGCAAGAATGTGCTTCCGCTGTGCGGTCCTCACTGTTACAGAGCGACAGAAGAGTTCTTACTGTGAAAGTCTGGGCGAAACTGGTCCCAAATGTTTTTGAGAGGGTAGTGACAAGGATGATCATTTGCAAACCATGTATTTTCTGACTTTGGACTGCCTGGATTAAGTAAAAATTATCTGCTTTTTGTTTCAAAAAGACATCTTCTAAAGGTAAACCAAACCCACAAGCTACTTCTTGCTGCTCCCTCTGTTCACTGTCTTTGGCTCAGTCCGGTTAGTTTCTCTCTTTTGGACTTGCCTCCAACCCACCTCTCAGAGCTCTTCTGGAATGCCTGAATTCTGTCCTATTGTAAAACCCAGCTCAAGTCCCAGACTGACCCCATTTGAGGTCGTGCCTGTGATCCCAGCCTTCAGGAGGTTGAGGCAGGATCACCAGGAGTTTGAGGCCAACCTGGGCTATGTAGTAGCTTCGAGGCCAGCCTGGACTACAAAGCAAGACCCTGTGTCCAAAAAAATAAAAATAAAAAAGTAGTTCTTTATTCTAACGTGTTAGATTGTCCTTGTGTTAGTAATCAAAGATTGCACATTTTTCTGCTTAAACCTGTCTAGAAGTTCCCTACACAACCCTGAAAACTTCTCAGCTGCTCACATAGGCATTGATCTTTTCCTAACTGTACACCTCTCTCTGGGGTCATACCTGCTGTCGATAGTCTCAGAGATCTGGAAGAACCTTCTTTTTCTTTCTAAGACATATTTTTCTCTTCTTCTCTATTCTATAAACACATCAATCTTTAAAATCTTTCTACTTTCTTTTGGAAAAATGATAACTTGGGGCATTTATACTTAGATCTGTCCCAGTAGGAACATGTTATTCATGATTCTGGGAGAGTGGCAGGATAGATTCAGACCCTTTGGGCATTCCCACTTTCCAACACCCACAATTCACATGTCCTGACTGCAAAAGGCTCCTATGGTTTCAATCATAGAATAAACCTCTTCTGGGAACAGATCCTGGTAATTTGTCAAGCTTAATAGAAGCTCACTTCTTCTCTACTAGAGATTATATTCTACAATCAGACAGCAAGAAGAGAACTTGACGAGTTCTGAAATAAGAAAACTCAGTCCTTAGTGGTCAGAAATTTCTCCATACTTCTGTTTAGTTTTAAATCTCTGGGATACAGATAATAATTTACATCACTTTAAAAATCCCAAAGTGAAGCATCTCTAGTGGGCTTACCTTTCTTTTTGACAAAGTCCTTTTGCACCTCTGGGATCAGAAAACTATAAACCAACTCAGCAACAATCTCCTCTGACTGAAGATGAGTTCGTCTAGAAAAATGTTTTAAAAATTAAACGATTTCCCTTTTTTCTCCCTTGAGTTGCAGATTTATACTTAGATCTTTCTTGCTTGTTTAAACAAACCCAAACGAAGTCCTGCTATCATGCTTTCCTTGATTGAGTGATCTAAAATATCACATTCTTGGCGAGTTAATTTAAATTCCATGGAAAATCTAGATTTGACCTTATCCTTTATTTACTAGTCTACTAGAGAGGCAATTTTAGAAATACAGCTTAGACATGCATAGAAGCCAAAAACTTGAGGATCAAGTCCAAGGACTGTTGGATGCACATATCTGTATAGCATTCCAGTCTTGGAATACTGTAGGTACACAGTATGAAAATGATTCAGAGCCCAGCTGAGAATTTAATTCCCAGTGCTCCTACCGTACGGAGGTATAGGCATATTCACTTCTAAAGAGTTGCACAAATGACACCAAATGACACCAAAGCATGAGTTTGTTTCTCATCAGTGGTGAAACTTAAACTACTGAAAAATTACATGCGGGTAACAGCAGGTGGGCTGTCCATTCTACAGTCGCATCTCTGGGTGCGTACCGACTTTCCATCTCATAAGCGATGTCATTGATTTCCTCTGCCATCTTTTGTATTTCTGCTCTGGCTTGTTCTTCAGCAGTATTCTCTTCAGTGTTCAATATTATATCTTCTAGATAGGAGGTTACTGTACTTCGGTGAACTTTAATCACCTGCAAAAAAGCAAAAAAATGTCTTTCCTTATTAAGAACACCGACTGTAAACAAGGTCAGGAAAACACAAATATTGGCTGACCTTTTTTTAAAAAAAAGCCTGCATATTTCATTCACATAGTAGCAATCTGATGCATATTTTGTCAAATAAATGAAAAGTAAAAACCCAATGCCATTTTGTACCAGGAGTGTTCTTTGGTTCGTCAGGCTCCTTCCAGGGGCCTCCACACACCCAGCCGCCCCACTCGCCTCCTTAAATATCTGGTCCTCCTCCTGCAGGCGCCTCTGCTCCACCTGGCGCCGGCCACTCTCCTCGGCCTCTCGCCTCCGCCGTTGGCGCTCAGCCAGCATGGCGAAGGCCTGGATCCGCCTCTCTTCCTGGAGTCTCACGAGTTCTTTGGACAGGAAATCAAGCATGTCTGCCAGCGCCCTTCCTTCCAGTCCTGCCAAGTGGTTTTCAATCAGTGACACCTTAAAGAGAATGTTAGAAGGCTACAAATTCCATTGCAAATGGTGACTTTTGGGAGAGCTAAACTCTCCAGAGTCAATTCACGGTCAGGGTGCCTTCAGTTTTTATTAGGAAGGCTGTCTCTCAATTTGCCCTGTCCCAAGAGTTCTAACTAGGAAAACTGATTAAAAACTTACACATGAGCTAATAGATTGCTCAGTCAGTCACTCAGGAGCACAGTCCTCATATTGTGAAGCCGATTTAGCAAAACATTTCTGTTAGTAGTCACACAAATGTATTGTTTTCTTTCAGTTTTATCCAGAAGGTCAAGCGTATCTTCCGAGGCATGAAGGGACATCTCAGGGTTCTTATTAAAGATAATGTTGAAGTTGAATACAACAGAATCTCCTAGAAATTCAGTCAAAATACCTTCTAATTTTTTAATGGCTGCTCTTTTCACATAAGTTTGAGGAGTTTCAAGATCCTCAGTAACACAGAAGTGGACAACTTTAATAATTTAATTAATAACCATCTTTGAAACAGGACAGGAAAATTCTGTGTGATCATTGAGGTAAAGTAAGGAACCCACGGAGCTCTCAGCCAGGAGTAAGCCGAGGATCCATGGGTCTCTCTGGCTTTGATACATGAAGCAAAGTACATAAGATGATTTATCCAATGTGCTTCATCTGGTGCCTCGCCTAGCCTCAGATATAAGGAGAAAGGGCTGTCAGTCCAGCTATGTGCGGCTTTAACACTGGCCATCTCCCCTCCGCTCAATTCCCTTTCTGGTTTGTACATAAAGGAATGGAATTCTCACAGGTCTTAAGGACAATATGGCTACTCGGTGAGACTGTCCGCCAGGTGCAGTCGTCAGCACCAACATCCTCACATTCATCCTCACCCATTCCTTATGCCACATACTTTTTAACCTCCAAATTCAATTGTACTTATATTCTAGGGAACAATGGCAAGAAGAGTGAAAACTAGAGCATTTCACTACTCCACTCAGCCCAGAGATCACAAGTGGATTCTCACCCTGTCTCCAGAGATCATAAGCTCCCTCACTCAGGGGACAATCATAATCCTGAAGGTCCTGGAAATTGGGTGTGGTGGCTCATCACTGTGCACCAGACTCGAGAGGCTGAAGCAGGAGAATTGCCTCAAGTTCAAAGCCAACCTGGGCTATATAGAAGGACTGTGTCTCAAAAAAGCCAACCAACCAAACAACCCTTCAGGTCCTAAGTTGATCATATATTTATTTCCAGCTTTCTTCCTCAAAGACTTTGGGGACAATCTAATTTGAAATTAAGTAAAACACATTTAGAAAGGTGATTTCCCCGCAGTTCTATCTTGTCATCTTGTCATCACATAACTGGGCACTGTGTATTGACTGGATGGTTTCTTACAGAAATAGGACAGAAAAGAGGGAGGGTGAGCATTGCTTTGAATATATGTGATGCTCCCTCTCCTGAAGACACCTGCAGATCATGGGTGTACTTGGCCAGACCTGAAGCAAGTGGTCCTTGCCTAAGTGAGAGCTTTGTCCATCCATTCCTCCCTTCACTCTCAGCTGACATAATCATGGGACAAGTACTGGTGTTTTAAAATAAATCTCATTTCTCACTTTGTCATGTTGTTTTTATTACTTAGTCATTCTGCTAAAAGTCCTTAATAATTAGAATGCAATAGAGTTAATAAAAATTAAATTGGGGGAAAAAAGAATCAAGATATATTATGTAGTATATCAAGATATGTTTGTTATATTAGGTACAAATTCCCTATGATGAATGTGATCATTATGTATATCTAAAGTGTAACAATCAAATTAACTTTGAAAAACAAATAAAAGTTATGAACTTTTAATAAGTGGAAAAGAAAACCTAGAAGGCAAAAATCTTAAAGTTGAAAAAAATGGAGCTGTTTTGTTCTCGAGTCTTTTTGTTTTATTTTTGCAAAGAAAGAAGAGTCTGCTATATCCACATTCAGCTCAATGAACTCACCCATTCTCACTTCAAATTATGGGCTGCAGCAGTCTTAAGCTTGCTGATAAGTGTACTGGGAATTTAGAGACTTTAAATCATCTCATATTGTTACTATAATGTTGCTTGTGCGATTAAAACAAGAACAAGAAGGGAAATGTAACCAAAGGAAAAGGGAGAACCTTGTGTTCGTGCAAGTTCCTCTGCCGCTGTAGGGCCAGGGTCACCTGCTTCTCAGCCTTTTTCACCAGCTTCTCGTCTTCTTGTAGCGCGTGGCTGGTGCGCAGTTCCTGGATCAACTCCAACCGCTTTTCTTTCCCTTCAAACATCTGTAGCAAATAAAAGACAGACTTGCAGGTTACTGTCCTCTCTGTCAAGCACCAGGAGTAATGCACTGCCATTTGTGCGGGCAGCATATCTGTCCTGCTTTGAAGACTCACAGGGCAGGTGTGCTCCAGGGTGCTAGAATTCTGCCCTTTCCTGCACCTTCAGCTCAGCAACAGGGCTCAGTTTCCAACAAGCTGTAGGCTCAGATTCTAAAGATGCCTCTTAGGGACAAGGTGACAACCATAAGGTCATATTAAAAAACTATAACTTTCCCTGCAATTTCTTGTGGTCCTTCCCTAAAAATCCCAGGGCATGGCTTTTATCATGGCAGTGGTTCTGTTTCCATGAATGTGCCACTGGGTTGTAATGCACAGTCTGCTATCTGAACTTCACTGGGTGTTTTACTGGGAAAATAGGGAAAGAAGTTCAAGAATGCGAGTTGGGCACAAGCTGCTGCTTCGGTAGCTCACCGGACTTACTCATCACACCGGAGGCACTTAAGAATTACAGTAGTGTGGGAAAAATGCACTGGGGCTGTGCACTAGTACATTCATAAAGTGAAGTGTGCCTGGTGAGGCTTTACAGTCAGGAAGATCGGAGTCAAATTTGCTGGCAATTAATTAAACGTCTCTCAGACTCATTATTTGCCTAAAAGACAGGCTTCTTATTAAAAAATTAAAATGAGGAAATGCATGTAGAACAAAAAATATATGACACGAGAATATAATAGGGGCCTTAAATCACACTTATAACTATTTCATTTTATGACGCAGTTATTGCTAGCTGTATACAAACTCAAACAATTATCCCGTGTCTTGAAAAATTAGAGGATTCATTTGGTTTGTCATGCTTTAATAGCAAAAATTCAGGTGAGAAAATCTGTGGAGTAATTCTGAGGAAGAAATAAGTTTTACACCACCTTAGTCAGAAATGTGGCAAGCTGCATCTAACTGTGCTCCCCACCTGGACAATCACAGCCCCAGAAGGCTGTGGGTAGATGATTCAAAGGTAGAGCTGCATAGGGCAGCAAGGTGCAAGAGGAACTTCGCCCTGATAAACCAAGAATATATGCATTCTACTAACTATTCTCAGACAAAGGACACAGGGCCAGTGGTTGGCCCTACATACCATGTTCTGAATGACCCTGCCACGCAGTAAACTCTGAAGATAGATCACAGCCATTTCTATGTTTTCTTCTTCCTGAAGAACATAGGGAGAAACAAGCAGTTTGAGAACAGCATCACACTAAGCATCAAGTATTTTCTCAAAATTTATTCCAAACAAAAGTGACAGTACCAGACATCCTCGATGAATTGAAAGAGAAATAAACCATGATCTCTGCCCTTGTTGAACAGATAGTATTTTAAATACTATTTATTGATCATTAAAATGTCTATTTTTCATCATAAATAATATATCAATACCAGATGATACTAAGGTTTTTAAAAAAATCATAGGACTGCCACGTGATCCCTACAAATGATGCCATTTCCACCAACGCCTTTCTTGAAGCAACAAATATTGCTTATAATATCCTTTTAGCAAAGGTATTTTCATGTTTGGTCCTAAGTCAGCAAAGAATACAACTAGTTCGTTATTAGAATGAGACATTCTCACAAGAGCTTTAATTGGTAAAAATCAGAATAACCTGGGCAAGGCTAACCATCTATAAAAGCCACCACAAATAACTTAGTTACAGCAGAAAGAGTATGCTCTGGAAATCAAATGAAAGCCCCTCTGGGTCTAAAGAAAGCAGCAGCCCTGTGATGGCTTCAACCCCTGTGAAAGGCATGTGTAACCAGAGCCCTGTGTTGAGCTAGGAAAGGGGCAGAGTCTAGCTGGGTAGTGGAGCGCCTGCGGCTGTTCCCATGCACCACTCAGCTACAGGTCAGGTCGTAGCAGGCCTTAATGAGATCTCTCCTTGACGTCTTGGCCCTGGCCTAGCAAAGACCCAGCATCGGGGGCTGCTTCTTAGGAGGACTGTCCTCTGCAGGAGTTGTCTGCTTGGGGCCAGAGGGACAGCCATCTACCATTCTAATTCTCTCCATGAAGCAGCGACTGCACTGTGGCATCTCCAGCAGTTTCTTGTGGGTTTGTTCAGTATGGGTCCAGCTGAAATTCTAACCAAGCCTGATGCTTTGCCCAAACTGAAGTAATAAGTGGCCTAGGTCAGGGTGATCCTTGAGCCATTCTTTGCTCAGATGCCAGCCTGTCTTGACACCTCTGACATTTCTTTCTGTTTGATGCCACAGTCATCAACTGCTCCCTGTCTGGGCCACAGTCATCAATGGGCTCCAAAGTGGAAAGACAGGATGTAACTGCTCATCATTTGATCTTCTTTTCCTATTTGGCATAGGTGACATTACCTTCCAATGCCTCCTTTCCAAGTTAAGATTGTTCTTTCTTTGTGTTTTTATTCTTCAAAACATTGGGGATAGATTTCACTTCATTTCACTTTTCTCAAGTGTGTGTGTGTTTGAAGTTTAGTGCATAAGAATAAAGACAAAGTCAGTTCTGAGTCAAAACTTGAGAAATGAACAATGGTAAATTAGACTTGTTTTCAACCCAAACTATTGTAAGAGTGAACTGACCACAACACTGAATTTAGCTCTTCAAATAAAAGTTTCAGACTTACATTGGAAGTCATTGTCAAGGTTGGAGTTGGAAGCCGAGACTCAGGTTTGGGCTTTTTTTGAAGGAAGCGTAGAGGTTTCTCTGCTTCAAGAACTTTATTCTTCTTATCCAACAAGGCCTGAAACAGTATCAGCAAATGTCACCTTGTATCTTTGTCTTTTCTTCCACTACTAGAGCTAGCCTGCAGATCAGAAATAATATCTCTATGCTAAACCATGTGAGCCTCAGGGGCTCTAGGACACTCCTCAGGATACCTCAAGCACTGGATAAATACAGTACATGTTCTGAGTATATTCATTTTCATCAAAATTTGGTGAAATTTAAATTTTTTGTTGGAATTATTTAAAAGTTCTGTCTTGCTTATTACATAAAACCTCTAACTCCCACTGTTTCATATGAAATAATTTGCTCTTTTATTTGTTTGTTTTTATTTTGGTACCAGGAATTGAACTTGTGCTTGGCAGGCAAGCACTTGTGCAACGGAGCTACATCCCCAGCCCTACTCTCTTAAATGAATATCTGCACAACAGGAAATTTTCCTGTGCAGCAAAAGACTGAAACACTTTGGATGTTTTATTATCACAGGGGAGCAGAAGAACACTAAATAGCAACTGTCTCAAAATAGAGATTTTTTTCCTTTGAAGTCTGCATATCTAGATTTTTAAAAAAATTAATTTGTCTACTAGTGAATGTGTATGTGCTTGTTTTTGCATCTTCTTCTTCTTTTTTTTTAATCACTAAAAGCCTTGCCAAAATTTCACATGAGATTTTGTTCACTGAGACTTCTGGAAAGACGTTGGAACAGTAAGCAGCAAAGAAAACAGCCACAGAGTCATGTCCAGATATTGGAATATGGCATTATGAGGAAGACAAGAAGAAAGAAAGTGGGTCCTGTGGACCCAGGAAGAATCTGAAGTGTGAATTGAAGCCCGCAGAAAGAGTAAAAAGAAAAACTTCAAGGAGACCAAGGTGGTAACCAGCAGTGCCTTCGCCCTGAGATGGGACTCACTGCATGACAGGAGCTGTTTGAACCTAGGGTCACAGTAAAGGAGACAATGGTGAGGGCTGGCAACCCCAGAGGCCTCCGCAGAGAAATGCAGCAGTGGAGGGGAGTGGCAGGGCAGACGTGGAGGACTGCCCAGGCTGGTGGTGAGTGCAGAGGTCTCAGTCCTCCATTGGGAAAGAGCACTTAGCCGGGAGCCATTTTGGAGATGGGCCAGATGAGCCTAGAACCCGGAACTGCTGCCGGCTTCCTCTAGCAGCTCCCAACTGGGTGCAGACCTGTGGAAATTGCTTGGACTGCAGTGAGCCCAATGAGTCTGGTCTCAGGGCAGGCCTACTGAGATTATTACTTCCTCGCCAGAAAGCAACTGCTGGCTGGCTGGGATCATGATTCGAGACTCTGTCCCCACAGGTTGTCTACTAGTGAACCCAGAGAAAATCCTGGAAGTGGACTATCGGTTTTTTCTCTTTCTCTTTCATTGTTTTTATATGAGTGTGACAGTGGTTCCTATCCTTTTTTGTGGGTGTGGTTCTGTTCTGTTCTTCCTTTATCTCGTCCATCTCTCTTTTCCTTCAGTCTTCTGCACCAGTTTCCCCAAGTTGCTGTGATTCCCCCTTTGTCCTCCAACCTTACTTCTAATCTCTTTCTCTTCTTCCACTTCTCTATTTTCTCTTTAATCCATTTTAAATTTGAACCCTCAAGGGCAAAACTGAAACATTATGGAATTATATATTGCATATAGTTATCTGGTTCATTTTACTTTTTGTTATACAATCACAAATCTAGCTTGTACAGTTAAAAGTTGCAAAGTAAGGGTCAGTTCAGTTTGTTGCTTTCTAGGCTATGTTTGATGCTATTGATATCACTACAGTAAAAATTGACATAATTGTTCTAAACAGCTGTTGGTCCTGTTATTCCATGACTGAGATTAACTAAGGATCACAGAAAATATGGTGGCACAGTGTCAAAGAACCAGGGACTAGACCAAACAAGCAACAACTTCTCATCTCCAACTAACTGAAGAATATCTTCCAACAGACTCAAAACCCCAAAAACTAGCTACACCTGGAAGATACCTCAGAGATGTAATCATCATGTAAGGGTCCTAAAAAGTACTAATAAATCAACCCATAATAGGCAACTTAAAAGCATCACCCAGGAATTAAATTTTAAAGAGACAAATAATGAGACCACACTTAAGCAAAATGCAACCCCAGATGTCCAGTTTGCCAAAGGCAACTCCAAGGGGCAATGAGGTGGGACAATCAGAAAGCCCCCAACCAAGTCTCTCCGAAGTGATAATAACAAAGCAATTGAATGAGGCTTTGAAAACAATGAAATCAGAAACAATCTCTCAGATAACTACAGAGATTACTAAATTACACACCATGCTTAACGATGTTAGAAAAGACACAGAAATAAAATAAACAAGCTTAAGAAAATTATGGAAGATCAGCATAGAAAAGAAATAGAATCTATAAAGCAGATTCAAGCAGATATCCAGGAGAACAAAAACAAAAAGTATTCAAAGAAGATTAGGCCACTGTGAGGGCAGGATCTCAGATACTGAAGACAGGCTTGCAGCTAGCAACCAGGAAAAGAAAGATTTCTCAAAACTAGCTAAGGATCATGCGAAATCATTCCAGCAGCTGCTAGATGAGACAAAGAAGAATAATTTAAGATTAATTGGAGTCAATAAACAAGCAGGAGATATCACAACTGACATTTTAAAAAATGTTCACAGACATCATGACAGAAAACTTTCCTGGTTGAGAAAAAGAATATACAGATAAATGAGTCCTATAGAACTCCAATTAGTAATGATCAAAAAAAAAATCTATAGCCAGGGATATCATAGTCAAGATTCCAGAAATTCAACACAAGAATAGAATTCTAAAAGCTATAAAGGAAAGTCCATCACAATTACAACTGCCTTCCTAGCACAAACTCTCAAGTCAAGAATAGCTTGGAGTGAAGTACTCTAAGTTCTAAAGGAAAATAACCCAGATTGATGTACCCCACAAAAACTATCTTTCAACGTTGATAAATAAGATACTCCTATGACAAAGAACATCTAAGGAAATTTATGACCACCAAACCAGCACTCCAAAATGTTCTGAAGGACATTCTAGAAAGAGATAGTAAGGACTACCACTCCATGAACCCCAACAGAAGGAATCTACCAGGAAAGGCAAACAATTTGGAAGGGAGAGGGGGTGATCCAACAACAGGAAAATAATATGACAAGGTTAAGTCAGTACATTTCTGTTATAACCATCAAAATTAGTGGTCTTAATTTACCAGTCAAAAGACACAGGCTGGCAGAATGGACCAAGAAGCAAGATCCAACAATATGCTGCATATAAGAAACACATTTAATTTGAAAAGAAACTCATAGACTGAAAGTCAAAGGATGGCCAACAATACTCCATGTGATAAGAACTCAGAAAAAAGTAGGGGTAGCTATTCTATTTACAGACAAAGTGAATTTCAAGCCAAGACTGATTAAATGATATAAAGAAGGTCACTACATCCTCCTAAGGAGAACAATCCAAGAGAAAGAGATAACAAGCATAAGTATACATGCAGCAAATACCAGTGCACCCAACTATATAAAACAAGTACTAACGGACATGAAAAATCACATAAGCCCTAATACAATTGTATTGGGAGACTTCAATACTCCACTGTCACAAAAAGATCAACTAGGCAAAAAAAAAATCAATAATGAAATATTAAAACTAAATCAAACTTTTGAATAAATGGACTTTGTAAATGTCTATTGAGTGTTTCACTTCAGAACATCAGAATACACATTCTTCTCAGCTGTACATTGGACATTCTCCAAAATAGACCAAATACTGACTCATAGAACATGCTTAAGTAAATGCAAAGGAACTGAAATTATTCCATGCATACTATCAGACTACTGTGCAATGAAATTGGAAATCCATACCAAAAGAAACCACAAGAACTTCATAAACACATGGAAATTAAATAGCACCCTACTGAACAACAATGAGTCACAGATGAAATTAAAGAAGAAATAAGATAGTTTTTACAGTTAAATGACAATGACAATACAACATATTGGAACTTGTGGGATACAGTGAAAGCAATGTTAAGAGGGGGATTTATAGTAGTAAATACCCCATCAAGGAAACAGAGCAAGTACATATAAACAACTTAATGTTGAACCTCAAACTTCTAGAATAAGAAGAGCAGGCTAAGACAAAAGTTCGTACAAGGGAGTAAATTATAAGGCTCAGAGCAGAAATTAACATATGGAGATTAAAAAATAATACAAAGAATCAACGAATGGGAGAGAAATCTATCTTTTATGCTAGCATGCAAAAAAATAAAATACCTAGGAATAAAACTAATGAAAGATGTAAAAGACTTCTACATTGAAAACTACAGTACTCTGAAAAAGGAGATTAAAGTGGATATTGGAAAATGAAGAGATATTGTGTACTCTTGGATGGAAAAGAACCAATATAGTGAAAATGGTCATACTTCCAAAACTGTTATACAGATTCAAGGCAATCCCAATAGCATACTTTACAGAATTACAGAAAACAATCCTAAAATTCACCTGGAACTGGATGAGACCTAGAATAGCAAAGGCAATCCTGAGAAACAAAGACAAAACAGGGGGCATCACAATCTCTGACTTGAAATTATACAATAAAGCTACTGTGATAAAAAGAAAAATAAACCAGTGTGGTACTGGCAAAGAACTGAATGAAGATCAGTGGAACAGATTAGAAGATGCAGAAATAACTGCAGACACACTAAATAAGCCACCTTATCTTTGACAAAGAAGCCAAACATATCACTGGAATAAAGACACCCTCTTTAATAAATGGTGCTGCTGAAACCAAGCAGCCAGCTCACTGCCCTGGCTGTGGCCCAGCAAGCTGTGGCCACACCAGGGCAGGAACAATCAGTGTCTCCTGAGATCTGCATCATGTTGGAACTCAGGCACTCAGAAACCAAGCAGCCAGCTCACTGCCCTGATAAGTGGCTATGGCCAGGCAAGCCACGACAGCCCCTGTGCAAGAACCATCAGCACCTCCTGAGCTCCACACCATGTTGGAACTTATGGTGCTCAGAAACCAAGCAGTCAGCTCTTCACCCTGGTAAGTGGCTGTGGCCTGGCAAGCTGCGGCTGCCCCAGGGTGAGAATCACCAGCGTCTCCTGATATCTGCACCATGTTGGAACTTAGGGTGCTTAGAAACCAAGCAGCCAGCTTACCACCCTAGTAAGTGGCTGTGGCCTGGCAAGCCAGGGCTGCCCCAGGGTGAGAACCATCTGCATCTCCTGAGAGTCATGCCATGTTGGAACTTAGGGCCCTGGGAAACCAAGCAATCAGCTCACCTCCCTGGTAAGTGGCTGTGAGCTTACTGGCACACGGGCTGAGATTCAAACATCCATATTCCCCCCCAACTTCCCCTGCCCCACTAGCAAGTGGGAGCCAGAGATCTGAGCATCTCTTGTGAGGTTGACTATATGCAATATAGCAAATAAGGAGGATTTCCTTCTACCATCTCTTTGAAGGTACATATTTTTAACACTGTTTTGCTCTGTTTTGATTAATGGTATTGCTCTATTCAATATTCTGTTCTGATAAGTTCTATAATGTTCTGTATTTCCTTTGATTTTGCTATACCTGATTGAAAGAACAACTATTGTGAAGAAAACAAGATATACTATGGTACCTATTACTGTTATCCTGGTAACCTACTGTGAAGTTCTGTACCAATTTCACTACACTGTCTCAATTGGCTTTGTTCCATCTTGTTCTGTGGTATTTTACTGCTTTAAAAATTTAAAAAATGGCTGGGAATTTAGCTCAGTAGCATAAGCACCTGCCTTGCAAGTGCACAGTCATGAGTTTGATCCCTGGTACCAAAAAAAAAAAAAAAGTTTAAAAATGCATTTTATTAGAGTTAAAAAAAATAAAATAAATGGTGCTGGAAAAACTGGCTCTTTACATGCTGAATATTAAAATTGGTCCCATATTTTTCACCATGTACCAAGCTAAAATCAGAATGGATCAAAGTTCTTAATATTAAAACAGAAACGTTAAATCTGCTGTAAGATAAAGTAAGTAAAACTCTTGAAGACTTTGGTGTAGACAAAGACTTTATGAATAAAACCCAGTGTGCATAGGACTTATTGCAAAGAATCAACAAATGGGATCTCATCCTAATGAAAAGCTTTTGCACAGCA
The DNA here is from genome assembly GCA_004027455.1 of Hydrochoerus hydrochaeris. Taxonomy (NCBI): domain Eukaryota; kingdom Metazoa; phylum Chordata; class Mammalia; order Rodentia; family Hydrochaeridae; genus Hydrochoerus; species Hydrochoerus hydrochaeris. The sequence continues at coordinate 939,054 of PVLA01000005.1, forward strand.
AGAGGAAACACCAACAGAGCAAAGAGACAACCCACAGTTGTTTAGATTTATAGCTGGGAGAAAATGTTTTCCAGCTGTTCCTCAGACAGAAGATTACTATCAAGAACACAAAGAACTCAGAAAAAAATCAGTCTTCCTAGATTTAAAGACCCAATCCAAAAATGGGCATCTGAGATGAATACACACTTCTCAGAAAAAGAAATATGAACAGCAAATAAATATGTAAAAAAAATGTTCAACCTCACTAGTCATTTGAGAGATGCAAATTAAAATAACACTAAGATTCCATCTCACTCTAGAAAGAATGGCTATTACCAAGAAATCAAGCAATAACAAATACTGGAGATCTGTGGGGGAAAAGGAACCCTTCTCCACTGTTAGTGGAATGCAGACTAGTGCAACCACTGTGGAAATCAGTGTGGAGATTCCTCAAAATAATAGGACTAGAGGTCCATTCAACCCAGCTATTTCCCTTCTGGGTATCTTTCCAAAAGAATTAAACACATGCTGGGCATGGTAGCGTACTCCTGTAATTCTAGCACTCAGGAGGATTATTGTAAATTCGAAACCAGCCTGAGCTACAAAGTGAGCCCAACACCAGCCTGAACTGTATGATACCCTGTCTCAAAAAGACAAAATTAATTAATTAATTAAAATAGAGTTAAAAACATCAGACCACAGTGATATATGTGCACCCATGTGTATAGCAGCACAATTTTTAATAGCCAGATCTTGGAAACAACCTATATGCCCATCGACTGATGAATGAATAAAAAAGATGTGGTAATTTTATACAATTCAGCTATAAAGAAGGATAATCTGGAGACTTCTATAGGCAAATGGATGCAACGTGAGACCATACTCATTAGTGAAATAAGATACACATGTGTAAACATCCTATTGTCTCGGCGAGAAGCTGAAAGAAAAAAGCACATGTACATGTATGTATATGTATATGAATATAAAAATAATGAAGATAGTTATTCTACTGATTTCACTGAAGAGATTTGTGCTGGCACTGTTTAGACAATTGAACACAGATGTCTTGTGCTCTGGGTGAATGATTTGGGGATGACAATGTGCAATATATGTATTTTGTTGCCCCCTAAATGATGTGTTTTGAAATTTAGTTTTAGTTCTTTCTTTCTTTCTTTCTTTCTTTCTTTCTTTCTTTCTTTCTTTTTTCTTTTTCTCCTTGAAATAAAATGGATTTGGAAAATAAAAATAATAATAAAAAAAGAGATTTTGTTTGATTCTATTTTAGCCATGGGGAATATTTTTAAAGTACCAGTAATTCTGACATGTTGTGATTTTTAGTCATTGTTTAATTTTCTAACATATAATTTTACATTTTATTTCCCATGAAAACATAAATAAATGATATTTTAAAAACAAAATAAAACAGTATTGCGGAGCCCACTCAGGCTCTATATCAGAGCTCTTGCTGGTGTAATTTCCTTTTTTTTTTTTAACTGCTTCCAGTTCCTGCATGGCTTCAGAAGCCCGCAAATTCCCAAAGCCTATGTAACCTTGACTCAGCCAGGAAAAGGCAAGGTTTCCAGAGAATGTTTCTGAAAAAGTTACGCGGAGCATGGGTGGTTTGCAGACTCATAAGCTCCTGGCAAGAATAATGTAAAGATTTCCCAAAAGAAATTGCAGCAGAGATCCCCATGGACATAGCTATGGGCAGTCAAATCTAGAAGGAGCTGCAAGAAAGGGAAAAGGGAAAAGAGACCATTAGAGAAGACGTGGCTCCCAGAGAAGACACAGAGAGTACAAACAGAGTGCTAAGCATAAGTCAGCTGGATGCGCTTGAACTAAACAAGGCGCTGGAGCAGCTAGTTTGGTCCCAGTTTGCTCAGTGCTTTTATGGGTTTAAACCAGGGCTGTTAGCTTGCTTTGAGTCAGAAGTGAAAGCATTGTTGTGGTTTTTCTTGTGGCTATTTACCATCTACTCCAAAAATGCCACTGTGGGACAGTTTTGAATATTCAGTACAGAATGATTTTTCCCCAAATGCAAGTTATCTTCCACCAAGTAAAAGTCAGAAACTCTGGTATGCTGCTTGTACCATTGGTGGGAGGTGGCTAGAAGATGGATGCTATGATTTGTTTAGAAATCATCATTTAGCATCATTTGGGAAAGTCAAGCAGTGTGTAAATTTTATGTTTGGACTTTTGAAATTAGATGAGTTATCTAATTTTTTGATTTTCCTTCAAAGGGGAAAGTTTGCAACATTAACAGAACGTTTTCTCGGCATTCATTACTACTTTTGCTTTTTAGTTTGTTTTTAATTTATTTATTTATAAAAATATAAGCAAGCCCCAACACAACCGTGCAGTTGGCTTTGAGTATATGAACAGGGAACTTCTCTGGCATGGTTTCGCTGAGTTTCTGATTTTTCTCTTGCCACTTATCAATATCCAGAAATTGAAAGCCAAATTATCTTCATGGTGTATCCCCCTAACTAGTGCCCCAAATAATGACAGTACACTAGCCACTAGTGGCAAAGAATGTTCTCTGTGTGGAGAGTGGCCCACCATGCCTCACACCATAGGATGTGACCACATTCTCTGCTATTACGGTGTGAAGAGCAGTTTCTTATTTGACATGTACTTTACTTGTCCCAAGTGTGGCACAGGGGTGCCCAGTGTGCAGCCACGGAAATCAGGAATCGAGATGTCAGAAGTGAATACTCTTTAGAAACTAAAATTGTTTCCTCTGAGGAAAAATGTATTTTCGCATCTGCAATATTAACCATCCTGATCTTTAGATATCTTTTATAAAGCATGTGCTCTTCAGCCACTATCTTCAGTTCCTTTGTAGGTACAACTAAATTGTGATCAGTGGTAAGGATGATGCTAAACAGATTGTGCTAATGTTCATTTTTTAAAACATACTGAATTTGATTTTTAATGTCAAGAATGATGGCGTTCTTTGTCAGATGACTACAAAGAATGTTCCTTCCTTTTGCTACTTTATAGAGTTTGAACTCTAAAAATAAAGTATTTTGGAGACAAAAATTTTTATAAATAAATTAATTAATAAAATAAAATAAAAAGCAAAAGTAGTAAAAATATGCAAACTATATGAGAAATTTAAAAAACTCTAACCAGTTGTAATGGAGCCTCTGTTTCTTCAAAAGTAAGTGACAGAAAATAAATGTATGAATTCTATAGTAGCAACAACTAGTGCATAAACAGAAAGCAGTAGCAGTCTGAAAGTATTTAATAATTGTGAAGTCCAGTATCTCGAGAAAAGAGCCTCATCCTCCATGATTTCTATGACATAGCTCATAAAGTATTTTTTTTAATTTTTATTTAAAGACAAAAAAAGCATGTAAAGGGTAGAGATAATACAGAATTTCAAAAAAAAAGGATAAACAATAAGAAATCACTAGTTGATAAACTACATATTATCCTCTTAAAATAGTTGTTCAAGTTACAAAATTAAAGCATACAAAGTAGATAGTAAACAGTGAGAGTGTAAACAGCTATGCATACATGAGTTTCTACATGTATTTCTATTCTTTCTGTATTAGAGGGAAAAACAAAACTTAGTAAGACAAAACAAAACAAATTCCTATAAAAACATGAAACCAAAAAGTCGTATAAAACCACAGTACAAGGTGATCTACAATGATTGCTGTGTTGTTTCTTATTATCTTCAATAGAATTGCCTATATTATCAGGCATAATTGAATATAGCAGTACAATTGAATATAGCAGTACATAACAATATTAGCAAAAATAAAACACTGTAGACAGTATAAAACTTCAAAGGCAGGTAACAATCAAACCAGAGTGGACATTCTAGAGAATCTTGTCATCTTAAGTGCAGTTGCCTATACTCTCAGACTTGATACCATCAATCATAACAGTTTTGAACAAAATCTATCAATACAAAACTGTGATCCAACAAACCAGATTCTATTACAATCAGTCATGGTAAAACAGTGTAGGTTTTACAGAGGTTTAGATTGACTTAATAGGAAATTAAGGATGATTACCATACTATATCCTGTTATTTTCGGGATTGCTGTCTGTGTCCTCAAATCTAGTACAGGTAGAATGACTGGAACAGAATATAATACATCTAAGCAGAGTAGTGTGAGTAATGTGGGTTTTAAATCCTGGTGCACTATTAACAATATAGCGTATCAAGGCCATCTATGTTAGAGATTCTAGTTATCCTTCTCTGCCTCATTTCTGCTATGCTATTTTTCTGCCTGTTTGTTTACTTTTCTCCTTCATTCTACTGCCTGCCCCACTCAGTGAGGCATTTCTGCCACTGTTCCTAAAATCCTGGTATTTTTTTTTTCTCTCTTTAAAATGTCCTTCAGTATTCTCTGTAGGGTTGGATTGGTGGTTACAAACTCACCCAGTTTCTCTTTGTCATGGAAGAATCTTGTTTCTCCATTAATTTCTAGTGACAGTTTTGCAGGGTACATCAATCTGGGCTGGAGGTTATTTTCTTTCAGGGCTTGGAATATTTCGCTCCAAGCTCTTCTTGATCTGATGGTCTGTGTCGAGAAGTCAGCTGTGATCCTGATGGGGTTACCTTTATAGGTAATCTGTTTCTTTTCTCTGATAGCTTTTAATATTGTTTTTATATTGAATTTCTGGTATCTTGATTATTATATGTCTGGGTGTAGATCTGTTTTGGTTGTAGGTGGCTGGAGTTCTGTATGCCTCATATAACCAAATGTCATTTTCTTTTCCCATGCTTGGGAAATTTTCCTTAATTATTTCCATGAATAGCCTTTGTAATTTGCCTGTATGTATTCCTGCTTCTTTGTTCACATTTCTTATTCTTAAATTGTAGATTCTCTTGTCATCTTCTAGCCTTTGTATTGTTACTGCCTATTTCCTTGTTATTTTAAAGAGATCTTTCCTTTCATGATCACACACTGCAAACTTGTCTTCAAGTTTTGATAGTCTATCTTTAGTTTCTTTTAAGGCATTTTGCCAGCTTTCAATGGAGTTTTTAATTTCCTGGCAGTCTCTTTGAATCTGCTTCATGTATTCTATATTTTCTTTATATTCCTTATCGAATGTTTCTCTCCTTTTTTTGTGTTCCTCCCTTCTTCTGTCTGTATCTTCCTGAGTGATGCTCCCTGAGAACATTTCTTTTATCACTCTACTCATATCCTGCTTTACCTGATTTAATATTTCAGTTTTGAGCTCGTCTACACGGTCCCAAAGATATCTTTTATTGTCCATTGAAGCCATGTCTGCTGTCGCGTGTTTGCTGCCCTCAGTCACCCTTGTTTTTCCCTCTCCTGGATCAGGGCTCTCAGGATTCTGGGCTGGGGGCCTCTTCCTGCCTCTCTCTCCTGTCATAGTCCTGGCTTCCTCCACACAGCTTACAGTGTAGGTCCCAGCCCCCTTCCCTGTTGGCCACATTTCCTCCAAAGCACACTGGTGAGGGACCTCTGCCCTCTCCTGACTGCTCTTATCACTGAGGTGCAAGCAGCAGCTGCTTATGCCTGCCCCTCCCCACCAGGCCAACCAAACTGCAGAGGCCTTCCCCCAGTTAGTGCTTGCTAGGTGCAGGGAATCGATTTGGGACAGCTCATTGGGTCCTGGCCAGGGGCGTAGCCCAGTCCAAGCAAATCCCACGAATCTGCTTTGGGGAGGGAGGACCCAACTGAAGTCACTGTTGCTCCCAGTTCAGGCTCCTCCTGCCAGATTCCAACATGTCACCCATTTGATCGCGCCCTTCCCATGGTGGGGGGAGGTCCCAATCCCAGCACTGACCATGGATTAATGAAGGTCCCTTCGCCGGCTCTACTCTCTGTTGGGCTCACTAACCCCCAACTTCAGCGCTGCTGTGCTTCCCGTGAGTGGAGGTGGGAATGAGTTTGGGCAGCTCTGCTGGTCGTGGTGGATTCAGGCTGGTGCAAATTCAGGCCGGTGCAAACTTGGCAGGTCACAGCAAAAACACTGTGTCCCATAATTTTTAACTGTTCCAGTTGTAGTCCCAACATATTTGATGAGCTTTTTTATGTTTTAATTTCTTCCTGTGCCAAGAGGATCCATCTCCCTCTGTCTGGGTCTCTCCAGGGTGTTTTATTCTGGCATATGAGTTGTTTCTCCCAGAAGCCTCTGTATTTTGTTGCTCACTGATTGGCCATCTTGTCTTCTTCCCCATAAAGTATTTTTTAAAAACAGTTTACCACTCTATGAAACCATTTCCAAACCAGCCATTTATAACTGATTTTGGTGGAAAAGGACATGGGAAAACAAGCAGTCTTGCATATTGCTGAAACTAATGCATCATTTTTGTAAGAAAATTTGGTGACATCCATCAAAACTATAAATGTATATACACTGTGATCTAGCCATTCTTTGTCTAGGAATTTATCATTTAGATGTGTTTGCATGTGTACCAAATTATATGCAAACCAGATTAATCATTGCACCATTGTTTGTAATGCTAAAAAGCTATAATTCTAAATAACTGTCAAAAACAGTGGCGCTGGTTAAGTAATTGTAGTGTATTGGTAATTGGTGGTCAATTTAAACACCAGATGAATTAAATCAGCATGGTGCTGAGCACAGATGGCCCACCTGAGGACCTTTGCCAGCATAAAAAAAGAGAGGTAGCATTGTGGATTATCCTAAGTGTTGCTGTTGTTTGGAGCTGTTGGTTCTCCTGGAGGAGCTCATCATAGCTAGCTTCCCTGATACAAATTTGGCCATTATTATTGGAGGAGCTTGGGACCTTGTCACTGAGAATGGCTGTGGTTCACTTTGGGGGAGCTTTGGTCCTTAAAAGCATCACTTCCTGGCTCCAGAGGGAAAGATGTGTGCTATTTAATCACCAAGAGAAGTTTGTCATGCTGTCTTCCCAATATGTACTCGACTCTTATCATTAGAGGAGCTCAGGACTTCATTGTCACTGAGGATGTCTGTGGTAATTTTCAGGGGAACTCTGGTTCTTATTTTGAGTGTTGCTTCTTGGCTCCAGTACAGAACCCTCAGCCTCCTAACATAGATCCTTCACCCTATTGGCATAGACTTTCTAGCTTCCACCACTGATTTTTGGGCCTTCCCAGTGCAGATCTATAAAACAAACTTGCATGAGTCATTGTCATGGGCCCTAGGTCTTCAGCTGGACTCATGCAAGACATTGCTATGGGATCCAGGACCTTGGCTGGATTTTCTAGGTCTTTAGTGTTGTGGACAGATTTCCTGTACTTTTCTTAATTTAACTCTGGGTGGCCATCATAAAATAATATACATTCTATGTCCTGTATGTAATTGTTCCCCTTGAAACCCCAAACTACAATAATAATTTTAGAAAATTTACAGCAAGTTATATTGTGAAAGTATAAAAGATAATAAGGATGCTTTTCTGGTATGATCAGATCTCCAAGATATAAGTAAAAAAAAAAAAAAGGAAGTATAGAACAGTGTGTTTTGTATATTGACATCTGTATAAGAAAGAATTTAAAAGATGCTTATATGTACTTATATATAGTCATGTATATTCATAAATACACATGCATATATATACCCAGCTGTGTACACACATACACAACAAATGTCTCTGGAAGGATAGCCATGCAAGTACAAACTTGGGCTGTCTCCAAAGAAAGAACTGCACAGCTGAGAGAGAGGGACAGAGAGGAAACACTTCATATTCTTATATAGCTCATTAGTTTTGAATTATGTAGATATTCCCTAGTCAATAAACTAATAAATTTTAAATACAAGAAAAAAATCAATTGAAATTTAGAGAAAAAAATTAAACATTAGTTTCACAGTTTAAGAAAATGTCTGGGTAAGAAGTCCAATCAAAAGCATAATCAAATAAAAAAAATTCTTCAATTCCAGCCTGGTAACTGCTTTGAATGATACAGCTGAGTGAAAATGAATATGAAAATATTAGGGAAAATATTATCAAGCAATACATTTTAATTTGCTCAAAACACAAGCAAATATGTTTAATAGATGGATTTTATAAACAAACAGGCCGATTGATAGACTCTTTTAGTCTGTTTTATGACAAGCAACAAAGCATCAACAATGCATTCCAGTATAAATTCTAGCAAGAGTGTCCTGAAAATACTGCACTGTGACAATTCTTTTATGCCATTCTGCATAAAAGAATTTTCACAGTATATCCCAGAAATCCTTCACGATTTCTATGACGTAGTTCATAAAGTATTTTTAAAAAATACTTTACCACCCATCATATCTCTGTGGTTCTGGATTCTCAAAACAATGTAACCTCAAAACTAAAATAAACTCTAATTCTTGTACATCAGCTGACATACAATGACTCTCTTCAATATTCTAAATTGAGAGTCCATATAATTGCATTTCACCCCAAATCCAACAGGGAAGATTTTTTAAATAGACACTAAAATAATATGAAGCCTCTGATACCTCTAGCTGCAACAAACATTAAACTGCTAAAACTCATAGTCAAGTTTACCTCATTTCCCGTTTCCTGAGACCAAATGTTAGGCTATCAACAAAAAAAAGACAAACCAAAAACAGAACAAAAACAACAGCAACAAATACAAAAAACAGCCTGAATAAACAGAGTAGCTGGACTCAGATATGTAGCCCTAGGTAATTTTATGTGTATATTCTTCCAAACTGAAGAAATAGATCGTCCTAATGTTTTTCAAACTCTTCTCAAAAGAGATGGGAAGAAGGAATACTCCCCATTTCATTTCAGGAGATCTACCCAACACTAACAACCCAACTCACATATGGGCAAAATGAGAAAACTGTTTTACTCATGAATAGAGATACAAAAATCCTAATCAATGTATTAGTAGATCAAACCCCACAATTTATTAAAAATATGTTAATATAACTTAACCAAGGCAAGTTTATTCCAGGTATATGAGGATAAATTAATATTTATAAAATATAAATGTTACCATAATAATTTTAAGAAAAAATATAATTACCTCATTAGATGCAAACAACACTTGATAAAATTCAACATGGACACATCATGAAAAGCTTTAATAAATTAGAAGTAAAAGGGAACTTCCATAACTTAATAACAGAGATCTACAAAAAAACCTCCCACAAAAAGTGACAAAATGGTGAACACAGTTTTCAGAGACAGGGAAAAGAGGAGGAAAAGAACCACAGAGATATATGTAAATTATTGTCAGTCTTCTTTGTTATGTTAAGTATGGTTCTTCATGGATTCCTGTTATATTACTGAAACCAATGTAACAAACTTAACACGTACCAAACAGTGATGTCATGCACCAGTGGGTCTCAAAGTATGGTTCCTGGGCTTGGCATCAGCATTGCCTAGAAGCGCGTGTGCATGCACACACACACACACACACACACACACACACACACACACAGACACCAATTCTCTAACATCCTTACTTACAACTACTGGGGCGGGGGGGATCCAGCAACACTGTTTGAACAGGCTTAGCCCATGATTCCAATGCATGCTAATGATGCCTATCAAACTTT